>JAQOTM010000236.1:27824-290235 GCA_029168755.2 Tillandsia fasciculata | reverse complement strand
TTTGCACGCTAGACTTTGGAGGAGGTTGGGTGCGACACTTATCACTGGCAGAGTTTGCGTACAATAATAGCTTTCAAGCAAGCATCCAGATGGCTCCGTTTGAAGCATTGTATGGACGCAAGTGTCGTTCCCGCTTTATTGGAGCGATGTGGGTGAAAGACGGACATTGGGGCCAGAGTTGCTGCGAGAGGCAGAGAATAAGGTCAGGATAGTTAGGCGGCACCTTCAGACCGCTCAGAGCAGACAGAGGAGCTACGCAGATGTGCGGAGGCGAGACCTTGAGTTTATGGTTGGAGATCATGTCTTTTTAAAAGTCTCGCCTTCAAAGAGGATCCGGAGATTCAGGATTCGTGGGAAACTGAGCCCTCGTTATATTGGTCCTTTCGAGGTATTGGAGCGCATAGGGCCAGTTGCTTACAGACTTGCACTTCCTCCCAGACTTGCTGGTGTTCACGATGTGTTTCATGTATCCACTCTGAGGAGGTATGTTTATGACCCGTCGCACATCATCGATTTCACCCCACTGGAGATCACTGAGGACTTGAGCTATGTCGAGCGGCCATTGAGGATCTTGGACCGTGAGGTTAGGGAGTTGCGCAGCCAAGCCATCCCTTATGTGAAGATCCTCTGGAGCAGCCAAGATGAGCGCGAGGCTACTTGGGAGCAGGAGTCAGCAATGATGGACGCTTACCCCCACTTGTTCGAGGCCCCGGCTTGAGGTATGACTTTTGTTTCGAGGACGAAACTTTTTCTTGTAGGGGAGGATATAGTGGTCCTAATCCCCATGCAACCTTTCCGACGAATCCACTGTGTAGAACACCTAGTGTTGGTGTGTCTGGTCCATAGTGCATCAAAGGGATGCCACAGATGGACCCTGTGAGACATCTTTAGCTGATTTGGCCTTCGGCTGCATTTGCCGAATTTTAGAAAAAGTTTTGGGCCAAACAGAGGTTGGATTTGGATTCAGCGCGGAAAAACGCTTGAAAACGGCTATTTGCTTGTTAAATTCGGAGTTCGGATGACCAAAAACGGGCTTCCGAAAGTTTTCGAGAATTTTCGGTGCATGGGGGGAGACCGTGGACCGGCCTGAGCCACGTGGCGGCCTGTCATTGGCCGGCTCACGCAGCTCGGTCCACGGGGGGGGGGGGCGCGGCTGGTGCATGGACCGCCGTGCGGGCCACGTGGCGTGCCTGGAATGGCGGGTGCACGCGGTGCGGTCCAGGGAAAACTGCGCGACTTCGGTGGACCGAGTGCATGACAGTGGCAGCCTGGCACTGGCTGGCTCACGAAGGCGCGGTCCACAGAGTGCACGGGGGGCGCCTTGGGGCTGTTACGGAATTTGAGTTGGCGTATTTCGTGAAAATGGTTAAGTCTTGAAGATTGAAGATGAAGAAGTTTGGATCATATACCTCAATCTCAAGAAAGAAGAATTCAAAAGGATCAGGTACGTTTAACTAAATATTTTTGGTGATCCGAATACTTCTTATAGTGTAGAAACACTTGGAAGAATGTTTAATTGCATAAAAATCAAAAACTGGACATGGGACATGTTCAGGATCCGGATCAGGCATCACAGTCCGGACCCCGAACATAGGATAGTTCATGCGCAATTCCAGTCCGGACCGTGGGAATTTCAGTCCGGATCCCGAATGTGGAATTTGCTGAAATTGTATGAACGATCCGGATCGTGGAACTTCAGTCCGGATCCCGAAGGTGTTTTTCTGGAAAAAGTCTGTTTCGCTGTGACAGTCCGGATCGCCACAATTCCAGTCCGGATCGTCGTCCTGGAAAATTCCAGAAATGGTTAGTTTTTGATCCTTATCTTCTTCCAATGGTTTCTAACCTATAAATAGACCCTACGATTCATTTTTAGGATAAGCGAATAATCCAAAGTAGATCCATATACGACCGAAATAGAAAAATCCACATATAGAGAAGAAAGGAAATCAATAGAATTAATTCTATGTTTCTTCATCTATATTGATTAATTTGATTCTAGGTTTTCCAAACTCAGATTTTGAGTAGAATCAAATTAATGAATACTTAGATGGTATTTCCGATCTATTTCTAATCTAAGTATTCGGCGGATCATCACCACCCAAAAACAACGATTTTCCCAAAATCGGCGCGTGGACTCGCGTGGCCTTGTGGATTCAAGGTGCTACCGCTCTCGTGGATTCGGAGCGAGGTACGTTCGTGGATTCGAAGCGTGCTACTGGGTGAAGACCGTGGATTCGGTCGGACGTCGTGGACTCGACGTTGGACGCCGTGGATTCGGCGTTGGGCGCAGATCGTGGATTCGAGAAGCGTTGCGGAGCGAGCGGAGAAGATCTACTAGGAGCGTATGGAAAAGGTTGAGTCGTCTGTGAGTACGGTATATCACCTTGTACGTGTTTTAATTCTAGTGGATTTCGCCGTGTTATCGGTCCCGTGGTTTTTTACTCCGGTTTGGAGTTTTTCCACGTAAAAATCTTGCGTGTCATTTTATTTCCGCATTGGGTTTTATTGCGCAATGATTTTTGAGTGTTTACTGTTTACACCTATTCACCCCCCTCTAGGTGTTTTTTCCCCTATTTAGATCCAATTAATACAACCCAACAAGTGGTATCAGAGCGGGAATAGGGTTGTAAACAATGGTTGAAGGTGGAAACATCAACAGACCCCCATTCTTCGATGGAACAAATTATGCCTACTGGAAAGTACGGATGAAAGCCTTTTTAATTTCCATCGACGAACGGGTGTGGCAATCAATTGAATTAGGATGGTCTAATCCAACTGAAATTATTGCTGATGTTCGCACCATCAAACCTAGGTCGAAATGGACCAAGGAAGAGGTTGATTCATCTTCTTACAATGGCAAAGGTGTTAATGCTTATTTAATGCTTTGTCACAAACTGAGTTCTCTCGCGTCTCGGCATGTGAGACTGCGAAAGAAATCTGGGATGTTCTTCAAGTTACGCATGAGGGAACTAACCTTGTGAAGATTCAAAAACTGCAAATGCTTACGAGCAAGTTTGACTCTATTTCTATGGCAGAAAATGAATCGTTCACAGATTATTACACACGATTGCAAGACATCGTGAACTCATGTGCTAACTTGGGAGAGAAGATTCCAGAATCTAAAGTTGTAAGAAAGATTTTAAGAACTCTTCCTGAACGATTTCGCCCAAGGTTACAGCCATTGAAACAATTAAACACCCGGACGAAATGCGTGTAGAAGAATTAGTTGGTGCACTTACAAACTTATGAAATGACATTTCCTACTAACTATTCTTCTGGAAAAGCATCCTCTTCTAAGTCTTCAGGTTTGCATTGAAATCAACAAAAGAAGAAGACGCGGATTCATCCTCCTCAGACGATGACGAGAACCTATCTATGGAGGACTTTGAGAAGCAGCTTGCTCTCTTGACAAGGAAGTTTCGCCGCAACTTTCGAAGGGGTAATTCAAGCAAAACTCCATCCTTCGGAAAGTCGAAGAAAGGCAAGGGTTCTTCAAGCTACAAGTCAAGAAAGCAAGAGAACTTCTCAAAGGATAAGAAAAGTTCTGAGGGACAAGTACAATGCTTCAAATGTCGAGGCTACGGCCACATTGCAACGGAGTGTCCCAATAAGAATCCGGCAAAGAAGAAGGCGATGCAAGCCGTCACTTGGGATGACAACTCAACGTCAAATGAGTCATCTTCAAGTGATGAAGAAGACAACGCAACGGCATTCCACGCGTCCACATCTTCACCCTTCATGTGCTTAATGGCAAGTACATCCGATTCATTGTCCAACTCCTCCCATGTTGAAAAGAATGCCACGGACGACGAATCGAGTAATTCCGAAGGTGAAGATTTTGCTCTTGCCTACCATAAACTTTTGAGGGATTCAAAGAAATTGGCAAAGCAAAACAGGAGTTTGAGAGGGAGATTGCAGGATCTCGAAGAAGAAGTAAAAAGGGCAACTTCTCTCTCAAACGCTCTTGAAGTGGAAAGGGATAACCTGATTAAAGCAAATGTTTCCCTTCAAGAGAAAAATGAGCATTTCGAGAAGGAACATGTAAAATGGTGGATAAAGCGAATTACTTCTTGAAGCTCTACAGCGAGGCTCGACAGGAAAAATGGAAATGACAAAGACCATTTTCCAACTCAAGGATGACTTAAAGCGATTTTCTTCTGGAAGGAGTAAGTTGGATAAGCTTCTTGGTCTTGGTCAAACAAACCGGTTCGGCCTCGGATACACTCAAACTGGAGACAGTCCAAGTTCGAGTGGGACAGTTTTTGTGCCTCAGTCGGTATCTCCTCCTCCGACACCGGAATTCACGACAAACAACGACAACAAGCCTACTTCATCCTCTTCGGGATCGTCAAGCACTAAGGTATGTTTTCGTTGTGGTTTTCAGGGCACATAAGGAGAAATTGCAAGATGGGAGCCAAACGATCAACTCAAGCACCTCTTGCAACGACTACCAAAAAGGTGATTCCTCAGAAATCAAAAGCAAATTTTTCAAAGGAAAAGAGCCTTGGTAGTTCACCTCGCAAGACGACGTCATCAAGGAGCAGCAATCAATCAAACAAGACGCTTTCACCTAGGAAAATAACTTCACGATTCATTACCAACGCAGTCCAAAAAGGTTTGGGTGCGCAAAGGTGAAATCTTCCCTTGTCTTGTTGTTAATATTTCCTTGCATGCGTATGATAATTCGTCTTGGTATCTGGATAGCGGGTGTTCCCGTCACATGACCGGTGACAAAAACTGTTTTCAAACTTTGAGAAAATCTCCGGAGGACTTGTAGTTTTCGGAGACGGTCGTCTTCCAAAATTGTTGGAAAAGGAACTATAGCTATTCCAGATGGCCCGGTTCTGAATAATGTGTTATTTGTTGAAGGCCTTAAGACTAACCTCATTAGTATAAGTCAACTTTGTGACAATGGTTTTTCAGTTAATTTTTCATCTGATGAATGTATTGTAACTGATAAGGACCATGTTTTCTTTTTAAAAGGGGTTAGATCTGAAAATAACTGTTATGTTGTTCCAAATAAAATTTCTGAAAGTTGTAACCTAGCTTCTTTGAATAATGAAACACTTTGGCATGAAAGGCTAGGTCACATAAATTTTAAGGAACTTGCTAGAATTTCAAACAAAGACGTGGTCAAGGGGGTTCCTAAACTTTCACTTAAACAAAACATTGTGTGTGGCGGTTGCCAAAAGGGAAAACAATCTAGGACTGCACACAAGAACTTGAACCACATTGGTACAAAACGGCCTTTGGAATTTTGCACATGGATTTAATGGGGCCAACTCGTCAACCATCTTTGGGAGGTAAATGGTATATTTTTCTATTGGTTGATGATTTCTCTAGATACTCTTGGGTAGCATTTTTAAAAGAGAAAGCTGATACTTTTGATTCTTTTCATGAGATTTGCCATCGTATTATGATTGAAAAGAATGAAAAGATTACTCGTGTTAGAAGTGATAGAGGTGGAGAATTCATAAATTCTAAATTCATTGATTTTTGCACTTCCAACGGCATTAAACATGAATTCTCAGCACCCTATACACCTCAACAGAATGGTGTAGTCGAGCGCAAAAACAGGGTCGTACAGGAGATGGCACGTGTTATGCTTCATAGCCGGAATTTACCGTTATATTTTTGGGCTGAAGCTGTGAACACTGCTGTCTATGTAATTAATCGAGTGTATTTGCGCCCGGGAACTTTAAATACACCATATGAACTATGGTTTTGTAGAAAACCAAATATCAAATATTTTCGTATCTTTGGGAGTCGGTGTTACATTTTACGTGACCGCGAAAATCTTGGAAAATTTGACTCTCGAAGTGACGAAGGGATTTTCTTGGGTTATTCTACAAACAGTAGAGCATATCGAGTATTTAACTTGGAATCTAAGACGATGGTAGAATCTATAAATGTTAAAGTAGATGAAGCTTTTCACTTTGCATCTGAAAAATCTACCCTCGATATCTCTCTTGATGATGATACACCTGCTAATGCATCTTCTCATAACAATTCTTTCGATAATGATGATGCATCTAATGGTTCTTCAAGTTTATCTGATGTGCAGGAATCATCTCATGTACCTCCGAGTACTCCTTACCTCAAACGTTACGCATCTCCAAGGATCATCCTGAATCGAACATTATTGGAGACCCACAAGAAGGAGTCAAGAACTCGGAGACAATTGGTTTGCGGATTCGCTTGTTACGTATCCATGATCGAACCAAAGAATGTCGATGAAGCTCTTCAGGATGACTACTGGATTGAAGCAATGCAGGAAGAGCTCCATCAATTCGAGCGAAACAAAGTCTGGGAATTAACGAAGCCTCCGAAGCAACACAATGTGATAGGTACCAAATGGATTTTCAAGAACAAGAAAAATGAGGATGGTACTATCATCAGGAACAAAGCACGTCTAGTTGCTCAAGGCTATTCTCAAGTAGAAGGTATAGACTTTGATGAAACTTTCGCCCCTGTAGCTAGACTCGAGTCCATTCGTATCTTATTTGCGATTGCTTGTCATTTTAAAATCAAATTATTTCAAATGGACGTTAAGAGCGCGTTTTTAAATGGGTTTTTAAATGAGGAAGTTTATGTGGCTCAACCGAAAGGTTTTGTAGACCATAAACTACCTAACCATGTTTTTCGTTTGAAAAAGGCTCTTTACGGTCTGAAACAAGCACCGCGAGCATGGTACGAAAGGTTGACAAAGCACCTTTTGGAAAAGGGCTATACTCGAGGGGGAGCTGACAGGACTCTCTTTGTGAAGCATTATCAAAATAATTTCATTGTAGCACAAATCTATGTCGATGACATTGTATTTGGTGCAACAAGAGATAATGATGCTTCTAAATTCGCGGAGACCATGGAAAGCGAATTTGAGATGTCCATGATGGGCGAATTGACTTATTTTCTTGGATTACAAGTTAAACAAAGTGATGAAGGCATTCATTGTGTCAATCCAAGTATGCAATGGAGTTGGTCAAAAAGTTTGATTTAGAAAATTCTAAAGATTTTCCGACTCCAATGGGAACTAGCCATAAGGGACTTGGAAGTGAATCACTTAGTGAGAATGTAGACGAGAAACTTTATCGCAGTATGATTGGAAGTCTACTTTATCTCACGGCTAGTCGCCCGGATATATCCTTTAGTGTTGGGATTTGCGCGAGATATCAATCAGCACCAAAGGAGGTTCACCTGAAAGCGGTGAAACGGATCATCCGGTACATCAAAGGAACAATAAATTTCGGAATTTGGTATCCTATGGGAACAAGTTTGATATTGTTGGATACTCAGATGCCGATTGGGCAGGATCTGTGGATGATCGGAAAAGCACGAGTGGTGCATGCTTTTATCTTGGCCATTGCCTTGTTGCATGGCATAGTAAAAAGCAAAACTGCATAGCACTCTCGACTGCCGAAGCGGAATATATTTCAGCGGGAAGTTGTTCAACCCAATTCATTTGGATGAAAAGCGTGTTGAGCGACTTCCGAATTTCAGCAACTTCGGTAACAATTCTTTGTGACAACACTAGTGCTATAAACATTTCCAAAAACCCTGTGTTGCACTCTAGAACAAAACACATTGAACTTAGATATCATTTTCTTAGAGAGCTAGTTGAATCAAATATTCTTCAACTGTCATATATTTCAACTGAGGATCAATTAGCTGATATTTTAACAAAACCTTTGGATCAAAAACGTTTTATTCATTTGCGTAAAGCAATTGGAATGCTTTCCTTGAAATAACTCTTTTTGAAACCTTTGCTTAGGTTAGGTTTTGTTTTTGTGTTTTGTTCTTTATCTATGTTTGTACATAGAACATTAATTGAGCATTAGTTATATTGACTTTAATTGCATCCTTTTATGCATTTAGAAATTTATTATGCTTTTGATATCATAATATTTCAATGATGCAATGATCATTTATGTCAATTAAGTCATCTTTTAAGTGATCAAAGTCAATTTCTCTCTCAATGATCTCTTGGTATAGTCATTATCTTATTTGATTGCTTAGTCGAGTATGAAATCGAGATCAATTTTTGGTTGAATACTTTATATATTAAATAATTGATAGCCAATTGAGGGGGAGTCAAAGAAAAGTGTTATGCTCAAAAGATGTGGAAAGAGTTACATCCCAATGAGGAGTGTGAAAACTACCACCACATGGAGGAAAGAGCTACCACCTCGGTCGTCCGAGTACTGTGTGCAGCTACCACATGTATACCAAGCATGGTTTTTCAAATTTGATTGATAAAATGCATATTGAAATACTTGACTCTGTCAAATTTCAAGGTTGGTATAAGGTGGGAATTTTAATGAAAGATGCTCAAAGAGCCACTCTCTTCAACAGATTGTCTAGATATATTATCTAACTTATTTGGGATTTCAAACATCTATTGATCTTGGTATTTCATTTTCTTTACCAAATTGATGATTTGATAAAGGCATTACTCATAAGATCATGTTAGATGTGATTGAAGTTGTTCAACTTTAAGGATTTAATTTTTATAAATTTTCGTTTCATTATTTGGATATTTTTGATAGATTTTGCATAATCTATTTCTTGTTGTATGAAACGATGATTTTGTTTAAAGTTGATACACAAAAGTGCTTACATACTTTTTCTGGATTTTCTGGAATTTTTCTGAATTTTTCTGAAGAAAAAGTTTGGAGCCGATCCGGACTGGACAAGCCGATCCGGATCCCGAACGCAAGTAATCCTGCGGGTAGCCGATCCGGACTGGATTCTTGAGGCAGTCCGGATCGCGGCTAGGGTTTTATATAGAACAAAGGGTTTTGATTTTCTTTACTTCAATCTTTTGTTTTTAAGCCTCCAGAGCTTCTCTCTCTAGAAAGCAACGATTTGGAGCCTTCCAACCCAAGTTCTTCGAATCAAAGTAAGTTTCATGATCAAAACTCGGTTTTTCACAGTTTTTCATGTTTTTGCTCAAAACGTGAAGAAATTTTGTATCTTTTTCGTTTGTGATTGGTTTTTGATCAAATTTCTTTTGAAATAAGAACTCTGGATAATTAGTTTTGATTATATGCTAGGTTTTCTCATGATAAACGAATTTTTAGGCTTCGATTTCTAAAAATTCGATTTTAGGGCATATATTGAGAATTTTTGAAAATCATGGAATTGATCTATTTTTAAAATTCTTTTTGCAAAACTAATTTGATTCCTAGTCTCTCTACACGATAATGATTGTTTGGGTACAATTTTTCAAATTTTTGAAAATTAACAATTTTTTCGTGTTCTTGAGTAGTTGTTCGCAGGACTTTAAATTTCTTAAGCACTTGCACCAATGGCGTTTGCTTGGATCATTGTTCTTCTGGTTGCGATGGTGCACTCTCGAACTACGAACAAGCCTAAGAGATCGAAGAGGACCAAGAATGTAACGACCCAGCCCACTAGCAATAATAACTCGTTGGGCCCAAACCACAGCCCAAAATGCTTAAGCCCAGTTATTATTACTAGTGTCCATGTCTCATATAAACCCAATCACAATTCCATCCACATCCGATATGGGACTATTGGGGGCGTCACAGACTCCCCCGTTTAGGCCTGACGTCCCCGTCAGCCCAAACACAAACACAGCAGCCCAAGATCACCAGGCGATGTGAGACTCGTCTCGCTAGTCCTGTCATCTAGACCCAGACTCAGCCGAGACTCGCCGCACACTTCCGGCTGGTTATTGGCTCTGATACCAAATGTAACGATCCAGCCCACTAGCAATAATAATTCGTTGGGCCCAAACCACAGCCCAAAATGCTTAAGCCCAGTTATTATTACTAGTGTCCATGTCTCATATAAACCCAATCACAATTCCATCCACATCGGTCACAGACTCCCCCCGTTTAGGCCTGACGTCCTCGTCAGCCCAAATACACACACAGCAGTCCAAGATCACCAGGCGATGTGAGACTCGTCTCGCTAGCCCTGTCATCTAGACCCAGGCTCAGCCGAGACTCGCCGCACACTTCCGGCTGGTTATTGGCTCTGATACCAAATGTAACGACCCAGCCCACTAGCAATAATAACTCGTTGGGCCCAAACCACAGCCCAAAATGCTTAAGCCCAGTTATTATTACTAGTGTCCATGTCTCATATAAACCCAATCACAATTCCATCCATATCCGATGTGGGACTATTGGGGGCGTCACAGACTCCCCCCGTTTAGGCCTGATGTCCCCGTCAGCCCAAACACAAACACAGCAGCCCAAGATCACCAGGCGATGTGAGACTCGTCTCGCTAGTCCTGTCATCTAGACCCAGACTCAGCCGAGACTCGCCGCACACTTCCGGCTGGTTATTGTCTCTGATACCATCTTAATCTGTCACGTCCCGGGGGTTTAAATGCGCGGAAGATGAGCCACCGATGCTCCCAAATCTGGTATATATTTTTTTTTTGAAAACCATTACTCCCCGGCGCGTGCCCAGACCCGCCGCATATACAAATTTACTCTACAAACGGACAGAGTCTCCTTTGTATATGCACGGCGTCCTGATTACATCGTACATTCATCTCAAGCATTAACCACACTAATCGAGGTACAAACACATACAACATGCATTCCAAACTTTCCATCAACCTTTTTACAAAGCAAAAGGGCCGACTGATTTGAAAGGATAAATAATCGCAAGGTTTTAAAAGCGACGCCCACACGACGTCATTATTTTTGAAAACTGTTTCGAAACCACATAAATCCACAAGGTTTTAAAATCCGGTGTCCACACGACACCTACGTTTTAAAAGCAGTTTTCGCAAACGATTTTATCTTTCTTTGTTTTTCGTTGTTTAAAACGGCCAGGTCAGGAATAAAATAACATTCGATAACATAAATTAAAGGAAAGGCAACATCCACTTCGACCCCACGGGGGTGTCGCAAACCACAACCAACCAACATGAATAATAAAATAAAGAGGGAAAAAGAGTCACTGTGTCTGAAGTAGATCAACGTCAGAACAGCACTCTTGCGGCCTCACCGGTGCCCTAGCACTCGCCCCTGGACGAACCTGTCACGAAGTGGGAAGTCAGTGACTAGAAATAGTATGATAAGCAAAAGGACTATAAACATAACAAACCACCGTAACCGGAGCAACCGTCCCTCTCAACAACACCCACGATAGTCACACCCTGTACCATAATAAAACCGGGCACCTTTCCTGACCACAGCACCGGGCCCCTACCCGGTGTCCCCTGCCGAGCACCTGCCTCGGCCGCCGAGCACCTACCTTGGCATCACCGCTCACACCCCCCACCTATGAGGGGCCCCATTCCTAACGCCACCGTCGCGTGGGGTACACGGGTCAACGTACCACTTTTCCGGAAAAGCACACCCTTGCGGTGGCCAAACCGCCGGTGTGCGTGTAGCAAAACTAGAGCCTCAGATCGATAGTAAGCAAAGTAAAATAATATAACAGGGTTAGTACATAAACAGGAGGAGACTTGCTATTCACCTTTGTCCCAAGCATACTATTTCTATCGTTAAAATCCTATTCCCAAAATCTCCGGGAATGTACCCACCTCGTGTATGTCGTCCGGAGCTCGGCTCGTCCGTGCCCGTGCGCCTGCCGCCTACAACGCCCCGCACTCCTGCAGGAACAAATGCATGTCAAGACTAAGAGATCCGAACCCCACACCGACTCCAGACTGAAACCAGACGACGAACGCAACCCCGGACTCCGTGCGGCGGAGTTCCCCGCACAGCACCGATCCGTGCGGCGCGCACCCCGCCTGCGCACGGCCCCGCGCGGCACCAGCCCGCGCGGGCGCCCCACCTGCGGGCGGCCCCGCGCGGCCATGAGCCGCGCGGGCGCGTTGCCCGGGGGTGCGGGGCCACCCCGCACGGCACCGGCCCGCGCGGGCGCCCCGCCTGCGGGCGGCCATGAGCCGCGCGGGCGCGCTGCCCGAGCGTGCGGGGCGGACCCCGCGCGGCACCGGCCCGGGCGGGCGCCCCGCCTGCGGGTGGCCCCGCGCGGCCTTGTGCCGCGCAGGCGCGCTGCCCGAGCGTGCTGGGCGACCCCGCGCGGCACCGGCCCGCGCGGGCGCCCCACCTGCGGGCGGCCCCGCGCGGCCATGTGCCGCGCGGGCGCGCTGCCCGAGCGTGCGGGGCGACCCCGCGCGGCACCGGCCCGCGCGGGCGCCCCGCCTGCGGGCGGCCCCGCGCGGCCATGTGCCGCG
Source organism: Tillandsia fasciculata (assembly GCA_029168755.2). NCBI lineage: Eukaryota > Viridiplantae > Streptophyta > Magnoliopsida > Poales > Bromeliaceae > Tillandsia > Tillandsia fasciculata. The sequence continues at coordinate 278,051 of JAQOTM010000236.1, read as the reverse complement.
CGGGCGCGCTGCCCGAGCGTGCGGGGCGACCCCGCGTGGCACCGGCCCGCGCGGGCGCCCCGCCTGCGGGCGGCCCCGCGCGGCCATGTGCCGCGCGGGCGCCCTACCCGCGGGCGGCCCCGCGCGGCATCGCGCCACGCGGGCGCCTCTCCCGCGGGCGGCCCCGCGCGGCGACAGGCCGTGCGGCGCCCCGCCCGCGGGTGGCCCCGCGCGGCAACACGCCGTGCGGGCGCGCCGCTCGCGGCCGCGGCGTCTCATCGCCGGCGGCGCCCGCCTCCGACTTGGTGACGGCGGCGCGATGATCTCCGGAACAACGACTACATCCCTAACCAAGAACGGTAAAACTTAAACAATAAGATAATCATACCTTGGAATACGAGGGATGATCAAAGGGATCGTGAAATCCGAGCGAGAGCGAGAAGAGGTTGGGTTGCCGGTTCTTCCTTTCCTCGAATCGATCGCACCCCGGATGCCCTAGCCGCACGGTCAAAGAAAAGAGGAAGAAAATGGGTATACGGGGAAACCCTAACCCTAAGTCCACTCTTATAAATCCCCGTTCAACTGAAAATTACGGTAATAAAAATAATGATAATAATAATAAAATAATAATAATAATAATAATAATAATTATAATAATAATAATAATAATAATAATAATAATATCTAGCGGCTTACAGTTCTCTCGAAGAGCGTGCGGATCGCCCGCACGGATCCCGAAGCACCTCCGAGGGGTCCAGACTTCGAAAATTAATTCTGAATGAACCGGGAGTCGGAATCCGGAACCGATCGCGTCCCCGCGCTCCGTTTCGCGAGCTCTACTGCTTAAAAATGCTCGCGAGCCCCGACGGACTGTCCGGAAAAAAACCAAAACTAGGCCCTCAGTCGGACTGTCATAAGACAAGGGATAACGGAAAAAGTCAAAGAAAAGGCCAGGTCTTACAAAGAACACTCGGGATGATTCCGAGACGGAAACTGAGACTGAATCGATCGATTGGGATGAGCTCTTGGTGGAGGCCACTATACCTACTGCCTCAAAGGGGAAAGCCCCTGCTGAATCTTCAAAGGCGAAGCCTCCGCCTACTGCTGCTAAGAAGGAAAGGCCCCCATGGAGGCAAGTCCAGCAAACACAAAGAGAAAGAGTGTTGCCCGGAAGAGAGGGAATGCTCGGGGTATCTCCATTGAAGAGCCACTTGCAAGTCAGCCTCCTCCACAAAACTTTGTGAGTTCTGAAAGAATCAGGGACTTTGAGAAAAGAGAATGCATTGGCGAGCGACATGTCAATGTCAAAGCCCTAAAGAAGCGCTCTGCATTATTTGGAACACTTTTTGATCAAGCGGGACTTGCACCGATTTGCAAATTCCCCGAATCTACAAGATATTGCCTTCACTCCGTCAGGATGTTCTATCAAAATGGATCAAGGTTGACTGATCAGGACGGACTGCAAGAATTTCACACAATGGTCAGAAATATTAAGATCAAGGTCACTCCACAACTGATTGGAGAGGTATTAGGGATGAAGGCCATCTCTGAAGGAAGTCATTACCTAAAAGGTCATGCGTTCTCGACCACCTCATGGAGAGTGGTAGTTGATGGAATTTGTCTTCCAGATACTCTGTCGTCGGGGAACTCAATTCTTTCCAAAGAACTTCGACCTGAGTATAGGTACCTGAACTTTATTGTTTGCTACAACATCCTCCCCAACATGCAAACAAAAGTTCTTAGATGGGACAGGATGTTATTTATCACGCCCCGAGATTCAAAAGTGGGTCTAAATTTTTTTTTTTTTTTTTAAATCAGAGTTTAAAATCTTGATTTCTCCAAGGCATGAACAGACCGCCACACATATAGACAAGTCTCTGTACAACAAACAGAGCCTTCCCTATATGTGCTCGGCTAACAAAAACAGTCCATCAGAGTAGATACGAGATAGCTATACTAAATAAGTTCTACTCTATTACAACCACAAGGTTCATAAGTTAATACATCCAGTTCTCAAAATGAAAATACAGTTGCAATGTTTTACTAAATCAAAAGGGGTACATCCTACCAGGGATAAATCTACCACGCGTCCTCACACAGAACGTCCAAAGGTCCCCGCACCCGAAGGACCTGAAAAACAGTCACCCGAGGGTGTGAGACACACCGGAGTGTATCCTAGTGGGCACGACGGGCCGGCAAATAGCAAGCCGTACCTACTGGATACCATAATAAGTGGATAGCAAAAGTAGGATATACAGCAACTGAAAGGTATAATTCAAATATGTACCATTAATCATGGATTAATCAACAGAGCAGTGTAATCATATATAAAGCTGATCATGCTATAACTGATAATCTGACAAGTAGGAATGAATATGTTATAGCTGACAAGCAGGAAATAGACATACTATCACTGATAATCTAGCGAGCAGAGAATGATCATACTATAACTGATAATCTGACAAGCAGGAAATGATCATGCTAAAACTGTTAATATAATAAGCAGAGAATGATCATACTATAACTGATAATCTGACAAGCAGGAAATGATCAAACATAGATCAATAGAACAGGGTATGCATATATAACACAATCATACTATGCATGATAAATCTATAATAGATATGAAAATGCAGGTAATCAAACAAGCAGGAATATCAAGAAGGTGCATCAAAGGTAGTACCACGAATATACCCAATCAAATGCCACTGTTGGCCACAAGGGCCTCAGGCTAAACTGCCATGGAGCATATGGACCTCAGGCAACAACCACTTTTGGTCATTGGGGCCTCAGGCTAAACCACTTTTGGACACCCAACAAGCTATCATAACCCCACAAGGCTCACGGGTCAATCAGACCTCTCTACCGGTAAAGAACACCATCACGGGTAGCTAATCCGCTGGTGTGCGCGACTGAAAGCTTGGCTCGACGGCGATCATAATGCTGATGCTCAAACCATGGTCCACTGACCATATAGACGGCAAGAAGCCGAGGAAAATCCCCACTGGGATACTAGTATAACATGCCACATACTGAAGTAGTATCTCCTATTCTAAACATGCAGTGAAGAATAGAGACAGGTATAGAACTATGCTAGTAACCAATCAAGCATGGCATGTGTCCAGAAAAATGTATATCTACTGCTGAAGAAAGCATGATATATCTCAATGAGGTAAACTAGCAACTGCTGGAATATAAGCATGATGTATAACTACTGCTGGAAATCAAGGTATAATAAAAGCTCATCTGTGGGATCAAGGCTATGCAGATGTAGGGATTTTGTGCTGATATGCAAGCAAGTAGTAAGAGCAGGTATAACTCAATAGCAGTCATAATGCTAAATCTCAATCCACGGTCGGTAGACCGGACAGTCGGCGAGAAGCCGAGGAAATCCCCATCGGGATATCGATACTGATGCAAATCATGCCAGGTACTGAGACTAGAACTCCTATTCTAAACATGCAGTGAAGAATAGAGTATAGCGAAAGGCTCATCTGTATAATCAAGCAATATAGCTGTAATGACTGAATGCTGGAATGAAAGCATATAATAAAGATAAAGCATAGGTTCAGGGCTACACCAAGAACAGGGGTCCGACCTACCACGGCACCCCGTAGGGCCGACCTGATAAAACGCGGACCGAAGATAAACCCACCTGTATATAGGAGGAACAACGACTCCACCAGAAGGTAGACGGTCGCGATAACCACAAGACGGATCACGGGCTGGCTCCTGATGACTGGGGCCTACAATAATACCTGGTGACAACTCAGGATCTACCAATCCTCAAAGTGCACATTAGCGCGAATCGACCATTTCGTCGATTATCGCATTATTAAGCAAATCTAGCTTTTCAAGAACCCCGGAAATCCCACCGAAGGGTCGATAATGTTTTTGAACATTCATCTAGCTTTTCCACATTGTTACAATTGCAGCAAGCCCCTCGGGTTTATTCAGAATGTGTAATATATACTAATTAAACCTCGTTTTGGCTCGTTCTCTTAAACGGAGAATCATTTTTACGAACCGTCACCTCCAGTAGGCGACATTCGCATTGCTGAACACCGTGCTCACCCATTTGTGGCAGCACGATACCGAGGAAAACTTCGGGCCATGAATTACTTCTTTAACCTAGCCGAAACGCATTTTCGTTTCTTCGGCTCATCAAAGCCCAAAATAAACGCGAGCATCGCGTCCAGTGACCCCAAATTAGCCAGGAGTACACTGCTGCAACATTTCAAACAGACCCAAACACTGTTTTTAAGCAATTATTGTATTTGAGCTTGGTTTTAACACAACTTTGAATCTATACATTTTCAGACAAAACTTCCTGAATCAACTAGTCTCTGGACAGTGCCAGGACCCCAGGGCTTGCCATAGTTGCAGCCCAGGTCTGCTGGATCACCCAGAACCAAGACCTTGCACACACACAAGTTCACAATGCTCCAAACACTTGTCCACACAGATCCAGCTTGATCTGAAGTGAGCATCAAGCTCAGGGGACATTTTTGAGCAACTTTCATATTTAAATCGAAAGCTAATTCCATCTATTTCTTCACTGTGGCATTTCCACAAATACTTGGTGTGCACAAATCTTAAGCATCTACACCACACCAAGTTCCAGGTTGTTCTCTGTAATTACTGAACCATTTGCTTTGAAACTTGGATGGAAATGCTCTACAGAGCTCAGGCAACATTCCCAGCAATTTGGTCTCAACTTTGCACCCTCGGATTGCCGGAGCCCGAGGTTGAAGAAGATGTCTTATGCATTGAAAATCGTGACCAGCAACCCAGGGCATCTGAGACCAAATGCCATGACCAATTGGATGCTAGGACTCTCTGTGAGTCTTCCTGTGCCTGTGCCCGGCGACAGGGCACGGCGGCGGCGCGGCGGGGCCAAGCTCCTATTCGAGCTTCAACACCATTAATGATGGATTTCAGCTGAGGCCATTTGAAGCTCTCCAACATGGACGGAAATGTTCTACTGGTCCACACGAAGCTTCCCGACCAACCCACCCCAGCCGGAGTTGGCCGGAACGCCGGCGGCCGCGACTTGGTTGAGAATCGGATCATCCATGGCCGCCACTATTTCGGTTTGCATGGTTACCATGCAAAAGCATGGGTGCACTCCTCTCACTCCCAGGAACACTTCTGGGAAAGTGGCCGGCGGCGGGGAGGCGCGCCGGCGCCGGAGCAGCAAGCTCGGCCGAAGTGCAAATTTCCAAAAAAAACTAGGGTTTGGTTCTGCAACCGATTGGCTTGATCAAACTCCACCAAATTTGGTGGAGTTGATCCCCATCTCCTACAGTCCAAGCCCATGATTTTGGTTCCCGATTTGGTCCACTGGTTGCCGAGAAAAATCGCGGCAGAGCTCGGCTAGGTTTCCAGCGAGCGTGTGGCCCCGCCGGCCAACCAGTGTGCATGGGGGCTCGGGCTTGTGCAGGGAGAATCACAGGGACCTAACAAACCTACTGCTAGGGGTCTCGGGCTAAAACAACCAGTGGTTTGAGTGTCTTACCTTGGCCGGAGTTGGTGAAGGAGGGAAGAAGCCGGTTTCTCTTCTTCTTCCTTGCGCAACCTCGGCAAGCTCCAGGAACACTCCACTGGTACAGAGGAACTCCACTGGATCTCCAGATCAAAACTTGGAAGAAGTTGATTCCATCTTCCTTCTCCCACTCTCTCTCTCGGTTATTTCTCTTGGGTTCTTGATCCTCGGCCAACCCAAAACACCGGGCACCAAGTGAGAATAACAGAGGCAAGGTTGATGCCTTGTATTCCTCACTGACCCCTCGGGCTCTGGCCCAAGGTAGACCAAGAGGCAACTTCACACTTAATGCATGATTCTTCTCAAACCCGGTTCACACACAACCCTAGCCTCCGGGCTCTTCACAGTAAGTGCAAATTGCACCCAACACCTTGATGTTTCAGTCCCCAACAGTTTGGCACATAAAATATTATAGTTTTCTCGAAAATACCCCCTTTTTCGGTACATTTCACGCATTTCGAGAAAATTTGCTCGACGAAATGCGAAACAGACTTCGCCATGACGTCCGGCTCGTCGAGACCTTCAAGATAGGCTACTCATTTGTTCGATTTGGTGCTCAAATGAATTCTCGGGCCATCCTGTTCTGTATATCACAATCCGACGCACACACTTCGATGTACCCGGATCGCCAAACGCGAAAACCGTCAGTGCCATTGCGCTCAGAACGTCGAAAATAGCTAGATTTGACTACTCATACTGCTAGTCTCAATTGTAGACAGTGAATTGGCCTTCGTCGAACGAAAGGGGACCGGAACCGGGGTTTACTATTCACTGTACTATTCACTTAAGTCGCGGGGCCCGCAATTTCTTTGCTGATTTCTGGAAGATCCGACCGTTGGATCGTCGACAAGTGAATATGAATTTTTCATGTTTCGACGAGACGGTCGCAATGGTGAACTCGGATTTTCGAGATTAGACCCCGATCAAAAAACGATATTTTTGGGGTTTTATTTACTTATTTTCTGCTATTTATAAATCCAGAAATTTATTTAAAACTTTTTTAAAATTCACGATTACTACATTATTTCTTTATCTTCTTGGAAATCCCACGGCAGCTTTGGGATCTAACTTCAACATTCCTTTCCTCATCTGGTCGAGGATGGCGAGGTATGTGGAAAATGCCCATCCGACTGAGCGACTTCCATTCCCAATGATCATAATGCGCATTCTTCGCAAGTTCAAGATCGATACGAGTGCGAGCTCGTACATGCACAGCTTGGGAACAATTAACGATTCGACTATCGTAAAGTCCCTCTCCACAAAGCAAGATGAGACTTCGTCACCTCCTTGCAAAAAGCGACCAACAACAGCAACAACAGCTTCAGTACCACCAGCACCTGCCGCACAACAAGCACCTCCTTCACCTTCCGAGGATGATGCCTCAGTTACTTCAATCTACAGAGAACAACAGCGTCTCTCTTCCGAGCAAGAGCGCATGTCTAATGAGTTCGTTGAAATGAAGGAAGAAATTCGGGAAGTTAAAAAGGAGCAAGTTTCAATGAACAGGCGGATAAAGAAAATCTTTCAAAAGCTTGGGTGGATTAGTTCCGAGGACTCTGAATAGTATTTTATTCTAATTTTTTTTTTCTCTTTTGCAGGTTATTTAGTTTTTCTTTGTTTAGTTCTCAGGTTTTTCTTGTTTTAAAACTTTTAACTCTCCATCTATTTTGTAATTTTGGCCTGTTTCTGTGACAAAAAGGGGGAGAGAGAGAGAACAAACAATAATAACAATGATCTACTATGGTTGTGAACTGATGGTTGTGAACTGACTGTGAACTTTGAAACTTTGAACTATTCAAGATAAGTATGACTTCAACTTTGGTTTTATATTGTTTTGATGCATGCCTCAGCTAACTATTTGACTAACTATTTGGGCATGTAATATAACTAACAAGTTGATGTTGACTAACAATTCTATGACATTTGGATTTCTATTGTTTAGAAGATATGTTGATTTTTTATTATGATCTTATTACATATCTGAATTTGTAAATGTCATGGTGAGTATAAACTCTATCTCTGTGTTTGGTTTTGCATGCTAAAATTCTTGAGATATCTAACGATTTCGTTTGTCAAGAATGCTTTCTTTTTGCAGAGAGTACAGATGTCTAAGTCTAGAGTCTGTTCTAGGAGTTTATCTCATATATTTATCTTTATTTGGATCTCCATTGTAAATTTTTGTTGTATGGTGATAGCAACAAAAATATCTTTTTGAATTTTCTTGAGTGGATTTGTGTTTTGTCACGAAACCGCCAAAGGGGGAGATTGTTACGGAATTTGTGTTGGCGTATTTCGTGAAAATGGTTAAGTCTTGAAGATTGAAGATGAAGAAGTTTGGATCATATACCTCAATCTCAAGAAAGAAGAATTCAAAAGGATCAGGTACGTTTAACTAAATATTTTTGGTGATCCGAATACTTCTTATAGTGTAGAAACACTTGGTTGAATGTTTGATTGCATAAAAATCAAAAACTGGACATACTACATGTTCAGGATCCGGATCAGGCATCACAGTCCGGACCCCGAACATAGGATAGTTCATGCGCAATTCCAGTCCGGACCGTGGGAATTTCAGTCCGGACCCCGAATGTGGAATTTGCTGAAATTGCATGAACAGTCCGGACCGTGGAAATTTCAGTCCGGACCCCGAAGGTATGTTTTTCTGGAAAAAGTCTGTTTCGCTGTGACAGTCCGGACCGCCACAATTCCAGTCCGGACCGTCGTCCTGTAAAATTCCAGAAATGGTTAGTTTTTGATCCTTATCTTCTTCCAATGGTTTCTAACCTATAAATAGACCCTACGATTCATTTTCTAGGGTAAGCCGAATAATCCAAAGTAGATCCATATACGACCGAAATAGAAAAATCCACATATAGAGAAGAAAGGAAATCAATAGAATTAATTCTATGTTTCTTCATCTATATTGATTAATTTGATTCTAGGTTTTCCAAACTCAGATTTTGAGTAGAATCAAATTAATGAATACTTAGATGGTATTTCCGATCTATTTCTAATCTAAGTATTCGGCGGATCATCACCACCCAAAAACAACGATTTTCCCAAAATCGGCGCGTGGACTCGCGTGGCCTTGTGGATTCAAGGTGCTACCGCTCTCGTGGATTCGGAGCGAGGTACGTTCGTGGATTCGAGACGTGCTACTGGGTGAAGACCGTGGATTCGGTCGGACGTCGTGGACTCGACGTTGGACGCCGTGGATTCGGCGTTGGACGCAAATCGTGGATTCGAGGAGCGTTGCGGAGCGAGCGGAGAAGATCTACTAGGAGCGTATGGAAAAGGTTGAGTCGTAAGTGTGTACGGTATATCACCTTGTACGTGTTTTAATTCTAGTGGATTTCGCCGTGTTATCGGTCCCGTGGTTTTTTACTCCGGTTTGGAGTTTTTCCACGTAAAAATCTTGCGTGTCATTTTTCATTTTCGCATTGAGTTTTATTGCGCAACAATTTTTGAGTGTTTACTGTTTACACCTATTCACCCCCCTCTAGGTGTTTTTTCTCCTATTTAGATCCAATTAATACAACCCAACAGGGGCGCGTGCGCACAGAGACGCCAGGCGCGCTGTCGGCCGCCCTCGAGTGCGGCCACGCGTCAGCCCGCCGTTGGCGGGCCGTACCTACCGCGCTGACCAGGTGGTGGCCACGCGGCGGGTTCCCAGTCGCCCGTTCACGCTGTCCGCTGTTTGGGGACACATGGCGGGCGCAGGGACTTTCGGGCGCTCGGTCGGATGGGAGAAATCCGACCGATCGGATTCGGGCGCCCGAATTGGAGCGCCCGAATCCGATTTCTTATGGGCTGCGGGTTGGGCCTATAAATAGGGACTTTTGAGGCCTTGTATCTTTTTTTCTGGGCTCCTTTTCACAGAGGGTGCTTAAGGAAACTTCTCCCTCCCACAGTGCACTATTCATTGGAGGACTTTGAGGATTTTTGGAGATCACCACTTTGGCTTTTTCTGCGACGCGGCGCACAGTGACGCTTCCACACCGGCAACCCGTTTCGTCGTGTTTTAGTGCGCTGGCTCCCCCGGCTTACCCCGACCTCCGATTTAGGCGATTCTTGCGCCGTTGGACTCACGACAGGTAGGGCTCCAACTTCTGTGTTTTGAGTTTCCTATTTTTTCATGTTGATCTTGGAGTTTTCCGAGCATCCTTTTTACCCATTTTTCCTCGCGGAGTTTTGGACAGCACTCGGGTGTTTTGGCTATATCTTCGCGCACAGGCGTCGGATCAAGGCATGCCAATAGGCGTTTTTCATCTCCACAGCGTAAGGAACACCCTCAAATTTTCTGGGAATTTGCAGAATATTTTTCGAAGGTGAAAATCTTTCTTTTCCCGAGTTCTTTGACACTGAATTCCTGTACAGTATATTTTGGGGTGGTTCCCTTGCAGAATTTGTATCTCAGTGTAGGAAACTCGGATTTGAACGTGCAAGTACTCGTTTCGACCGATTCGTCGTGAGGATCGTGATAGTAGTTTTCTTGGAATTTTTCAAGAAGATCTCGCAAGTGAAATTTGCACAAATCTGGACTGTTATTTTGGGACAGCATATACTTGAATGTAATTGTGAGTTTAATTGTATGTTTTGGGTAATTGTGAACAGTGTTGTGGTGAGGGTTTGGACCGAGCGTGGACTTCACTTTTGGGACAGGTATTTAGCGCTCGAGGTGGGTACCGTTGTCACCTCCTACTTGTGATTACCCACTACGCATACTGGAGATGTTCCCATATCATGTTGATAGTTGTATCAGTGGGATGAACTTTGCATGCTTGTATGAAAGTATTGATTGGTTGTTAGCACTTGCATCTTTAGAGGACTAGATATTAGTGAATTATTGTTTCTTGAAAAAGGATAAGTTGCTTAAACCTTTTGGTAATAATATGCTTAAACAATATCTTGCTTTATGTATATTGGGAGGCTTATGCATGTGTATAGACTAGCTTGTGGCATATTAGCACATCAGATATTCAAAACAATAGCATACTTTAATTCTGGTAAGAATTGGAATACCTGAGATATTTTTATTAAGTAAAGGACTTTGCATGCTTGTATGGTCACCTAGTTAGGCCACTATTTTCTGCTACACTATCATACTAGAATTGACTTAGGAGAAACCATGCTTTTTATTCTTTCTCCTGTTGTCTAGTCTTAGGGGATATTATGCTCAGGATAGAGCAGGGGATGGGATAGTGTAGTCAGTTATTGGGGATTTGGGACAGGCAGGCTTGATTGACAGGGTATTTGCGGCAACCGCGAATTTTCGGCGGTTGACCGGGTTGTTACTAATGCATCAGATTGGGGGAGGGGGGATCGGATTTTCTTTTAGTGGATGGCTTTTCCCACTTGATTAGAGTCTTGATCCAGTCCTACTATATCAGGTTACTTATGGCGACTTATTTCACTCGTGAGGGTCGCTCCCCTCGAGTGCCACTCCGGAGTGTGTGTATGTGTGACCATGCCGGTCAGGAGCCGGTCTGTTGCCCTTGGGATGGGACCGTGTCGGTCAGAAGCCGGTCTGCATCCCGCAGCTGAGTTGTGAGTTAGTAGGCATAGCAGGCAGTACCGGTGTTCACCGGTGTCTAGATTGGGTTACCCAGGCAGGCATATATACTCTGATGCATACATTTAGCTATTCTTTTAGCTTATTATTTTAGAGGCATATTAGTGGTAGCTTTTATCAGTTGTCATATTTATAGCTTACCACCCTTATTTTATTTTCGCCTCTATTAGTCCTAGTGGGCATGTCTGAGTTTGAGGTCTACCCACTAGGGGAGGCTACTGTTTTTATAGTAGTTCTCACCCCCACCGTTTTTCCTTTTCTTTTCCCCTATGTTTTGCAGAGTCCTCTGCTGGAGTTGCGGGACCCTCTTCCTAGGATCGAGGTAAGAGGATCGCTGATTAGATAACTACTTCCCCCATCTCGAGTTTAGCAGTTTTGATGTATCCCCTGTACACTCAGACGGTTGTATTTTCCTTTATTTTTGGTCTGGCTTCGGCCAGCTGGTTGTATTTATTTCGTGAGCTGGGAGAGACACATGTATATATATGAGAGTTATGTTGTACTTTTATTTCCAGCATTTGTCTGAGATGTATTAGTTTTAGTTTAGCTCTGTTTTATGCTCCTTTATTATATCTTTATATCTGAGCAGGTTACCAGCGCTTCGTCTACACGAGAAATTCCGTGTGCACGGCGGATCTGTAGACGAGCCCGGGTTCTGGTTTACACCTGGGGCGTGACACGAGGCGCACAGGGTATATATGTTTGAAAGGGAATTACGCCAGGATATCTTTTGGTTCATTCGACCCCTCCGACTTCAAACCTTGGATGTTTCGATGGAGCAGGCGCTGTATATGGAGCGTGGCGCTGCAGTTCCTTTGGTCAGGGACTTGCTGCTAGGGGCGAGTTTTGGAGGGAAGCGCCCGGCGCTAGATGATGGAGGACAGATCAGCAAGCAGTTGCCTTCCCGATTCCTTCCCAAGGGTTGTGGATTTTTGAGGCGTTGGAGGTCGAGTGGACCCAGACAGCAGCATTAGCAACTGTATCAGCAGCGACGGCAAGCTAGATGTGTTATTTGCCGTGGGCCATATTCATCGTCGCAGTGTGAACAGAGGCATGGATGGTGCTTCCTATGCGGATAGTCAGGACATTTTTCGGGAGATAGGGCTACGACGTCGAGGCAGACGAAGCGACGACCACCACTACTCAGTGGGCGAGTTTATGCAGCCAGGTAGAGGACGCCCTGGCAGTGGACTACGTCGTCGCAGAGCATTTATATCCCTGCATAGACTAGAGGTAGGGCCATTATCACGTGCACTTGAGGTACAGGTTCCTGATCATGTTGTGCATTTAGAGAAGGTTTGTGGATCATATCCAGTGCAGTGGAGGCCATGGATTTTGCCACCAGACTTGCTGGTTTCGCAGGAGCTCCAAGATTTTGACATAGTGCGTTGGATTGATTGACGCGGTGTTATGCGATAATGGACTGCGGAGAGAGGACTATGACCTTCCGCGAGCCGGATAGAAGGAGTTTATCTATAGAGACTATCAAAGGATGCTGTTTGCAGCAATGATTTCATCGGCAAGGGTCAGGCAGATGATGAACCGAGGTTGTACCGCTTTCCTAGCGACAGTAGTAGAGGTGCCTGTGGCGGCACCGGGACTCAAGGATATCCCTATTGCCCGCGAGTTTTCAGATGTGTTTTCACCTGAGCTGACTATGATGTCGCCGGATAGAGAGATTGAGTTTGTGATTGACGTGGTTCTTGGAATCATGCCAATCTTGAAGGTACCTTATTGGATGGCACCAGGAAAGCTGAGAGAGATGATGGCACAGTTACTAGATTTGATGGAGAAAGGTTTTGCCAGACCCAGTGTATCTTTTGTCGAGCACCGGCGTTGATTGTGGAAAAAGGTTAGATAACTAAGGCTTTGAGTAGACCTATAGTCTGATTACCTTACCACCAGTTGAGAGTGAGGGCTGAGGACATCTCCAAGATGGCGTTTAGAACACAATGCGGGCATTATGAGAGTATAGTGAGGCCAAATGAATTGACTAATGCCCTGCCACATTTATAGATTTGATGAACCGTGTGTCTTAGTCGTGCTTAGACAGAGCTACAGTGGTCTTCGTCGTTGACATCTTAATTTATCCCGGAGTGATATGGAGCTTAAGGAATCCTTCAGAATGGTGCTACAACTTCTGTGATAGAAGAAGCTGCATGCCAAGCTTGAGAAGAGTAAGTTTTGGCTCTAGGAGGTTACCTTGTGGATCTTGTTGATTCAGCCGCTGGTGTGGCAATGAACCCGACGATGCTAGATGTGTAGTCCACTCTGTCAGACAGGATCAGAGAGTGACAGAGTGAGGATCCCCAGCTCATGGAGGAGCGAGAGCAGAGTGATAGCTACAGCAGGAACAACTTCAACACTTCTCTCCCTTTTTCGTTCTTTCATGCCGAGGCTTCGCAAACGGGCTGAAAACTTTGAAAGGCTGCCCTAGAAATGGAGACTGTGCCGGATCCTATTCTTGTTTGATTTGGGTGAAGACACTGGCCTTTCGAGATTTTTGAACTTTTCGCTGTCTTCGCCTACGATAGACTTGCTCCACTTGAGATCAATGAGCATCTGGAGTACGAGGGGCGCTCGTTGTGAATTTCGGCTCGAGAGATGAGGAAATTGCACAACCAGGACATGGCATACCTATTTTTGTTGAGGAGTAATCACGAGGAGCGAGCGGAGACTTGAGAGCAGGAGACGGTGTCGATGGATACCTGCCCCTTCTGGTTTGAGACTCCTGTTTGAGGTGTTATCAGTTTCGAAAACGAAACTTTCTTTAGTGGGAGAGGATGTGATGACCCGAGTCCCCGTTGATGATTTCGGCGTGATTGGCAGCTTGTGGGCATTTATTTTGTGTGATGGAGGTGTTTACGCGCGAAGCAAGCACGAGGAATGGACTCAGTGCAAAAAAAAAAAATCAAAATCACCTATTTGGACGCCTTTGTCGAGAGCTAGAGGCGTGTGCGTGCAAAACGGACACCGGAAATGGATTCAACACGAAAAACCGATCAAAATCACCTATTTGGATGTTTCTTTTTAGATCCGGACGTCCTAAAGTGGGTTCGGGGTACCCATTACTGTTGCTTGGGCAGCTCGGGCAGCTCGGGATCTCCCTAACGCATAGTCTACAGCTCACGCTCCAGGCCCTCTTTGGTATTGTCCTTCAAGTAATGATTATAGATCGCGTCCTTGAACTCTCACCACGAGGGTTCGGGCAATCCCTCATAGCGGTGTTGTAGCTGGTCTGCCCAACAGCTGCTCGCCTCTCCGTCCAGGCAATGAGCGGCGAGGTGAACCCTGTCGACTCCGGCCTTTCTTGGCCAGAGAACTCTTGCAAAACCTTCCGGATAGGACGATCTTGCTATTCTTCCCCACCCTCTTCTTTGGAGGACCACTTGCTGGACCCTTCGGCCGAAACCGGGTTCAGGCTTGGTCGTGGCCGTGTGCGCCTTCACTGATGAAGGTAAACCATTTCTTTGCCTCCTCGGGCATGTCGGTGAGGAGGGCATCCCAATCCTCCTCCGTCATTTCGGCCTTGCAGTGGATGCAAAGCCAAAGGATGCTTCGAGCTGATTTGATTTTCGTAGGAGACTCGGGCCCCTAGATCGGCTCCTTTCCCTAGGGGCCGACCATGTTCACTTGCGCGGGGTGCAAAGACCTCTGTACTGATCGCACTGCTGGCTTGGTCTCGGGCAATAGATGTTGTATGATATCCTCCACGTGGGTGACCTCTACCACGACCACGACCACGACCACGACCACGACCTCTACCATGGTCTCCAGATGCTGAAGCTTGGCGATTAGAAGTATCTGCTTTATCTTTTTCGTTGCCTTTCGATTCACTTTGAAAAGTATGCTCAGAAAAATTTTTTGTTCTATCTTTTTGTTCCTCATGTGCTAAGAGAGAACCAAGAAGTTCGCTACAAGATAATTTAGATAAATCTTTCGTTTCTTCTATAGCAGAAACTACATCACTGTATTTTTTTGTCAAACTTCTTAAAAAATTTTCAACTACTGTTTATCAGTAATTTGTTCACCATAGGTACGCATCAAGGTAACTAATTTCATAATTCTAGAATAAAATATATGAATATTTTCTTTTTCTTTCAAAAATGAAGTCTCAAATTTTCTTTTTAAATTTTGAATTTTAATTCTGAGTACTTTTTCGTTACCTTAGTATTCCTTCTGTAATATATCCCATACTTCTTTTTATTGGGTAGCGCCGGCAATATGGAAAAATATTGAGTCGTCAATAGATTGTTGAATAAAAAAAAGCGCCTTCGCATCTTTTTTCAGATTCTCTTCAGTTGCTTCCTTACATCTTTTTTTCAATAAAATCCCATAGATCTTGGGATCGCAGCAACGTCTACATCTTCACGCACTAAAAATCATAATTGTCCCCTTTGAATATTGAAAATTCTTGTGCAACTCCGTTGGCACTGTTAAACATCATCGGTATCTTCTTCTCTTGAAAACGAGGCTCTGATACCACTTATTACGGTGGTGGGTCTCCAACAAATATTTTCTATATACTTGTTATGGCATATAGAAATCTCCACAAAAATAGAATAAAAAAGAGAAGAGAGAAAGACAAATAATAAAAGATTCTGGTACGTTTTGATGAAAGCAAACTAACCTTGTCTTTATTGAAAAAAAAAACTTCACGTCTTTCTTTGGGCCTCACTAATTAATTAAAACGACTTCAGCTTCGTTGACTATCATAATAGCCCCGGCCTATCTATTTATAGATTGTTATACAAAATCCTATTATACATGTCACGCCCCGAGTTTAAAAACCAGCGTCTAAAATTTTTTTTTTTTTTTGAAATCAGAGTTAAAACCAGCCAGGGCGCAACAGACCGCCACATATATAGAAGAGTCCCAATCCCACTGGGGATTGAGCCTTTTCTATATATGCACGGCTTACTTGGCAATACATCAGAGTACTAACTACGTACACTTATTATAATATTACAAATAAATTACAGTTACACATTTACAACCATTTCAAATACATTACATTTTCTTTTCTCTTTAACAAGTAATCACTTGGGCTAACGGCTGTCCAGGGTCAAGCACTATCTCGTGATCTCACCAACTCGTCCCGACATCTCAACACCCGTTCGACCTGAAAAACAGTCACCCGAGGGTGTGAGACACACCGGAGTGTATTCCAGTGGGCACGACGAGCCGAGAAATAGCAGATCGTACCTACTGGTATACAATGCTAGAGGATAGTAATAAATCAGGGGTTAGGATAAAGCAAATATATAACTGGTGCTGTAAAGAAAGCAAAACTCATAATCTGGATACAAGCATAGGAGATAATTTTAGCAGAATTTAAAACAGGACAAACATGTATCAGGATAACCAACGCATCAAGGAGTTAGGACAATCAGCAAGATAACAATGAAACTATAATCAAAGACATCATATAGAATCATATAAAGGTAGATAACTAGAAGCCAGATCAAAGAATCACCAAAGCATGTTAAAGCAACTTAATAACACATGCATCAAATAAATGAAAACACAAAGACCCAATCACAAGCTACCATATTGGCCTTCACAAGACCTCAGGCAAGGCTGCCCACCTGGCACCACCTGGTTGACATTCCCTCCACTGAGGGTCACGGGTTGCAACTGCTAACCACTTTACCGGTAAAGTACACCGCTACGGGTGATCGGTCCGCTGGTGTACGTGAAGAACAACGGTGCGGGCGAATCATATGCAAATGCTCAAGCTGGCGGTCCACTGACCGGGTAATCGGCTACAAGCCGGGAAAT
Source organism: Tillandsia fasciculata (assembly GCA_029168755.2). Taxonomy (NCBI): domain Eukaryota; kingdom Viridiplantae; phylum Streptophyta; class Magnoliopsida; order Poales; family Bromeliaceae; genus Tillandsia; species Tillandsia fasciculata. Next base: position 261,174 of record JAQOTM010000236.1, on the reverse strand, counting down.
CCCCACTGGGATACAAGGGCAAAATCAACTGAATCTCAACTCTCATGCAGGAACACTCAGCAACTAAACAGTAAATCTCAGCTCATATGCAAGGTCAAGGCAAATCTCTCTCAGCAGAAGCTCACAGATAAACTCAACTCAACCACACAAACCAACCAAATGATACAAAACTTAAACACATATTTTTAAGAAAACTGTTTTGAAAAGTCCAAACCCCGAAGAGCATTGCCCTCGTCCTATCAAACAAGAACAGACTCCGGCTATGCTACGAAGCTTGGGTTTCCAAACCTCGCAGAGTAATGCCTTTGTCCTATCAAACAAGAACAGACTCCGGCGACCCTACGAAGCTCGGTAAAACATCAGTTAAATAAATCTATGTGCTCAGAGATGTATCATTAGATCAGCAGAATAAACAGGCTTACTAATCAACCATGGAAATGTCCAAGTAAAAGTATAAATGCTAGAGGTGCTATAAACAATCATGTAAGGCAGAATAGAACTGATAACAGGCATAGCTCAACACCAATCAGACAGACTAACCCCTTATGCAACTAAACACATGTTTTTAAGAAAACCTTTGAAAACAATAGGTTTTTGGGTCCCAACCCTCGTAGAGCGTTGCCCTTGTCCTATCAAACAAGAACAGACTCAGGCTACCCTACAAGGCTTGGTAAAAATATTTATTTTAGAAGATCATGTATTTAGCAGCATAACAGGCGAACAACAAGGAAGCAGGCTCAACTATCAGATGACCAAACCGGCATGGCAATAAGTAGAGCAACAATATAACCACTGGAAATAACTAATCAGCATATATGGTAAAGATCACTAAAGAAGATCATAATCAGGCATAGGAGTGCAACTACGAAATGGCCAATCAGTCAAAGCAACTAACAGTAATATATATTGCAACCAAATGCAGACAGGCTCAAGATAAACTAGGTTACCAAAAACAGGAGTCCAACCAATACCGTACACCGAGGGCCGAACTGATAAAGCCCGGACCGAAGATAACCCACTTGACAGTGCGCAGGCGAACCTTCGACTCCAACTGGACGCTCGAAGACTGTGCCAACCTAGATCAAGATTATGTTATGTTATTTTTAAACTCTTGTCGCTAACTTGATCTTTTTAATCACTTAGACATCCATGTCTGACGACAACACTTGGACCAATTTAATCTTATATTTATCTTTGGTAAAATTACCAAATCGCCCCTCCCGGGGATTCCCATTTGGATTTCCGGGAGACTCGGGCTATTTAACAGGGTCGCTGGCTCAACCAGATTCTACTGGGACTCAACAGTCGACCTGGTGAAACCGCCGAAATTCCTCGAATTGCGCGATTGTCACCCGGATACCGAAAGATCGACGATTTTGTCGATTTTCGAACCGAATTCCGTTTTCCGCTCAACGGGAGCCGTTGGATTCCTAACGAAAAGTTTAGGAATCAACAAACCAGTTTACTAACTAGTATATGATGGAATTTTTGCCTCTAGACCCTTAGGGTCTTCAAATTCTCTCTTTTAGTGTCAATTTGAACACTATTTTCGCCCGTTCTTTCAACTGGGAATTCATTTTAATATTCCGTCACTTCCAGCAGGTCACTTATATCTTGCTGGACACCGTGCTCACCTATTTGTGGCAGCACGAGTCCCGAGGCAAATTTTGGCCCATAAACTATGCTCTTTTGAGCCAGAATGCAAAGTTATTTCTTCGGGACTTCAAACAGAAGTTCTAACGCGAGCATCGCGTCCAGTGACCCCAAATTAGCCTAGGGCACACTGTCGCGGCTTTGCCAACCCTTTCTAATAAGGTTTTGTCCCAACATTATTGTTTTTAGTTGATTTTACTACAACTTTTAATCTAAACTTCAAACCAGCAAACTTTGTATATCAAAGTTGGTCTGGGCACTGCCAGGACCTCAGTGCTCACCCTGGTTGAGGCCCAGGTGGGCTGGTTCAAGCAGAACCAAGGTTAGGCTTACCCTCTAGTTCACAATGCACCAAACCTTAATCCACTCAGATCCTGTTTGATCTGAAGTGAGCATCAAGCTCAGGGGATCATTAGAAGAAACTTTCATATTTTCATCATAGCCAAATTCTGTTTAAAAGTTCACTGTGGCATTTCCACAAACACTAGGTGTGCATCCTATACACAACATACAACCTTCACACACCCGAGTTAATTCTCTGCATGCACTGCACCTGAAGCTTCCTGAGTTGGAAGGAAATGCTTCTCCAGGTTGCTGGAGTTTTTCCCAGCAACTTGAAGCAAGCTTGATCCCAAGTTGGCCTCGGGCTCGAAGATGAAAGATGGAGCCCATGCATTGAAAATCGTGATGCTTCAACCAGAGCATCTGGGACCTAGCCTCTTGGCCAAACTAATGCTAAAACACTTCCCAAGCTTACCTGGACCCGAGCCCGGCGTCGGGGTGCGGTGGCGGCGGCGGTGGAGAAAGCTCCAATTCGAGCTTCTTCACCTCTAATGGTGAATCTTGAAAGGGGCACTTTGAAGCTCCCTAACTTGGATGGAATGCTTCTATAGGACCATACAAAGCTTCCTGTCCATCCCACCCCGGCCGGAGGTGGCCGGAGCACCGGCGACCGCGATTAAGCTCCATTTCGGATTTTCCATGGCAGCTTGGTTTTCAAGCTGCATGGGAGCCATGCAATGGCATGGTTGGGATCCTCTGGGTCACAGCGAGAGCTCTGGGTAGGTGGCCGACGCCGGAGAGGCCCGCCGGCGCCGGAGCACGAGGCTCGGCCGAAGTACAATTTTTCCACTATATTAGGGCATCGAATTTCTCCCAATTTACTCAACTATATCCCACCAAACTTTGCAGATATAATAAATATGTTCTACAGTCCATACACCCCAATTTTTAGCTTTGTTGGTTCTTTAGTTGCTGAGATTTGCAGAAGCGGAGTTAGAATTAGGTTTCCGGCCAACTTAAGCTCCCGCCGGCCATGCAACGTGCATGGAGGCTTGGGGTTGTGCAGGGAGGAAGCTAGGGACCTACAAGGTCCACTGCTAGTGGTCTCGGGCTCAAGAAAACCGTGGTTAGAGCACCTTACCTTAGCCGAGCTCGGGGAAGAAGGGATGAAGCCGGATTCGTGGTCCATCTTCTTCGCGCGGCCACAGCAACACCCTGGAGGTCCTCAACCACCAGGGACACACCCCAGGAGCCCCAAGAGCAGCCTTGGAAAGGTTTGATCCCTCCTTCAATTTTCTCTCTCTCACTCGGGTTCACTTCTAATGGTGTTGTGCTCTTTTGGCTTCTCTCCACTCGGGCTCGGTTTTGAAGATAGCAGGAAACTAAAGGACGCCTGAGTCCCAACAAGACTCCTTGGAACGGTTTCAAGAAGTCCAAGAGGCAAACTTGGAATTTAATACAAGATTCTTTGGGAAAAACCTTGAAGTTGGGTTCACACTAAACCCTAGCATCCGAGGCTTTTACATTAGGTGCAAAATGCACCCAACACCTTGTGGCATGAAGCCCTAGCACTTAGGCACATAAAATATTAAGTTATAAAATGTTGCCTTTTGAGCACTTTTTACGCATTTCGAGGCAATCCGGTCGTCGTTTCGCGAAACGGACTTCGCCATGACGTCCGGCTCGTCGAGACCTGTCAGGTAGCGTATTTGTTTGGTTTGTTCGATCCTCGGATTAAAAGTCGATCCATAAAGTTCGACTCAATATAGCGCGTGACACGCACTTTGATGCACCCGGGTCGCCAAACGCGAAATCCGTCAGCGCCATCGCGCTCAAAACGTCGAAATTAGCTAGGTTCCATTACTCATACCCCTATGTTAGGGTTTTAGACAGTGGTTCGGCCAACCGTTGCTCGCGAGGGGTCGAAAATCGCGAGTTACTATTCACTTTAAGTCGCGGGGCCCGCTTTTTGATTTCTGATTTCTGGAAGATCCGACCGTCGGATCGAAAACATATGAATATGAAACTTCTATGTTTCGACGAGACGATCGCAATGGTGATCTCGGATTTTCCAGATCATGTCCGGATTAAAAGTTAGCCTTTTTGCCTCGTAGTTCGTGCAACGAGCACTTTGGCAAATGTCCAATTGGGTCAAAATAAATCTTTTAAAATCCTAATCAACTCGAATTTCACTTTTAATCTATTTATTAAAAATGAAATAATTCGGATTACTACATCACTCCCATCTTACAAGAAGTTTCGTCCCCGAAATTTAAACTAAACCACTACTAAGCCTTTAACCGGTTCGCGGAGGTGACAATCAGTCACAAAGCGTCGTCAACTCTTAGGCTATTTATTTAGACCCAATCTGAATATTCCCCATTACAGGGCAAAGTATTTCTCGGTTCTTTCGTAAGTACGTTGTCTGCAGCCAACGTGCTTACCAAAAGAAAGGCGAAATACCGTAGATCCGTCGCCAACAACTTGTTGGGGACACAATTGCACCTGAAGGTACATCACATATCTCCCTTCACAGTCTCTAGGCCAATAACATGACCTCGACTAGTCTTGCACTAACAACCAGCTCGAACGTGAGCACGAAACGCATCTAAGTTCCCAACTTACTGTACCAAAGTCCCGCGCTCTCACGTGACACGAGTCATCCTAGGGTTCGTTCCTAGCCAAACCTAGACACTTGCGTTTCCTATTGCTCTGATACCATCTAATCTGTCACGCCCCGAGTTTAAAAACCAGCGTCTAAAATTTTTTTTTTTTTTTTGAAATCAGAGTTAAAACCAGCCAGGGCGCAACAGACCGCCACATATATAGAAGAGTCCCAATCCCACTGGGGATTGAGCCTTTTCTATATATGCACGGCTTACTTGGCAATACATCAGAGTACTAACTACGTACACTTATTACAATATTACAAATAAATTACAGTTACACATTTACAACCATTTCAAATACATTACATTTTCTTTTCTCTTTAACAAGTAATCACTTGGGCTAACGGCTGTCCAGGGTCAAGCTCTATTTCGTGATCTCACCAACTCGTCCCGACATCTCAACACCCGCTCGACCTGAAAAACAGTCACCCGAGGGTGTGAGACACACCGGAGTGTATCCCAGTGGGCACGACGAGCCGAGAAATAGCAGATCGTACCTACTGGTATACAATGCTAGAGGATAGTAATAAATCAGGGGTTAGGATAAAGCAAATATATAACTGGTGCTGTAAAGAAAGCAAAACTCATAATCTGGATACAAGGATAGGAGATAATTTTAGCAGAATTTAAAACAGGACAAACATGTATCAGGATAACCAACGCATCAAGGAGTTAGGGCAATCAGCAAGATAACAATGAAACTATAATCAAAGACATCATATAGAATCATATAAAGGTAGATAACTAGAAGCCAGATCAAAGAATCACCAAAGCATGTTAAAGCAACTTAATAATGTAGAGTTATTTAGGATCCACAAGGATCTAAATAGGTACTATCAAACACCTAGAGGGGGGTGAATAGGTGTAATATTATAAAAGCCAATCTCAGTGCAAAAATAAAAAATAATGCGGAAAATAAAAATCAACACACCGAGATTTACGTGGAAACTCCAATCCAGGAGAAAAACCACGGGACCAACACGCAATAACAATCCACTAAGAATTGAAGAATAACAAGGTGATTACCGACTCCACGGACTCGACCCCTCCTTCAAGTTCTTCGGACCTTGCGCTGACCGGTTGGATGTCCACGCAATAACAATCCACTAAGAAAAGAAGAATAACAAGGTGATTACCGTCTCCACGGATTTAACCCCTCCTTCAACTTCTTCGGACCTTGCGCTCCACCTTGCACGTCCACTGCACACGTTCGAATCCACGAACGCCACTCGAATCCACGAGCACACGTTTCGAATCCACGAAACGCCTTCAACACACCGAATCCACGGTGCCACGTCGAATCCACGACGCAAACTCAGCCGGTAAGAATATTGGCTTCGATGGTGATCCTTTGCTTAGATTATCAATGAAGATCCATGGGAAAAAATCTCTAAGCAAAGATTAGATCAATTCGACAAAAGATATGTTCTTGAAAGAACCATCGAATTGACCTAAAAGAGGCTATAAAGAAGAACGATAAAAACCTAGCCTCTAGGGTTGCTCTCAAGTGTTTTATAAATTGATCGGCCGTGCTCCCCACGTTTTTGAGAAACCCTAAATGTCTATTTATAGTTTAGAAACCTTTGGAAAGAGATAAGAATCAAAAACATACCTTATCTGGAATTTTTCAGGACGGCGATCCGGATCGGGATTACTGCGATCCGGATCGTCGTAACGAGATTGACGATTCCAGAAATCCAAGGGTTCGGGATCCGGATCGCAAGGCCCGATCCGGATCGTTCATGAATTTCAGCAACATCCAATGTTCGGGATCCGGATCAGAATAGGCTTGGATCCGGATTGGATTTGCACATGAACTAATACCCTTCGGGATCCGGATTGGATCATCTGATCCGGATCCTGAACATGTCCCATGTCCAGTTTTTGATTTTTATGCAATTAAAAATTCATCCAAGTGTTTCTACACTATAAGAAAGTATTCGGATCACCAAAATTATTTAGTTAAACATACCTGATCCTTTTGAATACTTTCTTCTTGAGATTGATGTAACTGATCCACAATTCTTCATCTTCAATCTTCAAGACTCAAGACACTGAGTGTCAACTTGAGCTCTTGTTGAATCTTCTCTAAGTCTTTGATTGCTGATTGACAATTTGATCACTTCAAGACTCCGACTCAACTTACTGACTTGACTCACGAAATATGCCAACACCAAAAAGCCGTAACAATCTCCCCCTTTGGCAATTTCGTGACAAAACCAAAAATACATAAAAACGCTCAAGTCACTCATCTTAAACCAAAAAATCGAAATTCAATGTCATCACCAAAACATTGATTTTCTTTGCGTGAAAGATCCAATAAATACAAAATTACATTTGAACCAGTCTTAGAACAAACTCTATGACTTAGGACTTGGAGTCTTAAAGTGATGTAATTCCTGCAAAAACAAAACTCCAAACACAATCAAATGTTAGTCGTTAGAAATTAAAATCCTACATTTGATTCGTCCTTTTGGTTCTTTTGTTTTTCGGCTCTTTCAATCTTTTCTTTTATCTCCCCCTATCTTGAGCATTTATGTTCTCCATTCTCCCCCTTTGTGATACGATCATCATTTTCCGTTCTCCCCCATTTTTCATTTTCGTTTGTTTTTCATTTTCGTTTGTCCTATCTTGATGATCTCATCTCCGTCCTCATTTCTCTTCTCCCCCTTTTTGTCACAAATTGTCAAACAGTGAACATACTAGACAAAAGGAAATTACTAACAACATTAGTTCATAGAGAAAGAGAGATAAAAGCTCAGTTCCGGTATATAACAAAACACAGATTTCGTACCGGTACTCGGAGGCAAAAATCACAAAAATTCTTGAAACAAATCCAGATTTTGAAATCTTTGAATTACCGATTTGTATTCCTTCAAGAAAACAAAATAAGTGCTTTAACCAATGAATTAACAAGATGTCATTCAATCCAATTTTCTTTCATTAGAATAATTTAGAAAAATAAAAACCAGAAAGAGTATGTAAGCACTTTAGCGCATCAACTTTAAACAAAAAGTCATCGTTTCATGCAACAAGAAATAGATTATACCAAATCTATCAAAAATACTCAAAAATGAAACGAAGATTTATGAAAATTAAAACCCTTAAAGTTGAACAATTTCAATTACATCTATCTTGATCTTATGCGTAATGCCTTTATCAAATCATCAATTTTGGTAAAGAAAATGAATTACAAAGATCAATAGATGTTTGAAATCCCCGATAAGTTAGATAATATATCTAGACAATCTGTTGAAGGAGTGGCTCTTCGAGCATCTTATATCAAAAATCCCACCTTATACCAACCATGAAATATGACTGAGTCAAGTATTTCAATATGCATTTCGTCAACATTTTTAAACAAAAAATTGCTTTGCATTCATGGAGTATCTTTTTCTTTCTTTCTTTTCCTCCATGTGGTGGTAGTTTTCACACTCCTCATTGGGATGTAACTCTTTCCACATCTTTTGAGCATTTTACTTTTCTTTGACTCCCCCTCAATTGGCTATCAATTATTTAATATATAAGGTATTCAACCAAAAATTGATCTCGCATTCATACTCGACTAAGCAATCAAATAAGATAATGACTATACCAAGAGATCATTGAGAGAGAAATTGACTTTGATCACTTAAAAGATGAATTAATTAACATAAATGATCATTGCAACATTGAAATATTATGATATCAAAAGCATAATAAATTTCTAAATGCGTGAAAGGATGCAATTAAAGTCAATTTAACCAATGCTCAATTAAACAACTCCTCTAAATGAAGTGTCTTCAAGATTATGAATATGGAGTCAAGTTGATAATCCAAGAAAAATTAATTTGGAGTGAATGAACGTGAAGCCCTTTTTATTCAATGCACTTGTTCGTTAAAAACCCTTTTGTTCAAAAACAAAGTATAAAAACAAAGAGCATTGAAAAACATGTAATGCAGAGATTAAGAAAAATATGAAGGGAAAACCAATCAAAGCATTACACACAGTCATAAGCTATTTAGAACTTAAGACAAGGAAAGATATCACCTTTCCGAATCCAAAATCGTCGGATCTTGGGTTGTCTTGATTCATTGTGCCCGGGGGTTGGTAGCTTTGACTGTTGATCCACCTTGGGTCTTTGCCTCGCAATAATCCACTTGAATGATTGATGTTGTGGCTCGGACCTTTGGTGGGTTGAGTTAACTCCTTTGACTTGATATGTCTTTTGAATCCGTTGAGTTCGCTCTGTAGATGAAGTTGCCGAAGAATTCTTCTTTCTCTTTTTCGGGCAATTCTTCACCAAATGTCCTTCAAGTCCACAAAGGTGACATGTCCTTCCTTTCGATTTTATTGTGGAACTTGAAGCATGTGCAGTTTGGTCCTTTTTAAATCCCAAACCAACCTTGCTTGCTTGACCTAATCCGGACATACAATTAAGTTTCTTGGAACCGGTTGAAAACCTTTGTATGTCGGATTTAAGTTCATGAACTTGCTTGGTCAAAGCTTGGTTGGTGACATGAATATCCTCAAACTGCTTTTCAAGAAAATCAATCTTGTTAACGTGGGAATTAACGACCATTTCCGATTGATTTATCTTTTCTTGGAGGATTTTATTATTATCCAATAAGAGCTCTCGTTCCTCCTCGAGATCATGAAGTTTGATCTTTAAAGCATGATTCTCGTCTTGAATCTCAAGTCGTTGCTTCCTCAACTTCTTGTTAAGTTTGGCCATCTTCTTTGATTCCGCAAGAAGTTGTTGGTATGCCTCAACGAGTTCTTCTTCGTCCGACTCCCCCTCACTTGATGACTCTCCTCCGGATGTTGATGTTTCATGCAAAATCAAAGGAATAGAGTCAGTGACTAAAGATGATAAACACAAATTAGAAGAGGGAGTTTGAGAGGCATGAAAAGCAACAAATTTTTCTTTTTCCTCTTCACTTGAGGTCGATTCATCGAAACTAGAATCGTCCCAAGTTTTCGCTTGCAAAGCCTTCTTTTTATATGATTTCGGAGAAGGACAATCCGTTGAAATATGGCCGTAGCCTTTGCATCGATAGCATCGGATTTCCCCTTCGAAATCATCTTTTTCTTTTTCTTTAGAAGGTTTTGCAACGCCTTTGAGTTTAGAGGATTTAGAACCCGATGATCCTTTAGATGATTTCGTGGATGAAGATCCATCGGTTCGATTCTTCCAAAATTTCCGACGAAATTTCTTTGTGATCCGCGCCAGTTGTTCTTCAAAATCGGCTAAAGAGATTTCATCGTCGGAACTTGATTCGCCATCTTCTTCCTTTGTTGATTTGAATGCAATACCTGTAAGCTTAGAAGAAGACTTGGAAGAAACTTGATTAGTAGGAAAAGTCATTTCATAAGTTTGCAAAGCACCTACTAATTCCTCTACACTCATCTCATCCGGATGACTAACGGTTTCAATGGCGGTAACCTTTGCCCTAAACCGTTCCGGAAGAGTCCGAAGTATCTTTCTTACAATTTTCGACTCCGGGATCTTTTCTCCTAAATTAGCACATGTATTAATTACATCTTGAAGTCTAGTGTAATAATCTGTAAACAATTCATGCTCTTCCATATGAATAGAGTCAAATTGACTTGTAAGCATCTGGAGCTTTTGAATTTTTACAAGATTAGTACCCTCATGTGTAATTTTGAGAATATCCCAAATTTCCTTCGCGGTTTCACACGCGGAAATTCTTGTAAATTCAGTCGAGGAAAGAGAATTAAATAGAGCGTTCATACCTTTCCCATTGTAAGAAGATCTTTCGATTTCCTCTTTAGACCATCTAGAGCGAGGTTTTGGGGTAGTAGAATTTCCTACTTCCTCAACAGGATGCACCCAACCGTATTCAACGGTTTGCCATACCCGCTCATCAATAGAGATGAGAAAAGCTCTCATCCGCATTTTCCAATATGCATAATTGGTCCCATCAAAAAGAGGAGGTCTAAAAATATTACCACTTTCACCCATTATGATAGATAAACCTAAAACCCTCTCTGATACCAATTGTAGAGTTATTTAGGATCCACAAGGATCTAAATAGGTACTATCAAACACCTAGAGGGGGGTGAATAGGTGTAATATTATAAAAGCCAATCTCAGTGCAAAAATAAAAAATAATGCGGAAAATAAAAATCAACACACCGAGATTTACGTGGAAACTCCAATCCAGGAGAAAAACCACGGGACCAACACGCAATAACAATCCACTAAGAATTGAAGAATAACAAGGTGATTACCGACTCCACGGACTCGACCCCTCCTTCAAGTTCTTCGGACCTTGCGCTGACCGGTTGGATGTCCACGCAATAACAATCCACTAAGAAAAGAAGAATAACAAGGTGATTACCGTCTCCACGGATTTAACCCCTCCTTCAACTTCTTCGGACCTTGCGCTCCACCGCTTGCACGTCCACTGCACACGTTCGAATCCACGAACGCCACTCGAATCCACGAGCACACGTTTCGAATCCACGAAACGCCTTCAACACACCGAATCCACGGTGCCACGTCGAATCCACGACGCAAACTCAGCCGGTAAGAATATTGGCTTCGATGGTGATCCTTTGCTTAGATTATCAATGAAGATCCATGGGAAAAAATCTCTAAGCAAAGATTAGATCAATTCGACAAAAGATATGTTCTTGAAAGAACCATCGAATTGACCTAAAAGAGGCTATGAAGAAGAACGATAAAAACCTAGCCTCTAGGGTTGCTCTCAAGTGTTTTATAAATTGATCGGCCGTGCTCCCCACGTTTTTGAGAAACCCTAAATGTCTATTTATAGTTTAGAAACCTTTGGAAAGAGATAAGAATCAAAAACATACCTTATCTGGAATTTTTCAGGACGGCGATCCGGATCGGGATTACTGCGATCCGGATCGTCGTAACGAGATTGACGATTCCAGAAATCCAAGGGTTCGGGATCCGGATCGCAAGGCCCGATCCGGATCGTTCATGAATTTCAGCAACATCCAATGTTCGGGATCCGGATCAGAATAGGCTTGGATCCGGATTGGATTTGCACATGAACTAATACCCTTCGGGATCCGGATTGGATCATCTGATCCGGATCCTGAACATGTCCCATGTCCAGTTTTTGATTTTTATGCAATTAAAAATTCATCCAAGTGTTTCTAGACTATAAGAAAGTATTCGGATCACCAAAATTATTTAGTTAAACATACCTGATCCTTTTGAATACTTTCTTCTTGAGATTGATGTAACTGATCCACAATTCTTTATCTTCAATCTTCAAGACTCAAGACACTGAGTGTCAACTTGAGCTCTTGTTGAATCTTCTCTAAGTCTTTGATTGCTGATTGACAATTTGATCACTTCAAGACTCCGACTCAACTTACTGACTTGACTCACGAAATATGCCAACACCAAAAAGCCGTAACAAATAACACATGCATCAAATAAATGAAAACACAAAGACCCAATCACAAGCTACCATATTGGCCTTCACAAGACCTCAGGCAAGGCTGCCCACCTGGCATCACCTGGTTGACATTCCCTCCACTGAGGGTCACGGGTTGCAACTGCTAACCACTTTACCGGTAAAGTACACCGCTACGGGTGATCGGTCCGCTGGTGTACGTGAAGAACAACGGTGCGGGCGAATCATATGCAAATGCTCAAGCTGGCGGTCCACTGACCGGGTAATCGGCTACAAGCCGGGAAATCCCCACTGGGATACAAGGGCAAAATCAACTGAATCTCAACTCTCATGCAGGAATACTCAGCAACTAAACAGTAAATCTCAGCTCATATGCAAGGTCAAGGCAAATCTCTCTCAGCAGAAGCTCACAGATAAACTCAACTCAACCACACAAACCAACCAAATGATACAAAACTTAAACACATATTTTTAAGAAAACTGTTTTGAAAAGTCCAAACCCCGAAGAGCATTGCCCTCGTCCTATCAAACAAGAACAGACTCCGGCTATGCTACGAAGCTTGGGTTTCCAAACCTCGCAGAGTAATGCCTTTGTCCTATCAAACAAGAACAGACTCCGGCGACCCTACGAAGCTCGGTAAAACATCAGTTAAATAAATCTATGTGCTCAGAGATGTATCATTAGATCAGCAGAACAAACAGGCTCACTAATCAACCATGGAAATGTCCAAGTAAAAGTATAAATGCTAGAGGTGCTATAAACAATCATGTAAGGCAGAATAGAACTGATAACAGGATAGCTCAACACCAATCAGACAGACTAACCCCTTATGCAACTAAACACATGTTTTTAAGAAAACCTTTGAAAACAATAGGTTTTTGGGTCCCAACCCTCGTAGAGCGTTGCCCTTGTCCTATCAAACAAGAACAGACTCAGGCTACCCTACAAGGCTTGGTAAAAATATTTATTTTAGAAGATCATGTATTTAGCAGCATAACAGGCGAACAACAAGGAAGCAGGCTCAACTATCAGATGACCAAACCGGCATGGCAATAAGTAGAGCAACAATATAACCACTGGAAACAACTAATCAGCATATATGGTAAAGATCACTAAAGAAGATCATAATCAGGCATAGGAGTGCAACTACGAAATGGCCAATCAGTCAAAGCAACTAACAGTAATATATATTGCAACCAAAGGCAGACAGGCTCAAGATAAACTAGGTTACCAAAAACAGGAGTCCAACCAATACCGTACACCGAGGGCCGAACTGATAAAGCCCGGACCGAAGATAACCCACCTGACAGTGCGCAGGCGAACCTTCGACTCCAACTGGACGCTCGAAGACTGTGCCAACCTAGATCAAGATTATGTTATGTTATTTTTAAACTCTTGTCGCTAACTTGATCTTTTTAATCACTTAGACATCCATGTCTGACGACAACACTTGGACCAATTTAATCTTATATTTATCTTTGGTAAAATTACCAAATCGCCCCTCCCGGGGATTCCCATTTGGATTTCCGGGAGACTCGGGCTATTTAACAGGGTCGCTGGCTCAACCAGATTCTACTGGGACTCAACAGTCGACCTGGTGAAACCGCCGAAATTCCTCGAATTGCGCGATTGTCACCCGGATACCGAAAGATCGACGATTTTGTCGATTTTCGAACCGAATTCCGTTTTCCGCTCAACGGGAGCCGTTGGATTCCTAACGAAAAGTTTAGGAATCAACAAACCAGTTTACTAACTAGTATATGATGGAATTTTTGCGTCTAGACCCTTAGGGTCTTCAAATTCTCTCTTTTAGTGTCAATTTGAACACTATTTTCGCCCGTTCTTTCAACTGGGAATTCATTTTAATATTCCGTCACTTCCAGCAGGTCACTTATATCTTGCTGGACACCTTGCTCACCTATTTTTGGCAGCACGAGTCCCGAGGCAAATTTTGGCCCATAAACTATGCTCTTTTGAGCCAGAATGCAAAGTTATTTCTTCGGGACTTCAAATAGAAGTTCTAACGCGAGCATCGTGTCCAGTGACCCCAAATTAGCCTAGGGCACACTGTCGCGGCTTTGCCAACCCTTTCTAATAAGGTTTTGTCCCAACATTATTGTTTTTAGTTGATTTTACTACAACTTTTAATCTAAACTTCAAACCAGCAAACTTTGTATATCAAAGTTGGTCTGGGCACTGCCAGGACCTCAGTGCTCACCCTGGTTGAGGCCCAGGTGGGCTGGTTCAAGCAGAACCAAGGTTAGGCTTACCCTCTAGTTCACAATGCACCAAACCTTAATCCACTCAAATCCTGTTTGATCTGAAGTGAGCATCAAGCTCATGGGATCATTAGAAGAAACTTTCATATTTTCATCATAGCCAAATTCTGTTTAAAAGTTCACTGTGGCATTTCCACAAACACTAGGTGTGCATCCTATACACAACATACAACCTTCACACACCCGAGTTAATTCTCTGCATGCACTGCACCTGAAGCTTCCTGAGTTGGAAGGAAATGCTTCTCCAGGTTGCTGGAGTTTTTCCCAGCAACTTGAAGCAAGCTTGATCCCAAGTTGGCCTCGGGCTCGAAGATGAAAGATGGAGCCCATGCATTGAAAATCGTGATGCTTCAACCAGAGCATCTGGGACCTAGCCTCTTGGACAAACTAATGCTAAAACACTTCCCAAGCTTACCTGGACCCGAGCCCGGCGTCGGGGTGCGGTGGCGGCGGCGGTGGAGAAAGCTCCAATTCGAGCTTCTTCACCTCTAATGGTGAATCTTGAAAGGGGCACTTTGAAGCTCCCTAACTTGGATGGAATGCTTCTATAGGACCATACAAAGCTTCCTGTCCATCCCACCCCGGCCGGAGGTGGCCGGAGCACCGGCGACCGCGATTAAGCTCCATTTCGGATTTTCCATGGCAGCTTGGTTTTCAAGCTGCATGGGAGCCATGCAATGGCATGGTTGGGATCCTCTGGGTCACAGCGAGAGCTCTGGGTAGGTGGCCGACGCCGGAGAGGCCCGCCGGCGCCGGAGCACGAGGCTCGGCCGAAGTACAATTTTTCCACTATATTAGGGCATCGAATTTCTCCCAATTTACTCAACTATATCCCACCAAACTTTGCAGATATAATAAATATGTTCTACAGTCCATACACCCCAATTTTTAGCTTTGTTGGTTCTTTAGTTGCTGAGATTTGCAGAAGCGGAGTTAGAATTAGGTTTCCGGCCAACTTAAGCTCCCGCCGGCCATGCAACGTGCATGGAGGCTTGGGGTTGTGCAGGGAGGAAGCTAGGGACCTACAAGGTCCACTGCTAGTGGTCTCGGGCTCAAGAAAACCGTGGTTAGAGCACCTTACCTTAGCCGAGCTCGGGGAAGAAGGGATGAAGCCGGATTCGTGGTCCATCTTCTTCGCGCGGCCACAGCAACACCCTGGAGGTCCTCAACCACCAGGGACACACCCCAGGAGCCCCAAGAGCAGCCTTGGAAAGGTTTGATCCCTCCTTCAATTTTCTCTCTCTCACTCGGGTTCACTTCTAATGGTGTTGTGCTCTTTTGGCTTCTCTCCACTCGGGCTCGGTTTTGAAGATAGCAGGAAACTAAAGGACGCCTGAGTCCCAACAAGACTCCTTGGAACGGTTTCAAGAAGTCCAAGAGGCAAACTTGGAATTTAATACAAGATTCTTTGGGAAAAACCTTGAAGTTGGGTTCACACTAAACCCTAGCATCCGAGGCTTTACATTAGGTGCAAAATGGACCCAACACCTTGTGGCATGAAGCCCTAGCACTTAGGCACATAAAATATTAAGTTTTATATATAAAATGTTGCCTTTTGAGCACTTTTTACGCATTTCGAGGCAATCCGGTCGTCGTTTCGCGAAACGGACTTCGCCACGACGTCCGGCTCGTCGAGACTTGTCAGGTAGCGTATTTGTTTGGTTTGTTCGATCCTCGGATTAAAAGTCGATCCATAAAGTTCGACTCAATATAGCGCGTGACACGCACTTTGATGCACCCGGGTCGCCAAACGCGAAATCCGTCAGCGCCATCGCGCTCAAAACGTCGAAATTAGCTAGGTTCCATTACTCATACCCCTATGTTAGGGTTTTAGACAGTGGTTCGGCCAACCGTTGCTCGCGAGGGGTCGAAAATCGCGAGTTACTATTCACTTTAAGTCGCGGGGCCCGCTTTTTGATTTCTGATTTCTGGAAGATCCGACCGTCGGATCGAAAACATATGAATATGAAACTTCTATGTTTCGACGAGACGATCGCAATGGTGATCTCGGATTTTCCAGATCATGTCCGGATTAAAAGTTAGCCTTTTTGCCTCGTAGTTCGTGCAACGAACACTTTGGCAAATGTCCAATTGGGTCAAAATAAATCTTTTAAAATCCTAATCAACTCGAATTTCACTTTTAATCTATTTATTAAAAATGAAATAATTCGGATTACTACATCACTCCCATCTTACAAGAAGTTTCGTCCCCGAAATTTAAACTAAACCACTACTAAGCCTTTAACCGGTTCGCGGAGGTGACAATCAGTCACAAAGCGTCGTCAACTCTTAGGCTATTTATTTAGACCCAATCTGAATATTCCCCATTACAGGGCAAAGTATTTCTCGGTTCTTTCGTAAGTACGTTGTCTGCAGCCAACGTGCTTACCAAAAGAAAGGCGAAATACCGTAGATCCGTCGCCAACAACTTGTTGGGGACACAATTGCACCTGAAGGTACATCACATATCTCCCTTCACAGTCTCTAGGCCAATAACATGACCTCGACTAGTCTTGCACTAACAACCAGCTCGAACGTGAGCACGAAACGCATCTAAGTTCCCAACTTACTGTACCAAAGTCCCGCGCTCTCACGTGACACGAGTCATCCTAGGGTTCGTTCCTAGCCAAACCTAGACACTTGCGTTTCCTATTGCTCTGATACCATCTAATCTGTCACGCCCCGAGTTTAAAAACCAGCGTCTAAATTTTTTTTTTTTTTTTGAAATCAGAGTTAAAACCAGCCAGGGCGCAACAGACCGCCACATATATAGAAGAGTCCCAATCCCACTGGGGATTGAGCCTTTTCTATATATGCACGGCTTACTTGGCAATACATCAGAGTACTAACTACGTACACTTATTACAATATTACAAATAAATTACAGTTACACATTTACAACCATTTCAAATACATTACATTTTCTTTTCTCTTTAACAAGTAATCACTTGGGCTAACGGCTGTCCAGGGTCAAGCTCTATTTCGTGATCTCACCAACTCGTCCCGACATCTCAACACCCGCTCGACCTGAAAAACAGTCACCCGAGGGTGTGAGACACACCGGAGTGTATCCCAGTGGGCACGACGAGCCGAGAAATAGCAGATCGTACCTACTGGTATACAATGCTAGAGGATAGTAATAAATCAGGGGTTAGGATAAAGCAAATATATAACTGGTGCTGTAAAGAAAGCAAAACTCATAATCTGGATACAAGGATAGGAGATAATTTTAGCAGAATTTAAAACAGGACAAACATGTATCAGGATAACCAACGCATCAAGGAGTTAGGGCAATCAGCAAGATAACAATGAAACTATAATCAAAGACATCATATAGAATCATATAAAGGTAGATAACTAGAAGCCAGATCAAAGAATCACCAAAGCATGTTAAAGCAACTTAATAATGTAGAGTTATTTAGGATCCACAAGGATCTAAATAGGTACTATCAAACACCTAGAGGGGGGTGAATAGGTGTAATATTATAAAAGCCAATCTCAGTGCAAAAATAAAAATAATGCGGAAAATAAAAATCAACACACCGAGATTTACGTGGAAACTCCAATCCAGGAGAAAAACCACGGGACCAACACGCAATAACAATCCACTAAGAATTGAAGAATAACAAGGTGATTACCGACTCCACGGACTCGACCCCTCCTTCAAGTTCTTCGGACCTTGCGCTGACCGGTTGGATGTCCACGCAATAACAATCCACTAAGAAAAGAAGAATAACAAGGTGATTACCGTCTCCACGGATTTAACCCCTCCTTCAACTTCTTCGGACCTTGCGCTCCACCGCTTGCACGTCCACTGCACACGTTCGAATCCACGAACGCCACTCGAATCCACGAGCACACGTTTCGAATCCACGAAACGCCTTCAACACACCGAATCCACGGTGCCACGTCGAATCCACGACGCAAACTCAGCCGGTAAGAATATTGGCTTCGATGGTGATCCTTTGCTTAGATTATCAATGAAGATCCATGGGAAAAAATCTCTAAGCAAAGATTAGATCAATTCGACAAAAGATATGTTCTTGAAAGAACCATCGAATTGACCTAAAAGAGGCTATAAAGAAGAACGATAAAAACCTAGCCTCTAGGGTTGCTCTCAAGTGTTTTATAAATTGATCGGCCGTGCTCCCCACGTTTTTGAGAAACCCTAAATGTCTATTTATAGTTTAGAAACCTTTGGAAAGAGATAAGAATCAAAAACATACCTTATCTGGAATTTTTCAGGACGGCGATCCGGATCGGGATTACTGCGATCCGGATCGTCGTAACGAGATTGACGATTCCAGAAATCCAAGGGTTCGGGATCCGGATCGCAAGGCCCGATCCGGATCGTTCATGAATTTCAGCAACATCCAATGTTCGGGATCCGGATCAGAATAGGCTTGGATCCGGATTGGATTTGCACATGAACTAATACCCTTCGGGATCCGGATTGGATCATCTGATCCGGATCCTGAACATGTCCCATGTCCAGTTTTTGATTTTTATGCAATTAAAAATTCATCCAAGTGTTTCTACACTATAAGAAAGTATTCGGATCACCAAAATTATTTAGTTAAACATACCTGATCCTTTTGAATACTTTCTTCTTGAGATTGATGTAACTGATCCACAATTCTTTATCTTCAATCTTCAAGACTCAAGACACTGAGTGTCAACTTGAGCTCTTGTTGAATCTTCTCTAAGTCTTTGATTGCTGATTGACAATTTGATCACTTCAAGACTCCGACTCAACTTACTGACTTGACTCACGAAATATGCCAACACCAAAAAGCCGTAACAATCTCCCCCTTTGGCAATTTCGTGACAAAACCAAAAATACATAAAAACGCTCAAGTCACTCATCTTAAACCAAAAAATCGAAATTCAATGTCATCACCAAAACATTGATTTTCTTTGCGTGAAAGATCCAATAAATACAAAATTACATTTGAACCAGTCTTAGAACAAACTCTATGACTTAGGACTTGGAGTCTTAAAGTGATGTAATTCCTGCAAAAACAAAACTCCAAACACAATCAAATGTTAGTCGTTAGAAATTAAAATCCTACATTTGATCCGTCTTCCTTTTGGTTCTTTTGTTTTTCGGCTCTTTCAATCTTTTCTTTTATCTCCCCCTATCTTGAGCATTTATGTTCTCCATTCTCCCCCTTTGTGATACGATCATCATTTTCCGTTCTCCCCCATTTTTCATTTTCGTTTGTTTTTCATTTTCGTTTGTCCTCTCTTGATGATCTCATCTCCGTCATTTCTCTTCTCCCCCTTTTTGTCACAAATTGTCAAACAGTGAACATACTAGACAAAAGGAAATTACTAACAACATTAGTTCATAGAGAAAGAGAGATAAAAGCTCAGTTCCGGTATATAACAAAACACAGATTTCGTACCGGTACTCGGAGGCAAAAATCACAAAAATTCTTGAAACAAATCCAGATTTTGAAATCTTTGAATTACCGATTTGTATTCCTTCAAGAAAACAAAATAAGTGCTTTAACCAATGAATTAACAAGATGTCATTCAATCCAATTTTCTTTCATTAGAATAATTTAGAAAAATAAAAACCAGAAAGAGTATGTAAGCACTTTAGCGCATCAACTTTAAACAAAAGTCATCGTTTCATGCAACAAGAAATAGATTATACCAAATCTATCAAAAATACTCAAAAATGAAACGAAGATTTATGAAAATTAAAACCCTTAAAGTTGAACAATTTCAATTACATCTATCTTGATCTTATGCGTAATGCCTTTATCAAATCATCAATTTTGGTAAAGAAAATGAATTACAAAGATCAATAGATGTTTGAAATCCCCGATAAGTTAGATAATATATCTAGACAATCTGTTGAAGGAGTGGCTCTTCGAGCATCTTATATCAAAAATCCCACCTTATACCAACCATGAAATATGACTGAGTCAAGTATTTCAATATGCATTTCGTCAACATTTTTAAACAAAAAATTGCTTTGCATTCATGGAGTATCTTTTTCTTTCTTTCTTTTCCTCCATGTGGTGGTAGTTTTCACACTCCTCATTGGGATGTAACTCTTTCCACATCTTTTGAGCATTTTACTTTTCTTTGACTCCCCCTCAATTGGCTATCAATTATTTAATATATAAGGTATTCAACCAAAAATTGATCTCACATTCATACTCGACTAAGCAATCGAATAAGATAATGACTATACCAAGAGATCACTGAGAGAGAAATTGACTTTGATCACTTAAAAGATGAATTAATTAACATAAATGATCATTGCAACATTGAAATATTATGATATCAAAAGCATAATAAATTTCTAAATGCGTGAAAGGATGCAATTAAAGTCAATTCAACCAATGCTCAATTAAACAACTCCTCTAAATGAAGTGTCTTCAAGAATATGAATATGGAGTCAAGTTGATAATCCAAGAAAAATTAATTTGGAGTGAATGAACGTGAAGCCCTTTTTATTCAATGCACTTGTTCAATAAAAACCCTTTTGTTCAAAAACAAAGTATAAAAACAAAGAGCATTGAAAAACATGTAATGCAGAGATTAAGAAAAATATGAAGGGAAAACCAATCAAAGCATTACACACAGTCATAAGCTATTTAGAACTTAAGACAAGGAAAGATATCACCTTTCCGAATCCAAAATCGTCGGATCTTGGGTTGTCTTGATTCATTGTGCCCGGGGGTTGGTAGCTTTGACTGTTGATCCACCTTGGGTCTTTGCCTCGCAATAATCCACTTGAATGATTGATGTTGTGGCTCGGACCTTTGGTGGGTTGAGTGAACTCCTTTGACTTGATGTGTCTTTTGATTCCGTTGAGTCCGCTCCGTAGATGAAGTTGCCGAAGAATTCTTCTTTCTCTTTTTCGGGCAATTCTTCACCAAATGTCCTTCAAGTCCACAAAGGTGACATGTCCTTCCTTTCGATTTTATTGTGGAACTTGAAGCATGTGCAGTTTGGTCCTTTTTAAATCCCAAACCAACCTTGCTTGCTTGACCTAATCCGGACATACAATTAAGTTTCTTGGAACCGGTTGAAAGCCTTTGTATGTCGGATTTAAGTTGATGAACTTGCTTGGTCAAAGCTTGGTTGGTGACATGAATTTCTTCAAACTGCTTTTCAAGAAAATCAATCTTGTTAATGTGGGAATTAACGACCATTTCCGATTGATTTATCTTTTCTTGGAGGATTTTATTATTATCCAATAAAGCTCTCGTTCCTCCTCGAGATCATGAAGTTTGATCTTTAAAGCATGATTCTCGTCTTGAATCTCAAGTCGTTGCTTCCTCAACTTCTTGTTAAGTTTGGCCATCTTCTTTGATTCCGCAAGAAGTTGTTGGTATGCCTCAACGAGTTCTTCTTCGTCCGACTCCCCCTCACTTGATGACTCTCCTCCGGATGTTGATGTTTCATGCAAAATCAAAGGAATAGAGTCAGTGACTAAAGATGATAAACACAAATTAGAAGAGGGAGTTTGAGAGGCATGAAAAGCAACAAATTT
Source organism: Tillandsia fasciculata (assembly GCA_029168755.2). Taxonomy (NCBI): domain Eukaryota; kingdom Viridiplantae; phylum Streptophyta; class Magnoliopsida; order Poales; family Bromeliaceae; genus Tillandsia; species Tillandsia fasciculata. The sequence goes on along the minus strand of JAQOTM010000236.1, from coordinate 239,376 downwards.
TTCTTTTTCCTCTTCACTTGAGGTCGATTCATCGAAACTAGAATCGTCCCAAGTTTTCGCTTGCAAAGCCTTCTTTTTATATAATTTCGGAGAAGGACAATCCGTTGAAATATGGCCGTAGCCTTTGCATCGATAACATCGGATTTCCCCTTCGAAATCATCTTTTTCTTTTTCTTTAGAAGGTTTTGCAACGCCTTTGAGTTTAGAGGATTTAGAACCCGATGATCCTTTAGATGATTTCGTGGATGAAGATCCATCGGTTCGATTCTTCCAAAATTTCCGACGAAATTTCTTTGTGATCCGCGCCAGTTGTTCTTCAAAATCGGCAAAAGAGATTTCATCGTCGGAACTTGATTCGCCATCTTCTTCCTTTGTTGATTTGAATGCAATACCTGTAAGCTTAGAAGAAGACTTGGAAGAAATTTGATTAGTAGGAAAAGTCATCTCATAAGTTTGCAAAGCACCTACTAATTCCTCTACACTCATCTCATCCGGATGACTAACGGTTTCAATGGCGGTAACCTTTGCCCTAAACCGTTCCGGAAGAGTCCGAAGTATCTTTCTTACAATTTTCGACTCCGGGATCTTTTCTCCTAAATTAGCACATGTATTAATTACATCTTGAAGTCTAGTGTAATAATCTGTAAACAATTCATGCTCTTCCATATGAATAGAGTCAAATTGACTTGTAAGCATCTGAAGCTTTTGAATTTTTACAAGATTAGTACCCTCATGTGTAATTTTGAGAATATCCCAAATTTTCTTCGCGGTTTCACACGCGGAAATTCTTGTAAACTCAGTCGAGGAAAGAGAATTAAATAAAGCGTTCATACCTTTCCCATTGTAAGAAGATCTTTCGATTTCCTCTTTAGACCATCTAGAGCGAGGTTTTGGGGTAGTAGAATTTCCTACTTCCTCAACAGGATGCACCCAACCGTATTCAACGGTTTGCCATACCCGCTCATCAATAGAGATGAGAAAAGCTCTCATCCGCATTTTCCAATATGCATAATTGGTCCCATCAAAAAGAGGAGGTCTAAAAATATTACCACTTTCACCCATTATGATAGATAAACCTAAAACCCGCTCTGATACCAATTGTAGAGTTATTTAGGATCCACAAGGATCTAAATAGGTACTATCAAACACCTAGAGGGGGGTGAATAGGTGTAATATTATAAAAACCAATCTCAGTGCAAAAATAAAAAATAATGCGGAAAATAAAAATCAACACACCGAGATTTACGTGGAAACTCCAATCCAGGAGAAAAACCACGGGACCAACACGCAATAACAATCCACTAAGAATTGAAGAATAACAAGGTGATTACCGACTCCACGGACTCGACCCCTCCTTCAAGTTCTTCGGACCTTGCGCTGACCGGTTGGATGTCCACGCAATAACAATCCACTAAGAAAAGAAGAATAACAAGGTGATTACCGTCTCCACGGATTTAACCCCTCCTTCAACTTCTTCGGACCTTGCGCTCCACCGCTTGCACGTCCACTGCACACGTTCGAATCCACGAACGCCACTCGAATCCACGAGCACACGTTTCGAATCCACGAAACGCCTTCAACACACCGAATCCACGGTGCCACGTCGAATCCACGACGCAAACTCAGCCGGTAAGAATATTGGCTTCGATGGTGATCCTTTGCTTAGATTATCAATGAAGATCCATGGGAAAAAATCTCTAAGCAAAGATTAGATCAATTCGACAAAAGATATGTTCTTGAAAGAACCATCGAATTGACCTAAAAGAGGCTATAAAGAAGAACGATAAAAACCTAGCCTCTAGGGTTGCTCTCAAGTGTTTTATAAATTGATCGGCCGTGCTCCCCACGTTTTTGAGAAACCCTAAATGTCTATTTATAGTTTAGAAACCTTTGGAAAGAGATAAGAATCAAAAACATACCTTATCTGGAATTTTTCAGGACGGCGATCCGGATCGGGATTACTGCGATCCGGATCGTCGTAACGAGATTGACGATTCCAGAAATCCAAGGGTTCGGGATCCGGATCGCAAGGCCCGATCCGGATCGTTCATGAATTTCAGCAACATCCAATGTTCGGGATCCGGATCAGAATAGGCTTGGATCCGGATTGGATTTGCACATGAACTAATACCCTTCGGGATCCGGATTGGATCATCTGATCCGGATCCTGAACATGTCCCATGTCCAGTTTTTGATTTTTATGCAATTAAAAATTCATCCAAGTGTTTCTACACTATAAGAAAGTATTCGGATCACCAAAATTATTTAGTTAAACATACCTGATCCTTTTGAATACTTTCTTCTTGAGATTGATGTAACTAATCCACAATTCTTCATCTTCAATCTTCAAGACTCAAGACACTGAGTGTCAACTTGAGCTCTTGTTGAATCTTCTCTAAGTCTTTGATTGCTGATTGACAATTTGATCCCTTTAAGACTCCGACTCAACTTACTGACTTGACTCACGAAATATGCCAACACCAAAAAGCCGTAACAAATAACACATGCATCAAATAAATGAAAACACAAAGACCCAATCACAAGCTACCATATTGGCCTTCACAAGACCTCAGGCAAGGCTGCCCACCTGGCATCACCTGGTTGACATTCCCTCCACTGAGGGTCACGGGTTGCAACTGCTAACCACTTTACCGGTAAAGTACACCGCTACGGGTGATCGGTCCGCTGGTGTACGTGAAGAACAACGGTGCGGGCGAATCATATGCAAATGCTCAAGCTGGCGGTCCACTGACCGGGTAATCGGCTACAAGCCGGGAAATCCCCACTGGGATACAAGGGCAAAATCAACTGAATCTCAACTCTCATGCAGGAATACTCAGCAACTAAACAGTAAATCTCAGCTCATATGCAAGGTCAAGGCAAATCTCTCTCAGCAGAAGCTCACAGATAAACTCAACTCAACCACACAAACCAACCAAATGATACAAAACTTAAACACATATTTTTAAGAAAACTGTTTTGAAAAGTCCAAACCCCGAAGAGCATTGCCCTCGTCCTATCAAACAAGAACAGACTCCGGCTATGCTACGAAGCTTGGGTTTCCAAACCTCGCAGAGTAATGCCTTTGTCCTATCAAACAAGAACAGACTCCGGCGACCCTACGAAGCTCGGTAAAACATCAGTTAAATAAATCTATGTGCTCAGAGATGTATCATTAGATCAGCAGAACAAACAGGCTCACTAATCAACCATGGAAATGTCCAAGTAAAAGTATAAATGCTAGAGGTGCTATAAACAATCATGTAAGGCAGAATAGAACTGATAACAGGCATAGCTCAACACCAATCAGACAGACTAACCCCTTATGCAACTAAACACATGTTTTTAAGAAAACCTTTGAAAACAATAGGTTTTTGGGTCCCAACCCTCGTAGAGCGTTGCCCTTGTCCTATCAAACAAGAACAGACTCAGGCTACCCTACAAGGCTTGGTAAAAATATTTATTTTAGAAGATCATGTATTTAGCAGCATAACAGGCGAACAACAAGGAAGCAGGCTCAACTATCAGATGACCAAACCGGCATGGCAATAAGTAGAGCAACAATATAACCACTGGAAACAACTAATCAGCATATATGGTAAAGATCACTAAAGAAGATCATAATCAGGCATAGGAGTGCAACTACGAAATGGCCAATCAGTCAAAGCAACTAACAGTAATATATATTGCAACCAAAGGCAGACAGGCTCAAGATAAACTAGGTTACCAAAAACAGGAGTCCAACCAATACCGTACACCGAGGGCCGAACTGATAAAGCCCGGACCGAAGATAACCCACCTGACAGTGCGCAGGCGAACCTTCGACTCCAACTGGACGCTCGAAGACTGTGCCAACCTAGATCAAGATTATGTTATGTTATTTTTAAACTCTTGTCGCTAACTTGATCTTTTTAATCACTTAGACATCCATGTCTGACGACAACACTTGGACCAATTTAATCTTATATTTATCTTTGGTAAAATTACCAAATCGCCCCTCCCGGGGATTCCCATTTGGATTTCCGGGAGACTCGGGCTATTTAACAGGGTCGCTGGCTCAACCAGATTCTACTGGGACTCAACAGTCGACCTGGTGAAACCGCCGAAATTCCTCGAATTGCGCGATTGTCACCCGGATACCGAAAGATCGACGATTTTGTCGATTTTCGAACCGAATTCCGTTTTCCGCTCAACGGGAGCCGTTGGATTCCTAACGAAAAGTTTAGGAATCAACAAACCAGTTTACTAACTAGTATATGATGGAATTTTTGCGTCTAGACCCTTAGGGTCTTCAAATTCTCTCTTTTAGTGTCAATTTGAACACTATTTTCGCCCGTTCTTTCAACTGGGAATTCATTTTAATATTCCGTCACTTCCAGCAGGTCACTTATATCTTGCTGGACACCTTGCTCACCTATTTTTGGCAGCACGAGTCCGAGGCAAATTTTGGCCCATAAACTATGCTCTTTTGAGCCAGAATGCAAAGTTATTTCTTCGGGACTTCAAATAGAAGTTCTAACGCGAGCATCGTGTCCAGTGACCCCAAATTAGCCTAGGGCACACTGTCGCGGCTTTGCCAACCCTTTCTAATAAGGTTTTGTCCCAACATTATTGTTTTTAGTTGATTTTACTACAACTTTTAATCTAAACTTCAAACCAGCAAACTTTGTATATCAAAGTTGGTCTGGGCACTGCCAGGACCTCAGTGCTCACCCTGGTTGAGGCCCAGGTGGGCTGGTTCAAGCAGAACCAAGGTTAGGCTTACCCTCTAGTTCACAATGCACCAAACCTTAATCCACTCAAATCCTGTTTGATCTGAAGTGAGCATCAAGCTCAGGGGATCATTAGAAGAAACTTTCATATTTTCATCATAGCCAAATTCTGTTTAAAAGTTCACTGTGGCATTTCCACAAACACTAGGTGTGCATCCTATACACAACATACAACCTTCACACACCCGAGTTAATTCTCTGCATGCACTGCACCTGAAGCTTCCTGAGTTGGAAGGAAATGCTTCTCCAGGTTGCTGGAGTTTTCCCAGCAACTTGAAGCAAGCTTGATCCCAAGTTGGCCTCGGGCTCGAAGATGAAAGATGGAGCCCATGCATTGAAAATCGTGATGCTTCAACCAGAGCATCTGGGACCTAGCCTCTTGGCCAAACTAATGCTAAAACACTTCCCAAGCTTACCTGGACCCGAGCCCGGCGTCGGGGTGCGGTGGCGGCGGCGGTGGAGAAAGCTCCAATTCGAGCTTCTTCACCTCTAATGGTGAATCTTGAAAGGGGCACTTTGAAGCTCCCTAACTTGGATGGAATGCTTCTATAGGACCATACAAAGCTTCCTGTCCATCCCACCCCGGCCGGAGGTGGCCGGAGCACCGGCGACCGCGATTAAGCTCCATTTCGGATTTTCCATGGCAGCTTGGTTTTCAAGCTGCATGGGAGCCATGCAATGGCATGGTTGGGATCCTCTGGGTCACAGCGAGAGCTCTGGGTAGGTGGCCGACGCCGGAGAGGCCCGCCGGCGCCGGAGCACGAGGCTCGGCCGAAGTACAATTTTTCCACTATATTAGGGCATCGAATTTCTCCCAATTTACTCAACTATATCCCACCAAACTTTGCAGATATAATAAATATGTTCTACAGTCCATACACCCCAATTTTTAGCTTTGTTGGTTCTTTAGTTGCTGAGATTTGCAGAAGCGGAGTTAGAATTAGGTTTCCGGCCAACTTAAGCTCCCGCCGGCCATGCAACGTGCATGGAGGCTTGGGGTTGTGCAGGGAGGAAGCTAGGGACCTACAAGGTCCACTGCTAGTGGTCTCGGGCTCAAGAAAACCGTGGTTAGAGCACCTTACCTTAGCCGAGCTCGGGGAAGAAGGGATGAAGCCGGATTCGTGGTCCATCTTCTTCGCGCGGCCACAGCAACACCCTGGAGGTCCTCAACCACCAGGGACACACCCCAGGAGCCCCAAGAGCAGCCTTGGAAAGGTTTGATCCCTCCTTCAATTTTCTCTCTCTCACTCGGGTTCACTTCTAATGGTGTTGTGCTCTTTTGGCTTCTCTCCACTCGGGCTCGGTTTTGAAGATAGCAGGAAACTAAAGGACGCCTGAGTCCCAACAAGACTCCTTGGAACGGTTTCAAGAAGTCCAAGAGGCAAACTTGGAATTTAATACAAGATTCTTTGGGAAAAACCTTGAAGTTGGGTTCACACTAAACCCTAGCATCCGAGGCTTTTACATTAGGTGCAAAATGGACCCAACACCTTGTGGCATGAAGCCCTAGCACTTAGGCACATAAAATATTAAGTTTTATATATAAAATGTTGCCTTTTGAGCACTTTTTACGCATTTCGAGGCAATCCGGTCGTCGTTTCGCGAAACGGACTTCGCCACGACGTCCGGCTCGTCGAGACTTGTCAGGTAGCGTATTTGTTTGGTTTGTTCGATCCTCGGATTAAAAGTCGATCCATAAAGTTCGACTCAATATAGCGCGTGACACGCACTTTGATGCACCCGGGTCGCCAAACGCGAAATCCGTCAGCGCCATCGCGCTCAAAACGTCGAAATTAGCTAGGTTCCATTACTCATACCCCTATGTTAGGGTTTTAGACAGTGGTTCGGCCAACCGTTGCTCGCGAGGGGTCGAAAATCGCGAGTTACTATTCACTTTAAGTCGCGGGGCCCGCTTTTTGATTTCTGATTTCTGGAAGATCCGATCGTCGGATCGAAAACATATGAATATAAAACTTCTATGTTTCGACGAGACGATCGCAATGGTGATCTCGGATTTTCCAGATCATGTCCGGATTAAAAGTTAGCCTTTTTGCCTCGTAGTTCGTGCAACGAACACTTTGGCAAATGTCCAATTGGGTCAAAATAAATCTTTTAAAATCCTAATCAACTCGAATTTCACTTTTAATCTATTTATTAAAAATGAAATAATTCGGATTACTACAATACAAGAAATGGATGGGACCCGCAACTTAAGTGAATAGTAACTATGAATAGTAACCCCTGATTTAATTTTCTCGCCAGCCAACGTCGGCCGATTGACTGCCTGGTGTCCTAATCCGATAATCCAAATAGTCGATTTAAATGGCGTCATTGTTCTAAGCACAGTGGTGCTGACGAAATTTGTGTTTGGCGAGCCTAAAGCATCAAAAAGCATGCTGAACTATATAATTAACTGTGTAAGATGGATTTTAGAATTATTGAAGCTCGAATTCAGCGAAGCAAAATTGCTACTCAATAGGTTTCGTCGAGCCGGACGTTGTGGTAGTGTCCATTTTTCAGTTTGACGACCCGATTGTCTTGAAAAGCATAAAATATGAAAAAATAAGGTGTATTTTGGGATAAAACCTATTATTGTATGGACCATATTGTATGAAACTTGGTGGAGAGGGTCCTTTCAGCATATTCTTGCTTCAGCCAAGGATTTAGAGCAGATGGCCAAGTATTTGAGGGCCTTTTTGCATATTGTTGCAAACTACATATATTGCAACCTAGGGTTGCTCTTTGCAACCCTAGCCGTAGCCCTCTTGTAACCGCAGCCCAGCCCCCTCGACCCCTCATCTCCTCTGCTGCTTTTCCCGATCGCCAGCTCCGCCGGCCGCCGTCCCCCATCACCGGAAAAGAAAGGGAAGAAACTTTGCTCTTTGATCTCGGATTGGCGGTTGTGGGAGGCAACGAAACCTCATTGTCTTGCCTCTTGGGAGTCGTGAGGCTTTCTTCAACCTCCAGAAGACGAGCCTGAGGGACCAGACCCCTTACCGGGGCCGCGCGACGCCGGGAAGAAGACCTCGGCCAACTTCTTCTTCCTCGGAACCGACCAAGGTGAGACTTCTTTATCCTCAATTTTTCTTGCACCTTGACCCATTCACTCGTCTTTTGTGGTCGTGGGGACTCTCCCTGTGAAGCCCTAAGCCCTATAGTGCTCCGGGTTGTCGGCGGGAGCAACAAGCCCGCCGAAACCCTAATACGCCGCACCTGATGGCTCAAACTTTGAACAAAGATGATGAGCAACATCTGCTGGGCATGAGGATCATTCCCATGAAGTCTGGTTGGAAATGGTTCAGTCGAGAACTCGCAGTTCTCTGCCCTAGCTTCGGGCTATTGAGAGCCTTGGCCGAGCTTGCTGCTCCGGCGCCGGCACTGCGTCCCATCGCCGACCAAGCACCCAGAAACCTTCACAAGGTCAAAGCAGGGGGTTAGAATCGCTTGACGAAACCCGTGCGGCGCTCGTCCGTCACCTGCACGAACGAGCCAGCCAAAACCGTCCCGAGGCACAACTCCGCGAGTTGAATCGAGCGAGAATCGAGAGAAAGGCAAGCAAAGGTCCTGTAAGTAAGCACAAACAACCGGTATTTTATTGATTAGCGAAAATGGATTACAACGAAGAGGGACACGACTCGACTTGGTCGGGCGCCGGCCGTTGAGGCAAAATGAACACCAATGACACTCCCACTTTCAGGCGGAGCCGGCTCACTTAATGCACATCAATCAAACCATCCCGTGGCACAACTCCGCGAGTTGAATCGAGCGAGAATCGAGAGAAAGGCAAGCAAAGGTCCTGTAAGTAAGCACAAACAACCGGTATTTTAGCATTTGCATGCAACCCATGGCCCCTGCTTGCGGCTTCACCATTATTGGTGCTCGGTTGGCAGCAATAATGGCCGCTGGCCATCTGCCGCCCGCCGCCACCAGCCACCGCACCAGGAAGCTTCCTAGCATCATGGACAAGTCACTTGTGGCATTGCATGGCTTTGTGAACTATCGCATGGCAAGTTGCCATTAGAGCTCCAAGCTTGGTAGCTTGAAGCTTGGTTTCGGCTTGTTGATGCCACCTGCTGCTGAAGCTTCACCCAGAGGCCTGCTTGGCACTTTCTTCAACCTCCTTAAGCTCATGCTTGCGCAAGGAGTCCCCCAAAATCAGTGTTTTTGCTGTGTGGCTTGTACCGAGTTCTTGATGGTTCTCTAATGAAGCTTCTTACTCCATCTTTGGTTTTAGCCATCTAGTATCTGTCCAGTAGTGAGCCCTAGTCTCCTGGTAGCTTCCTAAACATGATGCTCAACTCAAAGTGGAAGATGATCAGGTGGATTGTTTGATCCCACATGCCAAGCCCTAGCTTAGGTTAGGTTGCCTTTTGCACTATTCCAGCACCTTTGCAGCTATGTTAGGGCAAGCCCTTGTGTCCTCATGATCCCGGGGCTTAATTCTTACCGTATTTTAGCAAGTGACTAAGTAGTTTAGTGGATCTAGTAAGTTAAGCCCTTAATGGACACTTGATGGCCCTTAAGCTGTTCCAGCAGGCTGGCTGCACCCTCAGGGTGAGCCTTTGAGTCCTTTCGACCTACTAAGCATGATGCTCACCCTAAATTTGGGTTTGGTCAAGTGTATATATAAAAATTAGCAATTGAGACAATTTAAGCTTATTTTCATAGTATATGTTGACCCAAAATTTTTCTCGAGTTCCGTGCTGCTCCCAAATGGTGAGCACGGCATTCAGTGCATCGAGGCCCACCTACTGGTGGCCTCGGTTCCTTTCAAAAGCATTCAGAAATAAAATGCAAGCTAAAAAGGTGTTAAATAGCATGTTAATATGCAATTTTAAGAAACCCTAGGGGTCTAATTGTGATTGTAGTGTCATGGGCTGTTTTGGGCCGTGTGCCCATGATCTCTAAACCCTTCGTTGGAGATCTGACAACTTTCGTTGAGCAGGAATTGGATTTCGAGCCGTAAATCGGTAAAATCATCGGTTTATCTGCGATTCGACATTAATCATGTAATTTGAGGAATTGTGGTGATTAATTATAGTTTCCAGATGTCTTTGGCTGTTCCCGACGATGTCCTGACTGGTCCAGTGATTTCAGTGTAGCGTTGGCGACTTCCGGAGCCGAAATTGGCTTTTCCGGAGGTGTTTTCAGTATTTATGACACCGTATGAGTACAAAGTCGCACCCAGTGGAGTTTGAGTGCCCAAACATCTTCAGTGAAGCGTTTTGGGGCAGCATGTCAAGTTTCGTTAAATTCGAAGACCTGTAGCCACGGATAGGATCATAGCGATCGATTGGTGGATTTTCGAAAATTCCGGCAAATCCCAGGATTTCAGCGAAGTTTTCCGCATAGCTTGTCTGCACTCAGTGAGTCTATGGGTTGGTTATGTGAGAGTCTATTTTCTGACCTGTGTATATGATTCAGGTCCCAGCAGTCAGCCGCCAGCTTATGAGCCATCTAGCGGTTCCCGAGATTGTCTACCCTGAGGTGGGTTTATCTTCAGTCCGGCCTTTATCATTTCGGCCCTATAGGGTACCGTGGTAGGCCGTACCCCTATTTTTGGTATAGCCTTGATCCTATGGTTGAGCCTTTCTATTTGCTTTCATTCCAGCATTCATTCATTACAACTATATTGCCTTGATCTTACAGTTGAGCTCTCTATATGCTTTCATTCTCAGCACTTAGTATGTATATTGTTATACATTTGAATATATGCCATGCCTGATTGGACATTAGCTAGAGTGATTATCAGTTCACTTCATATCAGCATTTCCTATTCTTCTCCTGCATGTTAGAATAGGAGTTCAGCTTCTGCTGTACAGTTCAGTTTACAGTTCTGCCATTTAGTTTAGTTTCTCGCTATGATTCATATTTAGTATTTGGTATATCCATATATACAGCTTAACATATGTCATGTTTGCTTTGTCACCAGCCTAGTTATATTAGCCTTTCCTGTTCTATATTGCATGATAGAATAGGAGTACAGTCTTGTTATTCAGCTTTAGTTTTACAGTTCAGATATTCAGTTTCTATTATTCAGATTCAGTTATACAGTATCAGTTGAAATTACAGTTTTAGCATCTCGATAGAAATTTTTCGGCTTTATGCTTGTGTTTGGTCTTTAGACCATGAGCTTGAACATCAGCATTATGATCGCCATAGAGCCGACTGTTCTTTCACGTACACTAGCGGAATTGCTACCCGCAGTGGTGTACTTTATCAGTAAAGTGTTCGACAGTGGCAACCCGTGAGCCCACAAGGTTATGACAGCAGATTGGTGTATAGGTGGTATTTAGCCTGAGGTCTCCGTGACCAATAGTGGTTGGTGATTGGGTACTCTACTTCTAGTAGTGATGCATGATCTATTGATATTATTATTTCAGCATTTTTTTAGCATGACTGACCTGTGATTATCAGCATTCCCTGTTTACGGCATTGATATTATTGATTATAATACTAGCTCTACTCTGTAGCATGATCAGTTCCCATTTGTCAGATTCGTCAGTTACAGCATGATTAGATTGATATATGAGTACTCCTGCTTTCATTTCAACATGCTTAGATTTCATATCCGCACCTTACCTTTCAGCTTTCAGTTTATATTCAGTTATCGCTATCCGCTTATTATAATATCCGGTAGGTACGACTTGCTATTTCTCGGCCCGTCGTGGCCACTGGGATACATTTATATTGTATCTTATATCCTTTGGGTGAACACCATTTCAGGTCATCCAGGTGCTGAGATGTCGGGACGATCCAGTGAGCTGTTGCGATAGAGTTGTTGTCACGCCCCGAGTTTAAAAACCGGTCTAAATTTTTTTTTTTTTTTTTTTTAATCAGAGTTATCAGAAACTGGGCGTAACAGACCGCCACATGCATAGGAAATCCTCTATCCAGACAGAATCTCCCCTATACATGCACGGCTAGGCAAGTACATAATACATTCAGAGTTCAAGTACATATAACTTAACTAATAACGTAACTAACAACTGAACTAATAAAATACCGTATCTGATCATATCCCAAAATGTCAGATCCTCAGAGGAACAGCTCTATCGTGATCACCTCACCAGACCGTCCTGACATCTCACCACCCAACAGTCCTGAAAAACAGTCACCCGAGGGTGTGAGACACACATAAGTGTATCCCAGTGGGCACGACGAGCCGAGAAATAGCTAATCGTACCTACTGGATACAATAATCTGCGGATAGTAACAGGTCAGTGGATAAAGGCTGAATAAACAGATAGCAGGTCTACAGATAAGCAAAGTATACTGAGTAGAGGCTAAAATAAACAAACAATTTATAATGTATTCTAAATCAACCTCCAATTAATTACCAGAGTGTTGCTAATTTTATAATGTGGTCGTATGACGAATGCATGCAGTTGTTGTTTGACAATTATTGTATATAATTAAATTTAAATTTATTTAAATAATTAATTTATTTTTATTTTTTAATTTAAAGAGTTATAAAAAAAATTTCTAGTTTATTTTTAATTCCGTATTTTATATTTTTGATTGGATTCACAATAATTATAAAATCGTTGGTATAAATTTACTAATTTATACTAGCACTTTTTATAATATTTAGTAGCGGTCGGAGTACTCCAGCGGTTGTGTAAATTATCAGCAAAAATCTTTAGCAACAGAGATCTAACACTAATTATAAAACTTTTTCCATAAATATTAGCAAAATTTTTTCCAACAATTATATTCTAACAGTTATCTAATTTTTTTTATAGTATGTACTTGGGATCTTTGTTTCCACTTGAGCTCTTCTTTCAAACAAAATTTTTTGTATTTTTCTTTGAGTTTCGGTCTTAATTAACATGCATTCTATGTCCAACAGCGTCATGTACTCTTCTGCGCTGTCGAGCCCCTCAATCCATTGAAGGCACTTAGTGCAGTAATTAAGCAGGAAATTGATTAATATAAATATAGATTAGACGAACATCTTGTGCACTACTAAGACTTGTGCGTTTATATTATAATATAATTATATAAATTTTATTTATATTTATATAAAAGTGATTTAAGTTTAATAGTAAAAAGACCGTTAATATATAGGCCAACTGGATTACGCGGTAAACAAGAAGATTATATCTGTTTACTTGGTCAACACGGATTTACATATATACAATTCAACTTCATTTACATAGAAATTGTAATAGGTGCGAACCTAATGGAGAATTTACTCATTCTTTCCTAGCATAGTTTATTAATTTAATTCGTTTGAATATAAAGGAGGGATAAGTTCCTTATCCTCCTCCTTATACCAATATATAAACACTGCTTAAGAGCATGCAATATCGCTCAACTTTATTAAGATAGAAGTATATGTATCCTCTTATTTGTTTCTTCCCGTATTTCTCCATTCTCTCCTGTGCTTAGTTATAGCCCTCGCAGCTAATCATGACCTTCCTCACCAATATGACACAAAACACAGCGGAGACCGTTTTCACTATTGGTAAGGAACTATCCTTTTTTTTTTTTTTTTTTTTTTTTTTTTTTTTTTTTTTTTTTTTTTTTTTCCTTGCTTAATTAATCTTTGTGGTTTAACTCGCTTCCTTAAATTTATTGTCCATAAATTATTACTTAATTTTTAAATCTATTATCAAGTACCAACAGCGGTTGTTTACTATATTTGATGATCGCGCGAAAACAAATAATTAATAGAAAAAATAGTTGCAAAGTTGAATAAAATCATATAAGACATAGAGTAGTATGTATTTGAAATTATTTTTTATTTAAAGTTATGCGAGAAAATTAATCCAGGAAAGAAAAAGGGTTGAGTTTCCTGCAGGTTTTTAGTACTGCCTACTGAGATATTAAAATGCAAAACATAATTTATACAAAGGGTTTTTCTGCAATTTAACTGAAACTAATGAATTACATATATCTATGGCCTTTTATATTTGAATATACACTTATATAATCTGCTTATATACTTCCAAAAATATAAGTCTAAATATATTTATAATTTTTTTATCATTAAATTTACATTGAGATTCATATTATTGTATTTTTACTTTTTATTTTTTTAGTTGATTTTATAATAATACAAATCTCAATATGAATTCTATAATAAAAAATTCATAAATATATTTAATGTTATGCTTTTAAAAATATATAAGCTTTGCTCCTATTATCTATTACATTACATTAAATTAAGGAAGGATCAGAAAGATCTCAAGGTGATACCTGTCCCCTAATCCCCTCTTCACTTCTTTCACTCTCTCTATATAATAATTAATTAATTATATATATAATTAATCTATTTTATTAATAAATTATATGATAAAATTTAAATAATTAATTATATATATAATTAATTAATTTTATTAATAAATTATATGATAAAATTTAATTCGATAAATACAATCTAATTAAATCACATAAAATGTCTATATATGAAAAAATAAAGAATTTAAATTTTCATAATAAAATTTTAAAAATATGGTGAATAATATTTTATACATTAATTCAATGTACGAAAAAAAAAATAAAAAATAATAAAAAACTCTTTTACCATCTTATCTTATTTTTTTTAACTATTGAGAAATTATTGTACACCTGATATTTAATTTTTTATAATAAAATTTTAAAAATTTTGTGTATAATATTTATTCATAACCATCGTGTATGAAATAATTTCGTCCTATTATTTTTATTTTAATTGATTTCTTTCAAATTATTTTCATATAACTCTTTATAAAATAATTTAATTACTAATAATCTACTATATAAATTTACGTTGTACAAATATCAATTTTAATATTTTTATTTAAATAGATTTAATTATTAAATTACTTTTATATAATTTTATTTAATTAATAATTAGACTAATAATATTATATAAAAAAATAAAAATAAAAAATAAAATTTATTATTAAAATATTTTTATATTCGCGGCAGCAAGCTAGTCTTCTCGTAGTATATATTAATTCTTCTCTCTTATTCATAATTCTCATATCTTACGTACTGTTGCTATATATAAACTCTGCAGTGTTCGTCGTAATTGCCGGAAGTATGATACTTTCAGCAGTTATTCGCTTATTAATTTATGCCAGAAAAGTTTACTTGAAAAAAAATGAGCGCACCGCAATCACCACAAATCCATCAACAGTAGCTTACGGAGCAGTTGCAAACGTACCTCATGAAGCAAGCTCTACAGAGAAACTCCTCAAAGAGATCGCTCCACTTCAGTTCTCGCGAGAGCAACTCGTAGGATTCACCGCCAACTACGCGACCAAGCTGGGGTCCGGAGGGTTCGGAGTAGTTTACAAGGGTTGGCTACCAAATAGAGTAAAGATTGCGGTAAAGGTTCTGAGGGGAGATAATTTGGATGAGAGAATCAAGGAGCAGTTCATGGCGGAGGTGGGGACAATCGGGAGAACGTACCACATCAATCTTGTCAGGCTTTACGGGTTCTGCTTCGTGCCGGAATTTAAGGCACTGGTGTACGAATATATGAAGAATGGCTCGCTTGACCGTTATTTGTTTGATCACGAAAAACACCGCACGAACGTCGCAGCATTGCATGAGATTGCAATCGGTACGGCGAAAGGCATCAAATATTTACATGAGGAGTGTGAAAAAAGGATAATCCACTATGATATAAAGCCTGAAAATATTCTTCTTGATGCGAATTTTACTCCTAAGGTGGCCGACTTCGGCCTAGCAAAGCTTCTAAGTAGGGAGAACACTCATATCACCATGACAGGGATGAGAGGGACGCCTGGGTATGCAGCGCCAGAGATGTGGGTGCCGGGCGCACCTATCACATACAAGTGCGACGTCTATAGTTTTGGCATCATGCTGTTCGAGATAGTCAGAAGGCGGAGGAATTTTGACGAGCAGTACGCTACTGGGAGCCAACAGTGGTTTCCAAAAGAGGTGCTCGAGAGATTCGTGGAGGGTCAGTTGGGGGAGGTGATATCGTCGCTGCACCGGGCCGAAAAAGGGGAGAATTTGGAGAAAGCGGAGAGGATGTGTAAGGTGGGGCTCTGGTGTGTGCAGTACCACCCGCAGGCGAGGCCAGAGATGAGTACGGTGGTGAAGATGTTGGAAGGGGAGATAGAAGTAACAGCCCCCCCGACAGACTCATTTCAGCACTTCATGATGTCTGATGTAGAAATACAAGGTAGTAGTAGCACAAATCTAGTGACTAGTGGAGGAACTAGTGAAATTCAACTCATCTGAATCAATCCTCGGGAAATAAAAGACAGTATAGCCTTGAAATCTATTATAAAGTTTTGTTTCCTAAAGATTTTTATTTATATTTTGATGTTTTTGAAAAGTTGGCCTAGCATGATTTTCTATGCTTGTATTAATAAGTGTACATTTGGTTGCTTGACAGTGGTTAAAGTAAAAAAAAAAAAAAAAGTCACTTTATAAATGTGACTTTTGAATTTGATTATTTAGTTGTGTTACGGCTTTTTGGTGTTGGCATATTTCGTGAGTCAAGTCAGTGAGTTGAGTCGGAGTCTTAAAGGATCAAATTGTCAATCAGCAATCAAAGACTTAGAGAAGATTCAACAAGAGCTCAAGTTGACACTCAGTGTCTTGAGTCTTGAAGATTGAAGATGAAGAATTGTGGATCAGTTACATCAATCTCAAGAAGAAAGTATTCAAAAGGATCAGGTATGTTTAACTAAATAATTTTGGTGATCCGAATACTTTCTTATAGTGTAGAAACACTTGGATGATTTTTTTTAATTGCATAAAAATCAAAAACTGGATATGGGACATGTTCAGGATCCGGATCAGATGATCCAATCCGGATCCCGAAGGGTATTAGTTCATGTGCAAATCCAATCCGGATCCAAGCCTATTCTGATCCGGATCCCGAACATTGGATGTTGCTGAAATTCATGAACGATCCGGATCGGGCCTTGCGATCCGGATCCCGAACCCTTGGATTTCTGGAATCGTCAATCTCGTTACGACGATCCGGATCGCAGTAATCCCGATCCGGATCGCCGTCCTGAAAAATTCCAGATAAGGTATGTTTTTGATTCTTATCTCTTTCCAAAGGTTTCTAAACTATAAATAGACATTTAGGGTTTCTCAAAAACGTGGGAGCACGGCCGATCAATTTATAAAACACTTGAGAGCAACCCTAGAGGCTAGGTTTTTATCGTTCTTCTTTATAGCCTCTTTTAGGTCAATTCGATGGTTCTTTCAAGAACATATCTTTTGTCGAATTGATCTAATCTTTGCTTAGAGATTTTTCCCATGGATCTTCATTGATAATCTAAGCAAAGGATCACCATCGAAGCCAATATTCTTACCGGCTGAGTTTGCGTCGTGGATTCGACGTGGCATCGTGGATTCGGTGTGTTGAAGGCGTTTCGTGGATTCGAAACGTGTGCTCGTGGATTCGAGTGGCGTTCGTGGATTCGAACGTGTGCAGTGGACGTGCAAACGGTGGAGCGCAAGGTCCGAAGAAATTGAAGGAGGGGTTAAATCCGTGGAGACGGTAATCACCTTGTTATTCTTCGTTTCTTAGTGGATTGTTATTGCGTGGACATCCAACCGGTCAGCGCAAGGTCCGAAGAAGTTGAAGGAGGGGTCGAGTCCGTGGAGTCGGTAATCACCTTGTTATTCTTCATTTCTTAGTGGATTGTTATTGCGTGTTGGTCCCGTGGTTTTTCTCCTGGATTGGAGTTTCCACGTAAATCTCGGTGTGTTGATTTTTATTTTCCGCATTGTTTTTATTTTTGCACTGAGATTGGTTTTTATAATATTACACCTATTCACCCCCCTCTAGGTGTTTGATAGTACCTATTTAGATCCTTGTGGATCCTAAATAACCTACAATTGGTATCAGAGCGGGTTTTAGGTTTATCTATCATGTGGGTGAAAGTGGTAATATTTTTAGACCTCCTCTTTTTGATGGGACCAATTATGCATATTGGAAAGTGCGGATGAGAGCTTTTCTCATCTCTATTGATGAGCGGGTATGGCAAACCGTGGAATACGGTTGGGTGCATCCGGTTGAGGAAGTAGGAAATTCTACTACCCCAAAACCTCGCTCTAGATGGTCCAAAGAGGAAATCGAAAGATCTTCTTACAATGGGAAAGGTATGAACGCTTTATTTAATTCTCTTTCCTCGACTGAGTTTACAGAATTTCCGCGTGTGAAACCGCGAAGGAAATTTGGGATATTCTCAAAATTACACATGAGGGTACTAATCTTGTAAAAATTCAAAAGCTCCAGATGCTTACAAGTCAATTTGACTCTATTCATATGGAAGAGCATGAATTGTTTACAGATTATTACACTAGACTTCAAGATGTAATTAATACATGTGCTAATTTAGGAGAAAAGATCCCGGAGTCGAAAATTGTAAGAAAGATACTTCGGACTCTTCCGGAACGGTTTAGGGCAAAGGTTACCGCCATTGAAACCGTTAGTCATCCGGATGAGATGAGTGTAGAGGAATTAGTAGGTGCTTTGCAAACTTATGAGATGACTTTTCCTACTAATCAAAATTCTTCCAAGTCTTCTTCTAAGCTTACAGGTATTGCATTCAAATCAACAAAGGAAGAAGATGACGAATCGAGTTCCGACGATGAAATCTCTTTTGCCGATTTTGAAGAACAATTGGCGCGGATCACAAAGAAATTTCGTCGGAAATTTTGGAAGAATCGAACCGATGGATCTTCATCCACGAAACCATCTAAAGGATCATCGGGTTCTAAATCCTCTAAACTCAAAGGCGTTGCAAAACCTTCTAAAGAAAAAGAAAAAGATGATTTCGAAGGGGAAATCCGATGTTATCGATGCAAAGGCTACGGCCATATTTCAACGGATTGTCCTTCTAAGAAATCATACAAAAAGAAGGCTTTGCAAGCAAAAACTTGGGACGATTCTAGTTTCGATGAATCGACCTCAAGTGAAGAGGAAAAAGAAAAATTGTTGCTTTTCATGCCTCTCAAATTCCCTCTTCTAATTTGTGTTTATCATCTTTAGTCACTGACTCTATTCCTTTGATTTTGCATGAAACATCAACATCCGGAGGAGAGTCATCAAGTGAGGGGGAGTCGGACGAAGAAGAACTCGTTGAGGCATACCAACAACTTCTTGCGGAATCAAAGAAGATGGCCAAACTTAACAAGAAGTTGAGGAAGCAACGACATGAAGTTCAAGACGAGAATCATGCTTTAAAGATCAAACTTCATGATCTCGAGGAGGAACGAGAGCTTTTATTGGATAACAATAAAATCCTCCAAGAAAAATTAAACCAATCGGAGACAAACGCTAAATCATATATGGACAAGATTGGTTTTCTAGAAAAGCAGTTTGAGGAGATTCATTTCACCAACCAAGCCTTGACCAAGCAAGTACATGAACTTAAATCCGACATACAAAGGCTTTCCACCGGTTCCAAGAAACTAGAAAGTATGTCCGGATTGGGTCAAACAAGCAAGGTTGGTTTGGGATTTAAAAAGAACCAAACTGTGAAGGCTTCAAGTTCCACAATAAAATTGAAGGAAAGAACTTGTCACCTATGTGGACTTGAAGGACACTTGGTGAAGAATTGCCCGAAAAAGAGAAAGAAAAATCCTTCGGCAACTTCATCCACGGAGCGGACTCAACGGAATCAAAAGACACATCAAGTCAAAGGAGTTCACTCAACCCACCAAAGGTCCGAGCCACAACATCAATCATACAAGTGGATCATTGCGAGGCAAAGACCTAAGGTGGATCAACAGTCAAAGCGGACAACCCCCGGCCACAACGAATCAAGACAACCCAAAATCCAGCGATTTTGGATTCGGAAAGGTGATATCTTTCCTTGTCTTAAGTTCTAAATAGCTTATGACTGTATGTAATGCTTTGATTGGTTTTCCTTTCATATTTTTCTTAATCTCTGCATTACATGTTTTCAATGCTCTTTGTTTTTATGTTTTGTTTTTGAACAAAAGGTTTTTATCGAACAAGTGCATTGAATAAAAAGGGCTTCACGTTCATTCACTCCAAATTAATTTTATATGGATTATCAACTTTACTCCATAATTATAATCTTGAAGATACTTCATTATAGGAGTTTTTGATAGTTATAAGCATCAAATTTTAGAAATCATGTGTGATCTTTAGATGCTTAATCTATCTCGGGTGTGTGAATTCTTTGTGACAACATAAGTTGAGCATTGGTTATATTGACTTTAATCGCATCTTTTCACGCATTTAGAAATCTATTATGCTTTTGATGTCATAATATTTCAATGTTGCAATGATCATTTATGTTAACTAAATCATCTTTTAAGTGATCAAAGTCAATTTCTCTCTCAATGATCTCTTGGTATAGTCATTATCATATTTGATTGCTTAGTCGAGTATGAATGCGAGATCAATTTTTGGTTGAATACCTTATATATTAAATAATTGATAGCCAATTGAGGGGGAGTCAAAGAAAAGTAAAATGCTCAAAAGATGTGGAAAGAGTTACATCCCAATGAGGAGTGTGAAAACTACCACCACATGGAGGAAATGAAAGAAAAAAAAGATACTCCATGTATGCAAAGCAAATTTTTGTTTTAAAAATGTTGATGAAATGCATATTGAAATACTTGACTCAGTCAAATTTCATGGTTGGTATAAGGTGGGATTTTTGATAAAAGATGCTCAAAGAGCCACTCCTTCAACAGATTGTCTAGATATATTATCTAACTTATCTGGGATTTCAAACATCTATTGATCTTGGTATTTCATTTTCTTTACCAAATTGATGATTTGATAAAGGCATTACGCATAAGATCAGGTTAGATGTAATTGAAGTGTTCAACTTTAAGAGTTTTAATTTTCATAAATTTTCGTTTCATTTTTGAGTATTTTTGATAGATTTGGTATAATCTATTTCTTGTTGCATGAAACGATGACTTTTTGTTTAAAGTTGATGCGCTAAAGTGCTTACATACTCTTTCTGGTTTTTATTTTTCTAAATTATTCTAATGAAAGAAAATTGGATTGAATGACATCTATGTGAATTCATTGTTCTTCAAAGCACTTAAATGGATTTCTTGATGGAATACAAATCGGTATTTGAAAAGTTTCCAAAATCTGGATTTGTTTCAAGAAATTATTTGATTTTTGCTTTCTGGTACCGGTACGCAATCTGCATTTTTGTTATATACCGGAACTGAGCTTTTATCTCTCTTTCTCTATGAACTAATTTCCTTTTGTCTAGTATGTTCACTGTTTGACAATTTGTGACAAAAAGGGGGAGAAGAGAAATGATGGAGATGAGATCATCAAGAGAGGACAAACGAAAATGAAAAATGGGGGAGAACCGAAAATGATGATCGTATCACAAAGGGGGAGAACAGAGATGCTCAAGAACATGGAGAACATGGAGAATAGAGATGCTCAAGAACATGGAGAACATGGAGAATAGAGATGCTCAAGATAGGGGGAGATAAAGAAAAAATTGAAAGAGCCGAAAAACAAAAGAACCAAAAGGACGAATCAAATGTAGGATTTTAATTTCTAACGACTAACGTTTGATTTTGTTTGGAGTTTTGTTTTGCAGGAATTACATCACTTTAAGACTTCAAGTTCTAAGTCATAGAGTATGTTCTAGGACTGTTTGGTTCAAATGTATTTTGTATTTATTGGATCTTTCACGCAAAGAAAATCAATGTTTTGGTGATGACATTGAATTTCGACTTTTTGGTTTAAGATGAGTGACTTGAGCGTTTTATGTATTTTTGGGTTTTGTCACGAAATTGCCAAAGGGGGAGATTGTTACGGCTTTTTGGTGTTGGCATATTTCGTGAGTCAAGTCAGTGAGTTGAGTCGGAGTCTTAAAGGATCAAATTGTCAATCAGCAATCAAAGACTTAGAGAAGATTCAACAAGAGCTCAAGTTGACACTCAGTGTCTTAAGTCTTGAAGATTGAAGATGAAGAATTGTGGATCAGTTACATCAATCTCAAGAAGAAAGTATTCAAAAGGATCAGGTATGTTTAACTAAATAATTTTGGTGATCCGAATACTTTCTTATAGTGTAGAAACACTTGGATGAATTTTTAATTGCATAAAAATCAAAAACTGGACATGGGACATGTTCAGGATCCGGATCAGATGATCCAATCCGGATCCCGAAGGGTATTAGTTCATGTGCAAATCCAATCCGGATCCAAGCCTATTCTGATCCGGATCCCGAACATTGGATGTTGCTGAAATTCATGAACGATCCGGATCGGGCCTTGCGATCCGGATCCCGAACCCTTGGATTTCTGGAATCGTCAATCTCGTTACGACGATCCGGATCGCAGTAATCCCGATCCGGATCGCCGTCCTGAAAAATTCCAGATAAGGTATGTTTTTGATTCTTATCTCTTTCCAAAGGTTTCTAAACTATAAATAGACATTTAGGGTTTCTCAAAAACGTGGGGAGCACGGCCGATCAATTTATAAAACACTTGAGAGCAACCCTAGAGGCTAGGTTTTTATCGTTCTTCTTTATAGCCTCTTTTAGGTCAATTCGATGGTTCTTTCAAGAACATATCTTTTGTCGAATTGATCTAATCTTTGCTTAGAGATTTTTCCCATGGATCTTCATTGATAATCTAAGCAAAGGATCACCATTGAAGCCAATATTCTTACCGGCTGAGTTTGCGTCGTGGATTCGACGTGGCATCGTGGATTCGGTGTGTTGAAGGCGTTTCGTGGATTCGAAACGTGTGCTCGTGGATTCGAGTGGCGTTCGTGGATTCGAACGTGTGCAGTGGACGTGCAAACGGTGGAGCGCAAGGTCCGAAGAAATTGAAGGAGGGGTTAAATCCGTGGAGACGGTAATCACCTTGTTATTCTTCTTTTCTTAGTGGATTGTTATTGCGTGGACATCCAACCGGTCAGCGCAAGGTCCGAAGAAGTTGAAGGAGGGGTCGAGTCCGTGGAGTCGGTAATCACCTTGTTATTCTTCATTTCTTAGTGGATTGTTATTGCGTGTTGGTCCCGTGGTTTTTCTCCTGGATTGGAGTTTCCACGTAAATCTCGGTGTGTTGTTTTTTATTTTCCGCATTGTTTTTATTTTTGCACTGAGATTGGTTTTTATAATATTACACCTATTCACCCCCCTCTAGGTGTTTGATAGTACCTATTTAGATCCTTGTGGATCCTAAATAACTCTACAAGTTGGTTATAAAGTGAATAATAGAAAATTATAGTGTTGTAATTTGGATTGTGTTGGGCCGAAATGCGTCGCTGACCGTTGACCGGGTATGGTCCGCGATCGGCCTCTGAGTTGATTCTCTGTGTGTGATCCGCCGCGTGCCAAACGATTAGGCCGAGGAGGAATCTGCTCGGCCGGGTTCTTCTCAATCAAACTCTCAACAGAGTTCAGCCTAGAGGAGCCTAACCGGGATATAGAGACAGGGATTAACACGGCCGGAAGCCGATTGAAAATTGTATTGCTCAAAGATCGGTTACAGGGAGTGATTATAATTAGGACTACTCATAAAAAAAAAAGTTATAGGTGCGGGTATGAGAAGTTAGCTAGAAAAACTGTAAAGAAAAGCTATAAATTTATCCCAGAAAAGCTATAAATCAATCTAGAAAAGCAGTAGATACAGGAATTGAAGGTACTGAAAAGTTTGGGTGGTCACTGGTTAACGAAATTGTAGAACCCCTTTTCTACGATGGTTCGATTATTTATACTCGCTTGAACTAGGTGTATGATTGTCGTTTTTTGATAATCGGCGTAACTTAAGGGGAATCATTGCATATTTCTCAACTACTTTCTTTCGAGTTGATTTTTTTCGGTTGGATAGTAGCTCTTTCCCATCAACGTGCATCCCCAAGATTGACGCACCGAGGAATGATCCTCGACACTTTTTGATGCTCGGCGCTGCTTGCTATTCCAGAATCAGTTACGCAATTCGCGCCACAGATCTCGTGCATTCTCCTTCCAGGATTTTTTCTTTTGCGGCTCGAGCAGCCGATAGCTAATCTTGGCCTCGCCTCCTCTTACCATTCGGCTGAGGCGGTCCAATGGCCTGCCTTGAGCCGAGGTTGGTCGTGGTTAAGACGCGAATACCTTTTTGGTCGGCCATTTTTTCTATCGGCTGATGTTCTTTGGCCGATGGTGGATGCCACGTGTCGCTCCCTATCGTGGTGATATTTTTGACCTTAATAGATTGTTTGATTATTTGATTATAAATACACCGCTGACCACTTTACCGGTAAAGTACACCGCTACGGGGGATCAGCCCGCTGGTGTACGTGAAGAACAACGGTGCGGGCGATCATAATGCAAATGCTCAAGCTCTCGGTCCACTGACCGGGTAATCGGCAACAAGCCAGAATCAATCCCCTCTGGGATGCAACAGTGATATAATAACAACCTCTCTACTCAATGCAAGATCAACAACAATAACTGAATACCAATCATGCAGACTAACCAGTCATGCAGACCAAACACATGTTTTTGAGAAATTTTTTTTAAAAAGTCCAAACCTCGAAGAGCGTTGCCCTCGTCCTATCAAACAAGAACAGACTCAGGCGACCCTACGAAGCTCGGTAGGTTTTAGGTCCAAACCTCGAAGAGCGTTGCCCTTGTCCTATCAAACAAGAACAGACTCAGGCTACCCTACGAAGCTCGGTAAAAACATTTATTTAATAAAATCATGTATTTAGCAGCATAACGGGTGAACAACAAGCCGAAACAATCCAATCAACGATGCAATATTAGAATCAACTGAATCTCAACTCATATGTAGGAATAATCATCCACTCCTATAACATGGATCAGAATAATCAGGGGGTACTGATAAACAGGTATGCAAACTAGCAAATGACCAAAATCCCAATAAGGGTGCAATGCAGAGTATAATCAATAACCTCTAAAGCATAGATCAGGATATACTGATAATCAAGTATAAATGTGCAAGCTAGCTAATGACCAATCAGGCATGGCAAATGTCCAGGAATAGAGTCATTATATCTGGGAATCGATTATGCGAATTAAAATCTTTTTAGAAAAACAATTTTGAAAACATGTTTTATATCCAAACCCCGAAGAGCAATGCCTTCGTCCTATCAAACAAGAACAGACTCCGGCGACTCTGCGATGCTTGGAGACAAAACATGGGTTGATTAAAAACATGTTTTTAGAAAAATAAAACTGATCAAAAAGGGAGGCAGGCTCAAACATCAACTAGGCTACAAGAACAGGGGTCCAACCAATACCGTACACAGAGGGCCGAAATGATAAAGCCCGGACCGAAGATAACCCACCTGTCAGTTTGCAGGCGACTAATAGTATCGACTGATCGCTCGTAAACCAGATGCAAACCGAGCCAACTTGGATCAAATATACTAATCAAACTCAATCCTACTAACCACAACTTAAACCCTCAAACCACTTAAACATCAGTGTTTGACAACATCACTTAGACCATCACATCCTTATGTTCAAATATTGGTAAAATTACCAAAATTCCCCTCCCGGAAATTTCTTTTGGATTTTCGAGAGATTTAGGCTTTTACTCTAAGCCGCTGGCTCAACCAGATTCTATTGGGACTCAACAGTCGGCTTGGTGAAACCGCCGAAATTTCTCAAATTGCGCGATTGCCACCCGGATGCCGTTAAATCGACGATTTTGCCGATTCTCGGACCGATATCCAATTTTTGCTCAACGGGAGCCGTTGGAATCCTAACGAAAAGTTTAGGAATCACCAACACACTGTTCTAAACAGTACGTATTGCCATATTTGCATTTAGACCCCTAGGATTTCTAAAAATTGCATTTTTAGTGTCATTTGAGCACTGTTTTCGCTCGTTCTTTCAACTAGAAATTCATTTTAACGAACCGTCACTTTCAGCGGGTGACATTTAACTTGCTGAACACCGTGCTCACCAATTTGCGGCAGCACGGAACCCGAGGAAAACTTCGGGCCATAAATTACCCTTCTAACCTAGCCTAATTGAATTTTCGTTTCTCCGGATCATCAAAACCAGTTTTTAACACGAGCATCGCGTCCAGTGACCCCAAAATAGCCAGGAGCTCACTGTCGCGGCTTCGCAAACAGCCCAGAATAGACTTTGGGCCAAACTATTCACTTAGAGGTTGATTTCACTATAACTTAACTTTTATTAATCCACTCAAAAATCTGCTTTAAACATAACCCTAACATGGCTCAAGAATCACTGGGCTTGCACTAATTGCAGCCCAGCATTGCTGGTTCAACCAGAACCAAAGCCAAGTTCACTCAAAGGTTCACAATGCTCCAAACATCAATCCACACAGATCTAATTTGATCTGAAGTGAGCATCAAGCTCAGGAAACAATTTGGAACAAGTTTCATATTTATATCAAAGCCAGATTCCATAAAAATCCTCACTGTGGCATTTCCACAAACAGGTGGTGTGCATTATCTACACCACACACACACACACACCTTGCCCGAGTTAGTTCTCAGCCCATACTGCATCTGAGGCCTTCCAACTTGGAAGGAAATGTTCCTTGGAGTTGCAGGAACATTCCCATCCATTTGGTTCAACCCAGCACCCTCGGAGTTGCCGGAATCCCAAGGTTGAAGATGAACTACAAACCTCGAAAATGGTGACTTTACAACCAAGGCTTCTGGAACCCAACAACATGACCAATTGGATGCTAAATATCATAACTAACTCACCTGGACCCGTACCCGGTGACAGGACACGGCAGCGACGGCGGCGGAGCAAGCTCGGTTTGGAGCTTCCCACCGTTAATGGCGGATTTTTAATAGAGCATTTTGGAGGCTTCCAACTTGGATGGAAAGCTTCTACTAGTCCTCACGAATCTTCCCGACCAACCCTCCCCGGCCGGAGTTGGCCGGAACGCCGGCGGCCGCGATTTGGACCATTCTCGGGTCATCCATGGCCGCGCCACTTTGGTGCTGCATGGATGCCATGCAAGTGCATGGGTTCACTTCTCTCACTCCCAGGAATGCCTCTGGGCATGTGGCCGGCGGTGGGGAGGCTTGCCGGCGCTGGAGCAAAGAGCTCGGCCGAAGTACAAAATTTCCCAAAACTAGGGTTTCGTTTTTCTCTCTAAATACTTAACCATATTTGTTAAAACTTCATAGAATTAAAGTATAGGTCCTACAGTCCAATCCCTTCATTTTATTTTTCGTTTTGGTTCAATGGTTGCAGAGTTCTTCCGAGGTGGAGAAATCTAGGGTTCCGGCGATGGTTTTTCCCCCGCCGACTAACCCGCATGCATGGGGGCTCGGGGCTGTGTAAGGAGGAGGCTAGGGACCTAAGAGGTCCACTGCTAATGGTCTCGGGCTCATACAACCAGAGGTTTTGGAGACTCACCTTGGCCGGAGTTGATGAAGATGGAGGAAGCCGGTTCCTTCTTCTTCTTCCTCGTGCAACCTCGGCCAGCACCCAGGGAGGTCCACAGGTACTGGGAACACCTCAGGGACACTCCAAACTCAACTTGGAAAAGTTTGGTCCAACTTCTTCTTCTCTCCTTCTCTCTCGGGTTCTCACTCAAAGGGTGGGTGTCCTCGGCCTCCTCAGCAACCCGGGCATCCTATGGAGAATCCAGAGGAGATGTTGATGCCTCGGATGTCCCCCAAGACTCCTCGTGCATCACCCCAGGAGACCAAGAGACAACTTCTCTTTAATGCAAGATTCTAACAAATAAAAACCATGAACCCTGTTCACACTTCACCCTAAACCCTAGAAAGCTATCTGTAGGTAACAAATGTACCCAGCACCCAAACCTATAAACCCCTTAATTTTTGGTACATAAATATAAGCATTTCTTCAAAATTACCGCTTTTTTCGGTACCTTTTACGTATTTCGAGAAAATCCGTTCGTCAATTTGCGAAACGGACTTCACCACGACGTCCGGCTCGTCGAGACCTGTCAAGTAGTATATTTGTTTGTTTAGTTTGGCGCTCTAGAAAAATCTCGGGCCATTTAATTCGACAATTTGCGGTACATTGCACGCACTCCGATGCACCCGGGTCGCCAAACGTGAAATCCGTCAGTGCCATTGCGCTCAGAACGTCGAAATTAGTTAGGTTTGACTACTCATACCCCTATATTGGGTTTTCAGACGGCGAAACGGCCGTTAGTGGTCAAGAGGGGATTAAAAAATAGGGGTTACTATTCACAACTTAAGTTGTGGGATCCGCTTCTTCTTCGCGGATTTCTGGAAGATCCGGCCGTCAGATCGTCGACATATATATATCAATTTTTCATGTTTCGACAAGACGATCGCAATGGTGATCTCGGATTTTCGAGATCAGGCCCCGATCAAAAGTCGGTATTTTAGGACCTCAATTGTACTATTAATTTTCTATTTTTGCCACTTAAATAATTCAGGAAATTATTTAAACTCAGATTTTGGATTTTAAAAATCACGGTTACTACATCACCCACCACTTATAAGAAGTTTCGTTCCCGAAACTTAAACTTAACTAATCTACTATTAAGCCTCTAACAGGTTCGCAGAGGTGACAATCAGTCACAAAGTGTCGTCAACTCTCAGGCTATTCATTTAGACCCAATCTGATATTCGCTATTATAGGGCAGAGTATTTTCTCAGTTCTTTCAACAGTACGTTGTCGGCCGCCAACGTGCTTACCAAAAGAAAAGCGAAATACCATAGATCTGTCGCCAACAACTAGTTGGGGACACAACTCACATCTGAAGGTACATCACATACCTCCTATCACAGTCTCTATGCTGATGACATAACCTCTACCAAAGGTCACTACCATCACGTGGTCAGAAATGCCACCCTGTTTATCCCCAAGAAACTAGAACCATAATTCAACGTTTTTTTCATCTCCTTATTAAAATCGACACATAGGCCAAAATTTAAATCCAACCTAAACTAGGATTATCACCAGGCACATAGGCCACTGAATTATGACATGAGGATACTAAAAGGTCAATGATTTGCTCAACCTCTGACAAACTGCGGGACTGGTGCAATACTAGCAATTATCTGCTGCTGTGCCATTAATCCAACAATTACTGCAGGAACGGTGGTCTGTATTTTATCCAATTGTACTGTAACTGATCTGAGCAAAGTATCCGCGCATCACTGTCGAGCTCAAATGTGGCTCCTGCAGGCTATGATGCAAACTACTGTCTCTCTCTCTGGCGAGAAGCAACACTGCTGAGACTCACTGTCACTCTGTCAGCTCTCATGAACCCAAATCTAACATCACTATCACTATCCCAAGAAAAGTGATCTACAGACTGCTATCAACTCCACTTGGTCCCCAGACACGAGTGCAAATGCATCCCACTGCTACTCGACCTCCCAACCCACGACTCGGAGAAAACACTATGTCCAGAATGACAAGGGTAGCAAATGATGTGGGACAACTGGAGAAATGAAACCATAAGTACATCTATCCCAGGTTAATTATTTACTATAGTTCGGTTGAGCAAGATGTAAAATATAGACCGGAGTGATAAGTCAAGTTCCCAGGTTAAATAGTTGACAGGTTGCAAGAATTCCAATGATGTCACTAGATTTAATATTTAGCATCTGAGGATACGAACATGCAGTTTTAATATACCAATTAAACCAATTACTAACATGCATGTTACTACAACAATAGAATTAGAGCACAGTCCGTAGATATTGAAAGCGAGATCACCCACCTGAACACGCTAACTATCCGGGGTTGTACAGATAAAAAGTCCAGAAACCGCCAAATCACTGTATCCGCTAAGCAAGAAGCACAATAGTGGTGCTCACAAAGTCCTGGGTACAACAACAATCCACAATTACACTAAATTCCATACAAATTCCAAGTTCTAAAAATTCTGAACGAATAGTCCCCTTGTCATGAAATTTTCACCTGAAAATCAATTTTTAAAAATTCCGATAAAAATACCACGGCGATCCTCGCGAAGTGTAGATGTCGTTAGGCTCTTGAATCGTCGAAATCCGATATCCGGAAGGGGAGATAAAAATCCCGGAAGTGTATGCTTTCCAGAGACTCAAACATTCACAAAGGGAGGTTAAAATGTACCCCAAACCCCTGAATAAGCTCACTTCTAGGAAAAATACCCAACACAGAAAACGTAGGTTTACCTCTTGTGAATCCGCCGTCGAAGAAATCGTCCAAAAATAGCGTCGGGGTAGCCCGGTAGACCTCCCAGACTAAACTTCGACGAAAATGGGCCTCCAACAGTATATCGTCGTTCCGCACCACGATGCAGGAAACGCTGTCGTCGCGGCCACCAAAAAATCTGAAACTTCACCAGAAGATGGACAAGAGGGAGAGGAAGAAATCTTATGAAGGAATCAAGGGCTGAATCTCCCGGGAAAAGGCTCAAAATCTCGGCCCCAAAAGGCTTATTTATAGGCTCCCAAAGAAATCAGCCCAAAAAGCAAGGCCCACAATTTTCGGGCCCATGATTCGGGCGCCCGAAAAGTTTCGGGCGCCTACAGTGTTGGGCCCAAGCCCAACACTGTTCACGCCCGGAACTCTCCCGTGCCGCCACGTGTCCGCCGAACAGGAAACACCGGTGCAAAGCCGCTCAGCGACTGCCACGTGTCCCGCCGAACAGGGAACACCGGTGCTGGACCACTCAGAAACCGCCACGTGTCCGCACACCGCACACAGTAAGGAGGTGGCGCCCGCCAATGAGCGGGCGCCACGTGTCCTCCCGGCTGACCCGCCGACCGGCCGCCGCGCCCGCCGGTCGCGCGACGTGGGTCGCACGTGCGCACGCATCCCGAGGCACCAACCACGCGCCCCGTGCACCGCACATGCTGCACCCGCCAATCAGGGAGTGACACGTGTCCCCTGCACCCGGTCCACGCCTTCTGCAGGAATTCTGTGGACCGCGCCGCGTGCACTGACCAACCGGAGGCTGCCACGTGTCCCCCGCCTGGTCCATGCACCGTCGCGCTCACCCAGTAGACCGCGCGCCCTGGGCCTGCCAATCAGGCGGTGCCACGTCCCTGCGCCGGGTCTGTGCACCCCGCCGCGCTGCTCTGTGGACCGCGCGCCGTAAACCGGCCAATGACAGGCCGCCACGTGGCATCCCGGCGGTCTACGGCCCCTCCCATGCACCAAAAACCACTAAAAACTTTCGGGGGTCCCTTTTTGGGCATCCGGACTCCAAATAAAACAAACAAAAAGTCGTTTTCAAGCGTTTTTCCGTGCTAAATCCATTTTCGACCTCCGTTTGGCCTGATTCTTTTCAAAAATTTCGGCAAACCTAGCCGAAGGCCAACACAGCAAAGGGTAACACACAAGGTCCATCTGTGGCATCCAATTGATGCACCCTGGGCCAGATACACCAATACTCGGTGTTCTAACAGTGGATTCATCGGAAGAACGCTGCATGGGAACTAGGGCCACTACAGTTTCGGGCGTGGCCGCCGCTGCCCGCTATTCGCGCCTGGTTTGTGCTGGCGCCCGAATTGGGCCTAGCCTAATTGACTCCAAATCTTGAGTCTTGGCCTATTTAAGCACTTTCCTCTCCCTATTTTTGGACTTTGGGATATTTTTGAAGCTCCTCCTTCGGCAGAGCACTTCTTCTCTTTGTCCTCCACCTCTTGAAGGATTTTGGGAATTTTCGGAGATCGCGACATTGACGCTTTTCCCGACTCGGCTAGTTTCGATATTTTCTCTTTCGGTGGCTTTCTCCATCGCAGTTTCGTCCGCAGGCTCCCTTGGGCTGACCCGAGAGAGTTTTTAGCTGATTTTTGAGGCAACTTTTCCATGAGAGGTAGATATTCGATTTTCGTGTTTATCGTTCATCTCAGTTTCAGGTTTTTATTGGGTTTTTCGGAGCAGCTTTGAACCCCTTCCTTGCTGGGGATTTTTTCTGGACAGCTGAGATTGTTCGATTTTTATTTCGGTGCACGGTTATCGAATTTCAGTCTGCAAGGACTCGATCAACATCTACACTTTGCGAGGATCGCAGTTATATATTTTTTTGAAATTTTTGAAAGGCATCTTGCAGGTGAAATTTCACTGTTTTGCGGACAGATTTGCGACAATGATATCGTTTTACTGATTTTGGACTTACCGCAGTGTTTGGTTCATATCTCGGTGACCGGGAGGACTTTTTGAATTATTTTTGATGCGTTGGAATCGTGGAAACCTGAGGATTGCGCTCGTCCAATTTTGGCTTATCTGGATTCCAGACCTACACGCGCATCCAGGTGGGTTGGATTTTTCTCAAAGTCTGCAGACTTCCTTCTAATTCTAGTATGATAGGACTCAGCATTCTAGTATAGGTACTATTATTGATGTATCTTGTTATCGTTGGAATTATGAAACTTGACTAGCACCCCGCCATTTATTGCACGATGTTGACTAGACTAGTAGAAAACGCTCACTTAGGCTAGTTGTTATATTTTGATATCCCTACACACTTTTTATTGCTTTTCTGATCATAGTGTTTTTCCTCGCCCGGACAGTAGGCCGAGTGGCCGGGATAGTGTAGGATGCATGTTGCGCTCGTGCTAGGGGGCCGAGTGGAGTCTGGTAGCTGAGGTCACATCAGTACTAGAGTTAGGGAGCCGTAGGTAGACGGTGATCCCGAACTGTGGAGTTTCCGACTGATATTATTAGTGGTCGATTGTGGTTATTATCGATATGATTGATCGTGGATTTGGACTATAGCCCGCATGAGCCGTATGGAGCTCAATAGAGAAGCGCGGATACTTCATCGGTAGGGTCGCTCGCCTTGAGTGTCGCTCCGAAGCTGGGCCTGTTACTTTGCTATCGCGACTTGTCGACGGAGTCCGAGTGGGACCCCCTACGTAAATCCTGTCCCTGTGGGGATGTGTGGTAGTAGGCTGGCGCAGTTTTGACTAGACCCTATGTGGCAGTCAGCGTGATTGGGTTGACTGAGCATATCGAGTACATGCATTTTATCATCAGTATTATTCTTTGAGCATGATAGATAGAGGTATGGTAGCTGTAGAGTTATTTTCAGTTTTATTACCACATTTACTGCATTGTTATCTTATGCCTCTAGTAGACTTAGTGGACAGACCGTAGTCTTGGAGACGGTACCCACTAAGAACTACTGTTTGATGTAGTTCTCACACCCGCTGCAGTGTTGTTGCAGAGCATCTACTCCAGTTCCTACCCCTGCTGTTGCTGCTTCTTCTGATCGAGGTAAGGGCGTGGTCAAGTAGTTTCTTTCCCTATACTTGGAGAGATATAGTGGTAACCCTGTAGACTGATATACTGTATTGGACAATCTAGGTATTATTGTATGTTTATTTTGGGAGTTGGACTTTGTTTATTATTACTTCTGAGAATTATATTTTGGAGAGACACTTGTATTGTGAGGATCACATTTGTACTATTTTGGTGTTGTACCCTCTTTTATTTTCGTAGTTTACTTTTTCTCTTTGATATCTGTATAGTAGTTAGTATTATCTTTTGTAGGTTAGTTGCTTCGTCTATACGGGGCATCCCGTATGGGCGGCGGATCTGTTGGCGGGCCCGGGTCGCAGTTTCGACCTCGAGGCGTGACACCGACTGCCTGCGCCACCGTCGACCGTTGGAAAGTGTGCCGCCACCCTCTCTTTCTACCATTTTCTTGGTTTGGAGGACTTACGGCAACATCTGGTGGTCGCAGCCGTTGGGAACCACGCTACTATAATTAGTAGGTCGCAAAACCTTCTCCACCATCGATCGGCCAGCCGACGACTGTTTCGAGGCCGCCAAATCACGCCAATAATTCAAATCGGCACCTAATAACATGGTTCAGAAAGTGTATAAATATCCGAACCATCAAAGAGAAAAGGGTTCGGCAACCTCGTAAGCCCGTGATCACCCCTGTTTTTTTATATCTTTATTTCTTTCCTAGGAGTAGATTAATTGTAATCTTTATTGCTTTTAGTAGGAGTAGATTAATTATAATTGGCTACCAGTTCCTTCTGTAACCCCATTCTACTTAGTACAATTTTCACCCCACAATCGGCTCCTTAGTCTTTTGTGTTTGTTTTATCTGTGCCTCTCTCTTTATCTCTACATGTCGATTTGGCTACTCTAAGCCGAACGGTCACAAGAATTACCAGAGGAGAACCAGGTCGAGCAGATCTCTCCTCGACCTGATCGCTTAATCCATTTGGCACGTGGCGCATTCACATCATCAAAGGGTCACCCCAGGGGCCGATCCCTGGTCACCATTTTTGGCCCCAACAATATGTCATTTACCTGCTTCATACTTGCCTACTGATTCTATATTATTCGTTGATTATTGTATACCAGTAGGTACGATTTGCTGTTGCCCGGCTCGTTGTACGTACTGGGATACATTCAGTTATGTCTCACACCCTTTGGTAACCCATTTTAGGTTTGTCGGGTGGTGAGGTGTCGGGACGTTGATGTGAGGATCCTACGTTAGAGCTGTCCTGATATGCTAGCTAGATAGCTGGACTGCACCTTCTTTACTGTATTTGTCTATGATATCAGATTTATAGTGGTTCTTATTATCAGTTGTTATCGGGATGTTTAGTAAGCATGTATACTAGTAGTCATGGATTTATTATGATGCTTTAGTTATCGATTATGTTGGATTATTAGTTAGTTATAAGTATTTTGTTTAGTATCATGATTAGTAACTCTGATTGTGCTTTTGTACTTTTTTAGTCGTGCGTGTATAGGAGAGACTCTGTTAGTGGGGGCGAGATTTTTTATGCATGTGGTGAATCTGCTCATGTCATCGGGATTGAATTTTTAAACTCTGATTTATATAAAAAAAATAGTAATAAATTTAGACCGTATTTAAATTCCGGGGCGTGACTGTGACGCCCTGTAGAGTTATTTAGGATCCACAAGGATCTAAATAGGTACTATCAAACACCTAGAGGGGGGTGAATAGGTGTAATATTATAAAAACCAATCTCAGTGCAAAAATAGAAAACAATGCGGAAAATAAAAATCAACACACCGAGATTTACGTGGAAACTCCAATCCAGGAGAAAAACCACGGGACCAACACGCAATAACAATCCACTAAGAATAGAAGAATAACAAGGTGATTACCGACTCCACGGACTCAACCCCTCCTTCAGCTTCTTCGGACCTTGCGCTGACCGGTTGGATGTCCACGCAATAACAATCCACTAAGAAAAGAAGAATAACAAGGTGATTACCGTCTCCACGGATTTAACCCCTCCTTCAACTTCTTCGGACCTTGCGCTCCAACGTTTGCACGTCCACTGCACACGTTCGAATCCACGAACGCCACTCGAATCCACGAGCACACGTTTCGAATCCACGAAACGCCTTCAACACACCGAATCCACGGTGCCACGTCGAATCCACGACGCAAACTCAGCCGGTAAGAATATTGGCTTCGATGGTGATCCTTTACTTAGATTATCAATGAAGATCCATGGGAGAAATCTCTAAGCAAAGATTAGATCAATTCGACAAAAGATATGTTCTTGAAAGAACCATCGAATTGACCTAAAAGAGGCTATAAAGAAGAACGGTAAAAACCTAGCCTCTAGGGTTGCTCTCAAGTGTTTTTTAAAATAAACGGTATAGCTCCCACGTTTTTGAGAAACCCTAAATGTCTATTTATAGTTTAGAAACCTTTGGAAAGAGATAAGCATCAAAAACTGCCTTAACAGAAATTTTCCCGCACCACGATCCGGATCGGATTTACGGCGATCCTGATCGTCGTCTTTTTTTCAGCAATTCCTGAAAAAACAAGGTTCGGGATCCGGATCGGAAATTCTGATCCTGATCGTGGCGATCCTGATCGGAAATTCTGATCCTGATCGGAATTCCTGAAAAAACAGTTTTTGACTTTTATGCAATGAAACCTTATCCAAGTGTTTCTAAACTACTCAAATGTATTCGGATCACCAAAATTATTTAGTTAAACGTACCTGATCAATCCGAATCCATTTTCCTTGAGATTGATGTATATGATCCACAATTCTTCAACTTCAATCTTCAAGACTCAAATACTGAGTGTCAACTTGAGCTCTTGTTGAATCTTCTCTAAGTCTTCAATTGCTGATTGACAATTTGATCACTTCAAGACTCCGACTCAACTCACTGACTTGACTCACGAAATATGCCAACACACAAAGCCGTAACAATCTCCCCCTTTGGCAATTTCGTGACAAAACCCAAAATACATAAAAACGCTCAAGTCACTCATCTTAAACCAAAAAATCGAAATTCAATGTCATCACCAAAACATTGATTTTCTTTGCGTGAAAGATCCAATAAATACAAAATTACATTTGAACCAAACAGTCCTAGAACATACTCTATGACTTAGGACTTGGAGTCTTAAAGTGATATAATTCCTGCAAAACAAAACTCCAAACAAAATCAAACGTTAGTCGTTAGAAATTAAAATCCTACATTTGATCCGTCTTCCTTTTGGTTCTTTTGTTTTTCGGCTCTTTTAATTTTTTCTTTGTCTCCCCCTATCTTGAGCATCTCTAACATGTTCTCCATGTTCTCCATGTTCTTGAGCATCTATGTTCTCCCCCTTTGTGATACGATCATCATTTTCCGTTCTCCCCCATTTTTCCATTTTCGTTTGTACTCTTTTGATGATCTCATCTCCGTCCTCATTTCTCTTCTTCCCCTTTTTGTCACAAATTGTCAAACAGTGAACATACTAGACAAAAGGAAATCACTAACAACATTAGTTCATAGAGAAAGAGAGATACAAGCTCAGTTCCGGTATATAACAAAAACACAGATTGCGTACCGGTACTCAAGAACAAAAATAAAATAGTTTCTTGAAACAAATCCAGATTTTGAAATCTTTGAATTACCGATTTGTATTCCATCAAGAGAACAAAATAAGTGCTTTAACCAATGAATTAATAAGATGTCATTCAATCCAATTTTCTTTCATTAGAATAATTTAGAAAAATAAAAACCAGAAAGAGTATGTAAGCACTTTAGCGCATCAACTTTAAACAAAAGTCATCGTTTCATGCAACAAGAAATAGATTATACCAAATCTATCACAAATACTCAAAAATGAAACGAAAATTTATGGAAATTAAAACACTTAAAGTTGAACAACTTCAATCACATCTATCCTGATCTTATGTGTAATGCCTTTATCAAATCATCAATTTTGGTAAAGAAAATGAAATACAAAGATCAATAGATGTTTGAAATCCCAGATAAGTTAGATAATATATCTAGACAATCTGTTGAAGGAGTGGCTCTTTGAGCATCTTTTACTAAAAATCCCACCTTATACCAACCACGAAATATGACAGAGTCAAATATTTCATTATGCATTTCATCAACATTTTTGAAACAAAAATTTGCTTTGCATTCATGGAGTATCTTTTTCTTTTTCTTTTCCTCCATGTGGTGGTAGTTTTCACACTCCTCATTGGGATGTAACTCTTTCCACATCTTTTGAGCATATTTACATTTCATTGACTCCCCCTCAATTGGCTATCAATTATTTAATATATAAGGTATTCAACCAAAGATTGATCTCGCAATTCATACTCGACTAAGCAATCAAATATGATAATGACTATACCAAGAGATCATTGAGAGAGAAATTGACTTTGATCACTTAAAAGATGAATTAATTAACATAAATGATCATTGCAACATTGAAATATTATGATATCAAAAGCATAATAAATTTCTAAATGCGTGAAAGGATGCAATTAAAGTCAATTTAGCCAATGCTCAATTAAACAACTCCTCTAAATGAAGTGTCTTCAAGATTATGAATAAGGAGTCAAGTTGATAATCCAAGAAAACTTAATTTGGAGTGAATGAAAGTGAAATCCTTTTTATTCAATGCACTTGTTCGTTAAAACCCTTTTGTTAAAAAAAATATAAAACCAAGAGCATTGAAAACCATGTAATGCAAAGATTAAGAAAAATATGAAGGGAAAACCAATCAAAGCATTACATACAGTCATAAGCTAATTAGAACTTAAGACAAGGAAAGATATCACCTTTCCGAATCCAAAATCGTCGGATCTTGGGTTGTCTTGATTCATTGTGCCCGGGGGTTGGTAGCTTTGACTGTTGATCCACCTTGGGTCTTTGCCTCGCAATAATCCACTTGAATGATTGATGTTGTGGCTCGGACCTTTGGTGGGTTGAGTGAACTCCTTTGACTTGATATGTCTTTTGAATCCGTTGAGTTCGCTCTGTAGATGAAGTTGCCGAAGAATTCTTCTTTCTCTTTTTCGGGCAATTCTTCACCAAATGTCCTTCAAGTCCACATAGGTGACAAGTTCTTCCTTTCAATTTAGTTGTGGAACTTGAAGCCTTCACAGTTTGGTTCTTTTTAAATCCCAAACCAACCTTGCTTGCTTGACCTAATCCGGACAAACAATTAAGTTTCTTGGAACCGGTTGAAAACCTTTGTATGTCGGATTTAAGTTCATGAACTTGCTTGGTCAAAGCTTGGTTGGTGACATGAATCTCCTCAAACTGCTTTTCTAGAAAACCAATCTTGTCCATATATGATTTTGCATTCATCTCCGATTGGTTTAGCTTTTCTTGGAGGATTTTATTGTTATCTAATACCCGTCCATGTTCCTCCTTGAGATCATGAAGTTTGATCTTTAAAGTTTGATTCTCGTCTTGAACTTCATGTCGTTGCTTCCTCAACTTCTTGTTAAGTTTGGCCATCTTCTTTGATTCCGCAAGAAGTTGTTGGTATGCCTCAACGAGTTCTTCTTCGTCCGACTCCCCCTCACTTGATGACTCTCCTCCGGATGTTGATGTTTCATGCAAAATCAAAGGAATAGAGTCAGTGACTAAAGATGATAAACACAAATTAGAGGAGGGAATTTGAGAGGCATGAGAAGCAACAATTTTTTCTTTTTCCTCTTCACTTGAGGTCGATTCATCGTAACTAGAATCGTCCCAAGTATTTGCTTGCAAAGCCTTCTTTTTGTATGATTTCTTAGAAGGACAATCCGTTGAAATATGGCCGTAGCCTTTGCATCGATAACATCGGATTTCCCCTTCGAAATCATCTTTTTCTTTTTCTTTAGAAGGTTTTGCAATGCCCTTGAGTTTAGAGGATTTAGAACCCGATGATCCTTTAGATGATTTCGTGGATGAAGATCCATCGGTTCGATTCTTCCAAAATTTCCGACGAAATTTCTTTGTGATCCGCGCCAGTTGTTCTTCAAAATCGGCAAAAGAGATTTCATCGTCGGAACTCGATTCGTCATCTTCTTCCTTTGTTGATTTGAATGCAATACCTGTAAGCTTAGAAGAAGACTTGGAAGAATTTTGATTAGTAGGAAAAGTCATCTCATAAGTTTGCAAAGCACCTACTAATTCCTCTACACTCATCTCATCCGGATGACTAACGGTTTCAATGGCGGTAACCTTTGCCCTAAACCGTTCCGGAAGAGTCCGAAGAATCTTTCTTACAATTTTCGACTCCGGGATCTTTTCTCCTAAATTAGCACATGTATTAATTACATCTTGAAGTCTAGTGTAATAATCTGTAAACAATTCATGCTCTTCCATATGAATAGAGTCAAATTGACTTGTAAGCATCTGGAGCTTTTGAATTTTTACAAGATTAGTACCCTCATGTGTAATTTTGAGAATATCCCAAATTTCCTTCGCGGTTTCACACGCGGAAATTCTTGTAAACTCAGTCGAGGAAAGAGAATTATATAAAGCGTTCATACCTTTCCCATTGTAAGAAGATCTTTCGATTTCCTCTTTGGACCATCTAGAGCGAGGTTTTGGGGTAGTAGAATTTCCTACTTCCTCAACCGGATGCACCCAACCGTATTCAACGGTTTGCCATACCCGCTCATCAATAGAGATGAGAAAAGCTCTCATCCGCATTTTCCAATATGCATAATTGGTCCCATCAAAAAGAGGAGGTCTAAAAATATTACCACTTTCACCCAACATGATAGATAAACCTAAAACCCGCTCTGATACCAATTGTAGAGTTATTTAGGATCCACAAGGATCTAAATAGGTACTATCAAACACCTAGAGGGGGGTGAATAGGTGTAATATTATAAAAACCAATCTCAGTGCAAAAATAAAAACAATGCGGAAAATAAAAATCAACACACCGAGATTTACGTGGAAACTCCAATCCAGGAGAAAAACCACGGGACCAACACGCAATAACAATCCACTAAGAATAGAAGAATAACAAGGTGATTACCGACTCCACGGACTCAACCCCTCCTTCAGCTTCTTCGGACCTTGCGCTGACCGGTTGGATGTCCACGCAATAACAATCCACTAAGAAAAGAAGAATAACAAGGTGATTACCGTCTCCACGGATTTAACCCCTCCTTCAACTTCTTCGGACCTTGCGCTCCAACGTTTGCACGTCCACTGCACACGTTCGAATCCACGAACGCCACTCGAATCCACGAGCACACGTTTCGAATCCACGAAACGCCTTCAACACACCGAATCCACGGTGCCACGTCGAATCCACGACGCAAACTCAGCCGGTAAGAATATTGGCTTCGATGGTGATCCTTTGCTTAGATTATCAATGAAGATCCATGGGAGAAATCTCTAAGCAAAGATTAGATCAATTCGACAAAAGATATGTTCTTGAAAGAACCATCGAATTGACCTAAAAGAGGCTATAAAGAAGAACGATAAAAACCTAGCCTCTAGGGTTGCTCTCAAGTGTTTTTTAAAATAATCGGTATAGCTCCCACGTTTTTGAGAAACCCTAAATGTCTATTTATAGTTTAGAAACCTTTGGAAAGAGATAAGAATCAAAAACTACCTTATCAGAAATTTTCCCGGACGGCGATCCGGATCGGA
Organism: Tillandsia fasciculata; assembly: GCA_029168755.2. Lineage (NCBI taxonomy): Eukaryota > Viridiplantae > Streptophyta > Magnoliopsida > Poales > Bromeliaceae > Tillandsia > Tillandsia fasciculata. The sequence continues at coordinate 198,849 of JAQOTM010000236.1, read as the reverse complement.
TTTACGGCGATCCGGATCGTCGTCTTTTTTTCAGCAATTCCTGAAAAAAACAAGGTTCGGGATCCGGATCGGAAATTCTGATCCTGATCGTGGCGATCCTGATCGGAAATTCTGATCCTGATCGGAATTCCTGAAAAAACAGTTTTTGATTTTTATGCAATGAAAAATTATCCAAGTGTTTCTACACTATCAAAAGTATTCGGATCACCAAAATTATTTAGTTAAACGTACCTGATCAATCCGAATCCATTTTCCTTGAGATTGATGTATATGATCCACAATTCTTCAACTTCAATCTTCAAGACTCAAACACTGAGTGTCAACTTGAGCTCTTGTTGAATCTTCTCTAAGTCTTTGATTGCTGATTGACAATTTGATCACTTCAAGACTCCGACTCAACTCACTGACTTGACTCACGAAATATGCCAACACACAAAGCCGTAACACGCCCCACTTCCTAGGGGTCACTCATTCTAAAACTATTCTATCTTTAGTACGCTCATCCCCTTTAACTTTTTGGACCTTGCTACCACCCAAAATGCTATAGCCGGATTAAGAGGTTTAGCCCTATTTATATCTTATATATAGGACTAATCAAATTCTAAGGGTGCTACATTCCTCCCCCTTTTAAGCCCTGACGTCCACATCAGGCTCAAACACACTTACAAGTACCAGGTGGTGTGAGACTCATCTCGCAAACCTTAGTCAACCTTGTGGGGAGCTACACTCTACCCACAATGGTCATTAGCCATGGAGTCACGCTCTACCCGCTATATAATTCTGGCTCAACCAAGACTTATCTCAAACTTCCGGGTGGTGATTGGCTCTGATACCAACTGTGACGCCCCACTTTCCAGGGGGTACATTTTGGGTTGTGGTTTGGGCCCAATGAGTTATTATTGCTAGTGGGCCGGGTCGTTACAGTGACATATTTATATGGTATCAGAGAATAAGTATAAGATGCCTAGGATTGGTTAGGATTGAGCCCTAGAATGACTTGTGACATACGTGAGAGCGTGGGAGAATTATGTTGAAGTTAGGAGCTCAAGTGTATTTTATTTCACTATTGAGTTGTTTCCTAACTTGATTGCTTATGTTACAAACGATGGTCCGCACGCGCTCTGGGCATGGTGGTTATAGTGGGCGTGGCGTTGGTCGTGGCCGTGGTGTAGGCCACAAGCATGGTGATTCTGAGAAGCCTAGGGGCTTAGATCGTTTGTAGTGGTTGGAAGATCAACTCATCGTTTTGGCTGACCTAGTTCAGAAGTTAGTTCAGCATCAAGCTGCTGTTGCCACCATACCAGCCCCACCGCCAGTCTAAGTGCTCGGAGGAGATGTCGATCCTCTTGCTGCCCTCGCGCCACCTGTGATGATGGCAACTGCCATAGCCATGACTACCGAAACTACACTGGTGGCTGCCGTTGTCACTTATCCCGCGATTACAGCCAATGGGACGACTTTGAGATCAACGATTTCTATCACCGCAAATGAAGCTATTTCGACAGAGCTTAACTAGATCGAGACACCAGTTGACGACCTATGGACAGTAGAGAAATGGGTCGTGCACCTTAATAGGAAGCATCTATTTTTTGGGAGTAAGAGTGGGTCTTCAAACAATTGGAAGCCAATTAAATAGCCCCGATCCCAAAACCAAGCCAAGAAAGTTTCAGCAAGTAGCCAGCGGTAGGATAGGCGACCCTGTGTATTTTGTGGTAAGCTGCATCGGGAGAACACCTGTTCTCGTTGTCATGGCCATTGTTTCAGATGCAGGCAGTCCTGTCACATCCCAGCTAATCCTTCTGTAATATATCCCATACTTCTTTTTATTGGGTAGCGCCGGCAATATGGAAAAATATTGAGTGGTCAATAGATTATTGAATAAAGAAAAGCGCCTTCGCATTTTTTTTCAGATTCTCTTCAGTTGGTTCCTTATATCTTTTTTCAATAAAATCCCATAGATTTTGGGATCGCAGCAACATCTGCATCTTCACGCACCAAAAATCATAATTGTCCCCTTTGAATATTGAAAATTCTTGTGCAACTCCGTTGGCACTGTTAAACGTCATCGGTATCTTCTTTTCTTGAAAACAAGGCTCTGATACCACTTATTACGGTGGTGGGTCTCCAACAAATATTTTCTATATACTTGTTATGGCATATAGAAATCTCCACAAAAATAGAATAGAAAAGAGAAGAGAGAAAGACAAATAATAAAAGAATCTGGTACGTTTTGATGAAAGCAAACTAAACTTGTCTTTATTGAAAAAAAAAACTTCACGTCTTTCTTTAGGCCTCACTAATTAATTAAGACGACTTCGGCTTCGTTGACTATCATAATAGCCCCGGCCTATCTATTTATAGATTATTATATAAAATCCTATTATACAAGAAATGGATGGGACCCGCAACTTAAGTGAATAGTAACTATGAATTGTAACCCCCTGATTTAATTTTCTCGCCTGCCAACGTCGGCCGATCGACTGCCTGGTGTCCGAATCTGACGATCCAAATAGTCGATTGAAATGATGTCATTGTTCTAAGCACAGTGGTGCTGACGAAATTTGTGTTTGGCGAGCCTAAAGCATCATAAAGCATGCTGAACTGTATAATTAACTGTGTAAGATGGATTTTAGAATTATTGAAGCTCAAATTCAGTGAAGCAAAATTGCTACTCAATAGGTTTCGTCGAGCCGGACGTTGTGGTAGTGTCCTTTTTCAGTTTGACTACCCAATTGTCTCGAAAAGCGTAAAATATGAAAAAATAAGGTGTATTTGGGGATAAAACCTATTATTGTATGGACCATATTGAATGAAACTTGGTGGAGAGGGTCCTTTCAGCATATTCTTGCTTCAGCCAAGGACTTAGAGCAGATGGCCAAGTATTGGAGGGCCTTTTTGCATACAATATCCTCATATACAAAAGGGTCGAGACTCAACAGGGAGATATCTCCAATAAATACATCAGTGTACAGGCTCTCAATACATATCATATCCTCACTACATCAGTCTCTCAAAAGAGAAAATAAAACAACTAATCTACTGAAGCTCTCCTCCGAAGGGGCACCGCTACTCTCCAAACATGGGTAGGGATCTAGCTCGCGACTCCCTCACCTCGATCAACAACCGCAGAATCAGCAACACCCGCTAAGACTCTGCAAAACAAAGGAGAGGAAGAAAAAAGGAGGGGGAAAATCCCTAGAGGGTGTGAGAACTACACCAAAAAAAGAGTTCTCAGTGGGTACCACCGCCAGACTCGACGGTCTGCCCTCTAAGTCCTCAAGAGACAAAAACTAACCAAAGCCGTAAAGACTGAAATAAGAAAGCTGGAGCCTCTCAACAGCTATCATGCCTCTATCTAAATGCCCAAACGGGGAGAACCAAAGAATGGTATGCAACCACTAGCACAAGAAGTGCATAATCGACCCAATCGATAGACCAGTAATCACTGGGACTGCCTGCTATGCCTGCTATGCCTGCCCTGCCTGCTATGTCTGCCATGCCTGCTATGCCTGCCATGCCTGCTATGCCTGCCATGCCTACTATGCCTCCCATGCCGGCTACACCTGCCTTGCCTACTATGCCTGCCATGCCTGCTATGCCTGCCATGCCTACTATGCCTGCTATACCTGCCATGCCTACTATGCCTGCCATGCCTGCTATGCCTGCTATGCCTGCCATGCCTACTATACCTGCTATCGAACTCAAGAACTCATCTGTGGAAATACTGACCGACTACTGACCGGTACGGTCGTACACTAAATAAGTGATAGACCGGCTCCTGACCGGCACGGTTGCACACTAAATGAATGACAGACTGGCTCCTGACCGGCACGGTCGCACACTAAATGAATGACAGAACGGCTCCTGACCGGCACGGTCGCACACTAAATAAATGACAGACCGGCTCCTGAACGGCACGGTCGCACACTAAAGAAATCTGATAATCAATCTGGTGCATAAATAAATATCCGGTCAACCGCCCAATATCCGCGGTTGCCGCAATACCCTGCCGTCTGTAATCCAGCACAACCCGTCCCTGACACCAATGTCCTGGCTACACTACCCCAGACCCCTGCTCGCCCCCGAGCAACATAGACCGCCTGACTAACAAAGGAGGAGAAAAGGAAAAAGTATGGTTTCTCCTAAGTCAAGTTCCAATAAGTAGTGTAGCATTAAAAGATGGCCTAACTAGATGACCATACAAGCATGCTTTGTCCTCAGAAACAATAAAAGTGGGTGAAACATATATTAGTAAAGCATGCTAAAAATATTCCTACTATGGTATACCAATCTCACCCAAGTAGGCCATTCCTTGCTTACCTCTCGCTCATATCGGTTGTTCAACAAATATGCCTGTTATCAATAATAGAGGGGTGATATCCCCACATGTGCACTTACATTCACCATGATATAAAAACCTTAAACAGTTACCAAATTAAGCTTACCCACCTGAAGTGCTCAATCCAAGGCAAACCTGGGGTCGGTGAAGAGCGCAGACGCTCAGTCCAAATTCTGCCGAAACTGCATCCTCGGTACATGTCGCGAAAGCCTCGGCTCCAAACAGCTGAAAGTACCCCAAAATCAGAGTCTTCAGATCCAACGGGTCCAGCAACACTTGCAAACACCACTGGGTACAACAATAAGGTTCAACATTACACTTAATCTAAAAATATTCCAAGTATACACAATCTGCGAAATTAGCCTCAAAGATGTGAAATTTCCACCTATAGAACGGACTCAGAAAAATCCAACAAAAATACTATCGCGTTCCTCGCGTTGATACCTTCGAAACGAGTACCTGCACGTCACATTTCAAGCCCCGTAGGCCGAGTTACAAATTCCACAATACAGGGCGCTCACAAACACACAACCGCACATCTGTATTTCCATGCACAGATAAAGGGGGAAAAATATACCTTCCGGCAAGCCTTAGAAAAATCCAATAAAAATACTGTGACAATCCTCGCGTCGAGTAGATGAAAAAAGTGTACAGGCACATCTCCGTCCGATGCCCGGTTGCGGAGATAAAAATTCGGTAAGGTGTCGCGGTCCAGAGATTCCATCAGAAAATGGAGTCCTAGTAAGCATGGAAAAACTCCTCGAAAAGCACGAAACTAAGGGAAGAAGAAAATACAAAAATCGTAGCTCTGTCTGTCGCGGATCCAACGGCGCAAGAATCGCCTGAAACGGAGGTCGGAGTAGGCCGGGGGAGCTCGCGCACCGAAACGGGACGAAGGGGAACACAAATGGACGAGCGTCGCGCCGCGCCGTAAAAATGGAAACCTCGATAAGCGTGCCACCAAAAAATCCTAGAAATCCTCCAGAGGGTGCGCAACACGTAGGGGAGCAACTTTGATGGGGGCCTCCAGTCGATTTGAAGCTCAGAAACGCGAAAAAAAGGGAAGAAGAAGAAGCTCGGATCCTTAAATAGGCCCAGAAAATAATTCAGGAAATGACGGCTGTGTCCCCACTTCCGGGCCCCCGGAAGATCCGGGCTGCTACAGTGTTGGGCCTGGCCCAACACTGTGCAGGCCCGAATCCCCCACGGGCCTCGACGTAGCCCACCGAACAGGCAACAGCAACAACGCCCACTACGCGGGCGACACGTGGCCGCACCGGAGGGCGACGCGTGGCACTACAGCCAGTCAACGCGCGCCTGGCACGTCGCCTGCGCCCTCTGCACGCACGCATCCCGAGGCGGTGCAGTGGTTCCGTGGACCGAGCGCAGAACACCGCGCCAATCACACGCTGCCATGTGTCACCCACCGGTCCACCGTACACCCGCGCCTTTTTCTGTGGACCGCGCCTGCTGCGCCGGCCAACCGGGAGCCGCCACGTGTCCCGTCCCGGGTGCACGCCTCCGCGGTGGACCGCGCACCTGCCCGTCCGCCCGCGCGCCTGCCCGCGCGCCCGCCGCCGCGCTCCGCCGCTGCCCGCTGCGCTCCGCCGCTGCCCGCCGCCGCCCGCCGGCGGCTGGAACAGTACCTCTGCCTCGAAATTCGTGCCGGATCATCCGGGCTCCAAAAAATACAAGTAGATAGTCCGTTTTCACCGTTTTCGCGCGCTGAATCCAAATCCGAAGTCTGTTTTGCCAAATTCCAACTCTAAAAATTGCCGAAGGCATCCGGAAAGGTGTTCCTTGGTCCAAACTTCGCGCTGAGCGCAATTTTAATATCCATAGCACGCGAAACCACTTCTAAGCATTCGACGGGGTCATCTGACTACTCTCGTGATCAATTAAACACTCTGAATCCATCACGAGTGTCCAATTGGTGCACAAACACCACCGACGCGCCACATAGGCCTCCAGGAGCTGCTGGTCAACCAGTAATCTCGTAGTGGGGATCCAGGTCCTCACACCGGCAATATGGAAAAATATTAAGTCGTCAATAGATTGTTGAATAAAGAAAAGCGCCTTCGCATTTTTTTTTTCAGATTCTCTTCAGTTGCTTCCTTACATCTTTTTTTCAACAAAATCCCATAGATCTTGGGATCGCAGCAACGTCTGCATCTTCACGCACCAAAAATCATAATTGTCCCCTTCGAATATTGAAAATTCTTGTGCAACTTCGATGGCACAGTTAAACGTCATCGGTATCTTCTTCTCTTGAAAACAAGGCTCGGATACCATTTATTACGGTGGTGGGTCTCCAACAAATATTTTCTATATACTTGTTATGGCATATAGAAATCTACACAAAAATAGAATAGAAAAGAGAAGAGAGAAAGACAAATAATAAAAGAATCTGGTACGTTTTGATGAAAGCAAACTAAACTTGTCTTTATTGAAAAAAATAACTTCACGTCTTTCTTTGGGCCTCACTAATTAATTAAGACGACTTCGGCTTTGTTGACTATCATAATAGCCCCGGCCTATCTATTTATAGATTATTATACAAAATCCTATTATACAAGAAATGGATGGGATCCGCAACTTAAGTGAATAGTAACTATGAATAGTAACCCCTGATTTAATTTTCTAGCCTGCCAACGTCGGCCGATCGACTGCCTGGTGTCCGAATCTGACGATCCAAATAGTCGATTTAAATGGCGTCATTGTTCTAAGCGCAGTGGTGCTGATGAAATTTGTGTTTGGCGAGCCTAAAGCATCATAAAGCATGCTGAACTGTATAATTAACCTTGTAAGATGGGTTTTAGAATTATTGAAGCTCGAATTCAGCGAAGCAAAATTGCTACTCAATAGGTTTCGTCGAGCCGGACGTTGTGGTAGCATCCGTTTTTCAGTTTGACGACCCGATTGTCTCGAAAAACGTAAAATATGAAAAAATAAGGTGTATTTTGCGATAAAACCTATTATTTTATGGACCATATTGTATGAAACTTGGTGGAGAGGGTCCTTTCAGCATATTCTTGCTTCAGCCAAGGACTTAGAGCAGATGGCCAAGTATTGGAGGGCCTTTTTGCATATTGTTGCAAACTACATATATTGCAACCTAGGGTTGCTCTTTGCAACCCTAGCCGTAGCCCTCTTGTAACCACAGCCCTGCCCCCACGACGCCTTATCTCCTCTGCTGCTTTTCTCGATCGCCAGCACCGCCGGCCGCCGCCCCCCATCACCGGAAAAGAAAGGGAAGAAACTTTGCTCCTTGATCTCGGATTGGCGGTTGTGGGAGGCAACGAAACCCCATTGTCTTGCCTCTTGGGAGTCGTGAGGCTTTCTTCAACCTCCAGAAGACGAGCCTGAGGGACCAGACCCCTTGCCGTGGCCGCGCGACGCCGGGAAGAAGACCTCTGCCAACTTCTTCTTCCTCGGATCCGGCCAAGGTGAGACTTCTTTATCCTCGATTTTTCTTGCATCTTGACCCATTCACTCATCTTTTGTGGTCGTGGGGACTCTCCCTATGAAGCCCTAAGCCCTGTAGTGCTTCGGGTTGCCGGTGGGAGCAACAAGCCTGCCGAAACCCTAATACGCCGCACCCGATGGCTCAAACTTTGAACAAAGATGATGAGCAACATCTGTTGGGCATGAGGTTCATTCTCATGAAGTCTGGTTGGAAATGGTTCAGTCGAGAACTCACAGTTCTCTGCCCTAGCTTTGGGCTATTGAGAGCCTTGGCCGAGATTGGTGTATAGGTTGTATTTAGCCTGAGGTCTCCGTGACCAATAGTGGTAGGTGATTGGGTACTCTATTTCTAATAGTGATGCATGATCTATTGATATTATTATTTCAGCATTTTTTTAGAATGACTGACCTGTGATTATCAGCATTCCCTGTTTACGGCATTGATATTATTGCTTATCATACTAGCTCTACTCTGTAGAATGATTAGTTCCTATTTGTCAGATTTGTCAGTTACAGCATGATTAGATTGATATATGAGTACCCCTGCTTTCATTTCAACATGCTTAGATTTTATATCCGCACCTTACTTTTCAGCATTCAGTTTATATTTAGTTATCGCTATCCGCTTATTATAATATCCGGTAGGTACGACTTGCTATTTCTGTCACGCCCCGGAACTCGGGCTCGTCTACAGATCCGCCGTGCACACGGAATTTTTCGCGTACACGAAGCGCTGGTAACCTGCTCAGATATAAACTAACAATAAAAGAGCATAATACAGAGCTGAAATAGGAGAACCACATAGTATCTCAGACTGGGACTACAAATAACACAGTAATAAGTACAATAATCTCCCAGCTCACCAAAATAGTACAACCAGCTGGCTAACGCCAGACCCAAAATAAAAGGGGAATACCACAGTCTGAGTGAAGGGTACAGCCTCTATCTACAGCTCTCAGTCTCCCCGGAGATCTATCTATTCGGCGATCCCCTTACCTCGATCCGCTGCCGATGGCCTAGCAGCTCCCGCAGATGACTCTGCAAAATAAGGGAGAAGGAAGAAACAGAAAATAACAATGGGGGTGAGAACTATCAGATAAACCAATAGCCTCCCCTAGTGGGTAAAAACCTCAACTCTGACGCACCCACTAGGACTACTAGAGGCAAAAAGGGAAAAGGTGAAGTGGTAGGATAAGTAAGGTACTGAAACAGTAAAACTACCACTACTATGCCTCTACTGCGGTACTGGCTATCAAAACTGTATGCATGCATCAGTAAACAAAAGCTGTCCAAAATAACCCAATCCGTCATCTGATCCACGATCGGTACTGCCTGCTCCGCTCTCATCATCGGGCAAAAATCCGCGCCGACGTGATAGCAAAACTGTCAACAACTGTCTGGCCCCAGCCTCTAGAGTGGAACTCGAGGGGAGCGACCCACACGAGTAAAGCATCACCGGGCAACAACCGCGCCGGTATGATAAGTCTCAAAATTCACCGGGCAACAACCGCGCCGGTATGATAAGTCTCAAAAGCAGGACTGGATCATGACTATGATCAAAGTGGGAAAAACCATCCACTAAAGAAGCCTGATACCCAATCAGATGCAATAGTACTCAATAAGTGGGAAACATCATCCACTAGAGGAAATCCAACCCCCAGCTAATGCAAAATAAACCAGGCTCAACCCCTATCTGATGCAAGGACAACATCTGGTCGACCGCCTACCGTCCGCGGTCACCGCAATACCCCACAAATCCACAATTTAATGCAAAATAAACCAGAATCAACCCCTATCTGATGCAAGGACAAACATCTGGTCGACCGCCCACTGTCCGCGGTCACCGCAATACCCACAAATCCACAATCTAATGCAAAATAAACCAGAATCAACCCCTATCTGATGCAAGGACAAACATCTGGTCGACCGCCCACTGTCCGCGGTCACCGCAATACCCCACAAATCCACAATCTAATGCAAAATAAACCAGAATCAACCCCTATCTGATGCAAGGACAAACATCTGGTCGACCGCCCACTGTCCGCGGTCACCGCAATACCCCACAAATCCACAATCTAATGCAACCTTGGCTACACTATCCCAAACCCCTGCTCACACTTGAGCAACAACATATGAATGCAAAGGACAACAATGAAAACATGTTCAAATCCCAATATGATAGTGTAGCGATAATAGTGGCCTTACCTGATGTCCGGGCATGCATGCAACTGTCTTTATTTTTAAAAGTTGTAAAATAGTGTCAAAGGTTTAAAACAATTGATTTACTGAATAAAAGTCATTTGCATGCGAGATCATAGCCTTTGTCTCAATCACAGTGTCCCAATATAAGTCATCATATCTTTTGTGGGGTTATATTAAATTTTAGGGGAGTTTGTCCCAGCGGTCCTTGTCATTTGTCATATTAATTTGTCCCAATGGTTCTCATTAATTGTCCTGTTAGTTGTCCTGTTAGTAGTCCTGTTAGTAGTCCTGTTAGTAGTCCCAATGGTTCTCATTAATTGTCATATTTGTATGTCCCAATGGTTCTCATCAATTGTCACATTATTTTAGGGGATTTCTAGTAATCCCAGTGAGCTTGTCAAAAATGAGGTAAGCAACAACCGCCCACCTCGAGCAGCTCAAACAACACCCCAGGTAGTCTCCTGGTTGTCCACAGTCCTCAAATCCTGCAAATCAACGCTCCCGGTATAAATACAAATCCCAAAAAGTACATTATTTGCTGTTTTTCAGACAGCACGGGAAAAGAGGAATTTTTCACCTCTAAAATGAGCTCCTAAAATCCCAGAAAAATCACGGTTGCGTTCCTCGCGAAGAGTAGATCAAAATCGACTCTTTAAACGCCTCGATCTGATGCTCCTACGTCAAGATAAAAATCGGAGAAGTCGGTGCTGTCCAAAAACCATCACAGTAAAAAGGGGGGTCAAAGAGGACCTAAAAACTGTGCCAAAAGTACGAAACAGAGCAAAATGATCAACACGGAAATCGAAGCCCTACCTCTTACGGTCGCGCTGCCACAAAAATCGTCCAAAAATTCCACCCGGTTAGCCCGCAGTGAATTTTCGACGGAACTGCGACGGGAAATGGGCCTAAAAGAAAAATCGTCGCAGTGCGCCGCGTCGCAGATAACTCACAATCTGTAACTCCAGAAATTCTGAGATTCTAGAGAGAGAAAGAAGAGAGAGAGAGGAAAAACTTTCGTATTGGGAGTTTTCTCTGATTCTCACTCTAAGGCACGCAACCCGAGGTGCAAAGAGAGGGGGTGGGGGACTCCTTATATAGTGGGCCAAAAGGGAATATTCCCACACAGGATCGGATCCAAACAGGAAACACCGAAACGGGCCAACCAGAACGCGCCACGCGTTGCCCAAACAGGAAACAGCTTGTGCAGGCCCAATGAGAATTTGCCACGTGGCCACGTGGTGCGTGTGTTTGCCCCGTGCTCCGGGTCTTCCGGAAGGTTGTCGGCCAACGGGGTGCTGCCACGTGTCACTTAACCACGTGCTTCTAGAAGCCGGCCAACGAATCGGAGGCTGCCACGTGGCAGATGGCTTCTTCGGTGCTCCCGGTGCACGCCAGGCTGTGGACCGCGCACCCGAGCGCCCTGCCCGCGCCTGCCCGCGCTGCCCGCGCCTGCCCGCGCCGTGCTCCTCCGCGCTCCGCCGCTGCCCCGCGCTGCGCCGCTGCCCGCCGCCGTGCGCCGCCGCCCGCCGCCGCTCGCCGGCGGCCGCCGCCGGCCGGAACAGTAATTCCGGCCGGCGGTTACTGTTCCGGTGAACAGTACCACAGTGCCAAAAAAATAAAATAAATATACCGTTTCGACCGTTTTCGCGCGCTGAGTCCAAATACGACGTCCGTTTCGCCAAATTCTCATCCGAAATTTTGAAAAAAACTCCCGAAAAATCCCATTTGCTCCGATTTTCGCGCAGAGTCTCTTAAAAATATCTAATTTCGTTTCTACAAGCTCCGTTGCACAGTACAAGCTCCCTACAGTCACTGTTTAATGTTGCACAGTTCCTGCGGGAGTCCGGATCATCACATCCTCCCCCACTAAAAAGAGTTTCGTCCTCGAAACGAGACTAAACAATAATACTCAGTCCGATGTCTCGAATAAGTAGGGGTGAGCATCCTTCATCTCCGACTCGAGCTCCCATGTAGTCTTGCGCTCGTCATGATTGCCCCGTTGGATTTTCACCTAAGGAATGGCCCAATACGCTCCAATACCTCAAAGGGTCCAATATATCGGAGGCTAAGTTTCCCACGAATGCCGAATCTCCTGATTCCTTTGGACGGCGAGACTTTCAGGAATACATGATCTCCAACTTGAAATTCCAAGTCTCGTCGCCGAACATCGGCATAGCTCCTCTGCCGGCTTTGGGCGGTCTGAAGATACATCCGACTCGCTCAGATCTTCTCCTCTGCCTCTAACAATACGTCTGGTCCCAAGGTCCGCCTCTCGCCCCCGTCACTCCAATAAAAGGGGTGACCGACACTTGCGTCCATACAACGCTTCAAACGAAGTCATCTGAATGCTCGCTTGAAAACTGTTGTTGTACGCGAGCTCAGCCGAGGGTAAGTGTCGAATCCACCCTCCGCCGAAATCCAAGATGTATGCTCTTAGCATACCCTCCAAGATCTGCATAATCCGCTCTGACTGCCCATCAGTCTGCGGAGGAAAAACCGTACTAAACCTGAGTTTAGTCCCCAAGGCTCAAATCTCGGGTCTCTAACGGATACAAAATAGAGGCGGGCACTTAGATAACCGCACCACCTCATTAAGTACAGCAGGACTAACCGCTCAAGTGACTAAGTAGTCTACACCAGCAAATGCATCCGCTCCTCCCAGGGCACCTGGTAATCCAATCCTCATGTCCACGGGCACAGATACTCGATCCGAGTACCTCTGTACTCCTGAGGTTCCTAATAAAATCCCCCAAATGATCATTTTATCTAATTCCCGGTAATCCCTTACAATGCCGAAGTGAACCTACTTCCTACATCTCAAAAGCACCGGCGCCCCGTAGGCCCCAAACTATGCTAGCCAAAAACAATTCCGCACCCAAAGCGAAACATCCGCCTCGCTAGCGAAGTCAAAACTTCAGAGGCAAAGAAAGCCCTGCGGCAACCCACACAGACTTCTCCTGGCCTGGCTCCCAAAAGATCGTCCTCGCAGCACAATCAACCGCCGCGAAAAGGGATACTGAGCCAGCCAGTTTATCTATGTACCATGATCAAGTCCCGCAGCTGAGTCATGACCATCTGGTCTACTGGCATAATCCAGGACTCATCTGCACCGGTCAGGACCAACGACACACCTCCATGTGCTAAAAGATCGGGAATACGTACCTCCCGTGCATAAGGTGACCGTCCTACCCCTAACCCATACAATGAAGTAAATGTACTCCTAACGCATATCTAGCATGCTCAAGTGCAATACAATGCAAAATCTAATGCCAAAAAGCAAAATAATAATACCTGCCACCACCACATGGTCGGCTGCTGCAAAGTCCTCCACCTGAGCGGCATAAACCCGACCGCTCTGAGCTGGGGCGGGTGATCAGCAGGGTAAAAAGATGGGGATCCGCTCACTGGAGCATAAGGCCGTTGAGCTGACGACCGTTGCTGAGATACGAAGGGAGCCGAAACTGAAGAAGATGCTGCTGGGGTCGAAAAGGGGCATGAAGCTCGAACATGGCCTGACTGTCCACATTTATAACAACGACCCCACCTCTGATCACAGGTGTGTGACAAATGAGGTCCTCCACAGAATATACATCTGTCTCTATCGCGAAGCCGTGGCTGTCCCGACTGCTGCTGCTGATGTTGCGGGGGTCTCTGGGATCCACCAGGCCCTCGCTGCTCTGAACGTCCACGGCCCGTGAACTGAGGCGGTGGCGGTCGGGGCGGCCTCCAGGAACTGGCCTGTCCCTCGTCGTGCTGTGCTGGACGCTTTTTGTCAGAACTCTGAGCGACCAAGCCCCCACGTCTGGCAATGACGTGGTCTCCCCTTTCAACCCACTGTGCATGCTCTGCTGCCTCCTCCAAGGTCTGCAGTCGCTGAGCGTGCACCAAAGTATAGGTTTCTGGGCGCAGACCCGACTCAAAGAGCTCCACCTGGTGCGGTCCGTCCCTGGCGACATAGGGTACGCAGTTGAGCAACCGCCTGAACTCCTGAAAGTAGTCCAATGCTGTCCGGTCGCCTTGCTGAAGATTCTTCAAATCATCTTCTAGCTTTTTCTTCACACTTGTGGAAAAGTACGTATCCAGAATCATCTTCTTAAACTCTGCCCAGGGTAGCTGTCGAGTGATCCGAAACTCCAGGGGCTCCACCCGACGCCACCATGCATCAGCATCCCCGTCTAAACAGTGTACAGCCATATGTACCCTGTACTTCTGGTCTATGAAGAAGTCCCGGAATAACTTCTCCATTGACGAAAGCCAAGTCCCAATCTCCCAAGGCTTAGTATCCCGCCCTGAAAACCTGGGCGGTCCCCGCTTACAGAACTGAGTAAGTTTGTCAGCAAACTCCTGCTCCTCTGCAGGAGTCAATGGCCGAATTGCTCCCTGAGCAACAGGGGATGCCGTGGTCACCGGTCCAACTGGGGGAGCCACAGCAGGGGAGGAAGGTACGGGAGAACTCTCTGGGGGTGCAACAACAGGCTGCGCCCTCTGCTCTAACATCTGCGTCAGCCGACCTATGGCCTCCTCCTGACGCCGCACGGCCTCTGACATCTGGGCCATCAGAGCCTGAAGCTCCTGCACCTCACTCTGCTGGCCCTGCTCGGACTCCTCCGGCTCGGGCTCAGAGGAAGAAGGCTGCGAACGCGTCAACATTCTACGTTGCGGAGGCATCCTACCACAAGAAACCACACTCAGTATCATCACCCCACACGACCCAATCCAGCGAAAGTTAAAAGACATTCTCCTATTTCTGTGACTTTATGTTGTCTGCAGCCAACATAACTGTACACCAGAAATTTGGGTATGTCGGTCCCTCTTCTCTCACTGGAAGAGTCAAACCAAATAAATCAGCGACTTTCGCGAAATGTCACGTCTCTCATGCCCTATTATCCTAGGGTCTGCTCAAAAGCCTAGGGTTTCCTAAGTCCCAACTGACCTATCCCTAAGCTCTGATACCAACTTAATCTGTCACGCCCCGGAACCCGGGCTCGTCTACAGATCCGCCGTGCACACGGAATTTTCCGCGTACACGAAGCGCTGGTAACCTGCTCAGATATAAACTAACAATAAAAGAGCATAATACAGAGCTGAAATAGGAGAACCACATAGTATCTCAGACTGGGACTACAAATAACACAGTAATAAGTACAATAATCTCCCAGCTCACCAAAATAGTACAACCAGCTGGCTAACGCCAGACCCAAAATAAAAGGGGAATACCACAGTCTGAGTGAAGGGTACAGCCTCTATCTACAGCTCTCAGTCTCCCAGGAGATCTATCTATTCGGCGATCCCCTTACCTCGATCCGCTGCCGATGGCCTAGCAGCTCCCGCAGATGACTCTGCAAAATAAGGGAGAAGGAAGAAACAGAAAATAACAATGGGGGTGAGAACTATCAGATAAACCAATAGCCTCCCCTAGTGGGTAAAAACCTCAACTCTGACGCACCCACTAGGACTACTAGAGGCAAAAAGGGAAAAGGTGAAGTGGTAGGATAAGTAAGGTACTGAAACAGTAAAACTACCACTACTATGCCTCTACTGCGGTACTGGCTATCAAAACTGTATGCATGCATCAGTAAACAAAAGCTGTCCAAAATAACCCAATCCGTCATCTGATCCACGATCGGTACTGCCTGCTCCGCTCTCATCATCGGGCAAAAATCCGCGCCGACGTGATAGCAAAACTGTCAACAACTGTCTGGCCCCAGCCTCTAGAGTGGAACTCGAGGGGAGCGACCCACACGAGTAAAGCATCACCGGGCAACAACCGCGCCGGTATGATAAGTCTCAAAATTCACCGGGCAACAACCGCGCCGGTATGATAAGTCTCAAAAGCAGGACTGGATCATGACTATGATCAAAGTGGGAAAAACCATCCACTAAAGAAGCCTGATACCCAATCAGATGCAATAGTACTCAATAAGTGGGAAACATCATCCACTAGAGGAAATCCAACCCCCAGCTAATGCAAAATAAACCAGGCTCAACCCCTATCTGATGCAAGGACAACATCTGGTCGACCGCCTACCGTCCGCGGTCACCGCAATACCCCACAAATCCACAATCTAATGCAAAATAAACCAGAATCAACCCCTATCTGATGCAAGGACAAACATCTGGTCGACCGCCCACTGTCCGCGGTCACCGCAATACCCCACAAATCCACAATCTAATGCAAAATAAACCAGAATCAACCCCTATCTGATGCAAGGACAAACATCTGGTCGACCGCCCACTGTCCGCGGTCACCGCAATACCCCACAAATCCACAATCTAATGCAAAATAAACCAGAATCAACCCCTATCTGATGCAAGGACAAACATCTAGTCGACCGCCCACTGTCCGCGGTCACCGCAATACCCCACAAATCCACAATCTAATGCAACCTTGGCTACACTATCCCAAACCCCTGCTCACACTTGAGCAACAACATATGAATGCAAAGGACAACAATGAAACATGTTCAAATCCCAATATGATAGTGTAGCGATAATTAGTGGCCTTACCTGATGTCCGGGCATGCATGCAACTGTCTTTATTTTTAAAAGTTGTAAAATAGTGTCAAAGGTTTAAAACAATTGATTTACTGAATAAAAGTCATTTGCATGCGAGATCATAGCCTTTGTCTCAATCACAGTGTCCCAATATAAGTCATCATATCTTTTGTGGGGTTATATTAAATTTTAGGGGAGTTTGTCCCAGCGGTCCTTGTCATTTGTCATATTAATTTGTCCCAATGGTTCTCATTAATTGTCCTGTTAGTTGTCCTGTTAGTAGTCCTGTTAGTAGTCCTGTTAGTAGTCCCAATGGTTCTCATTAATTGTCATATTTGTATGTCCCAATGGTTCTCATCAATTGTCACATTATTTTAGGGGATTTCTAGTAATCCCAGTGAGCTTGTCAAAAATGAGGTAAGCAACAACCGCCCACCTCGAGCAGCTCAAACAACACCCCAGGTAGTCTCCTGGTTGTCCACAGTCCTCAAATCCTGCAAATCAACGCTCCCGGTATAAATACAAATCCCAAAAAGTACATTATTTGCTGTTTTTCAGACAGCACGGGAAAAGAGGAATTTTTCACCTCTAAAATGAGCTCCTAAAATCTCAGAAAAATCACGGTTGCGTTCCTCGCGAAGAGTAGATCAAAATCGACTCTTTAAACGCCTCGATCTGATGCTCCTACGTCAAGATAAAAATCGGAGAAGTCGGTGCTGTCCAAAAACCATCACAGTAAAAAGGGGGGTCAAAGAGGACCTAAAAACTGTGCCAAAAGTACGAAACAGAGCAAAATGATCAACACGGAAATCGAAGCCCTACCTCTTACGGTCGCGCTGCCACAAAAATCGTCCAAAAATTCCACCCGGTTAGCCCGCAGTGAATTTTCGACGGAACTGCGACGGGAAATGGGCCTAAAAGAAAAATCGTCGCAGTGCGCCGCGTCGCAGATAACTCACAATCTGTAACTCCAGAAATTCTGAGATTCTAGAGAGAGAAAGAAGAGAGAGAGAGGAAGAACTTTCGTATTGGGAGTTTTCTCTGATTCTCACTCTAAGGCACGCAACCCGAGGTGCAAAGAGAGGGGGGTGGGGGACTCCTTATATAGTGGGCCAAAAAGGGAATATTCCCACACAGGATCGGATCCAAACAGGAAACACCGAAACGGGCCAACCAGAACGCGCCACGCGTTGCCCAAACAGGAAACAGCTTGTGCAGGCCCAATGAGAATTTGCCACGTGGCCACGTGGTGCGTGTGTTTGCCCCGTGCTCCGGGTCTTCCGGAAGGTTGTCGGCCAACGGGGTGCTGCCACGTGTCACTTAACCACGTGCTTCTAGAAGCCGGCCAACGAATCGGAGGCTGCCACGTGGCAGATGGCTTCTTCGGTGGTCCTGGTGCACGGCAAGGCTGTGGACCGCGCACCCGAGCGCCCTGCCCGCGCCTGCCCGCGCTGCCCGCGCCTGCCCGCGCCGTGCTCCTCCGCGCTCCGCCGCTGCCCCGCTGCTGCGTCGCTGCCCGCCGCCGTGCGCCGCCGCCCGCCGCCGCTCGCCGGCGGCCGCCGCCGGCCGGAACAGTAATTCCGGCCGGCGGTTACTGTTCCGGTGAACAGTACCACAGTGCCAAGAAAATAAAATAAATATACCGTTTCGACCGTTTTCGCGCGCTGAGTCCAAATACGACGTCCGTTTCGCCAAATTCTCATCCGAAATTTTGAAAAAAACTCCCGAAAAATCCCATTTGCTCCGATTTTCGCGCAGAGTCTCTACGAAATATCTAATTTCGTTTCTACAAGCTCCGTTGCACAGTACAAGCTCCCTACAGTCACTGTTTAATGTTGCACAGTTCCTGCGGGAGTCCGGATCATCACAATTTCTCAGCCCGTCGTGCCCACTGGGATACATTTATGTTGTATCTCACATACTTTGGGTGAATACCATTTCAGGTCATTCAGGTGCTGAGATGTTGGGACGATCCAGTGAGCTGTTGCGATAGAGTTGTCTCTGCTATTGGCCACAATGGCTCAGTGCTCAGTATTTCTGTCGAGATGCTGAAACTGTAATTTCAACTGATACTGTATAACTGAATCTGAACAATAGAAACTGAATATCTGAACTGTAAAACTGAAGCTGAATAACAAGACTGTACTCCTATTCTATCCTGCAATATAGAACAGGAAAGGCTAATATAACTAGGCTGGTGACAAAGCAAATATGACATATGTCAAGTTGTATATATGGATATACCAAATACTAAATATGAAATCATAGCGAGAAACTAAACTGAATGGCAGAACTGTAAACTGAACTGTACAGCAGAAGCTGAACTCCTATTCTAACATGCAGGAGAAGAATAGGAAATGCTGATATGAAGTGAACTGATAATCACTCTAGCTAATGTCCAATCAGGCATGGCATATATTCAGATGTATAACAATATACATACTAAGTGCTGAGAATGAAAGCATATAGAGAGCTCAACTGTAAGATCAAGGCAATATAGTTGTAATGGCTGAATGCTGGAATGAAAGCAAATAGAAAGGCTCAACCATAGGATCAAGGCTATACCATAGGATCAAGGCTAAGTGTTGCGCCGGCACCAGAGCAGCAAGGATAATACAAATACAATATGTATGAACTAATATAATTGGTACAGTAGAAAAAGTAAGAAGTAAATGAAGTCTACAACTAAACAACTGAAATAATACCACTACTGTAATAAGGAGAAACAAAAATTTATATGCATCAACGGGACGAATTGTCTCGCCTTGCCCTGTTCCACAAAGAAAGTCATATGGACGCGTGCACTAGATCCGCCGAACGGACAAAATTTTTTCTGTCCGCCCAAGGCGTCACAAACCTGTACAATTCAACACATTCCAAATGTGAATTGAATTCATACAAAGCATACATAAGGAATTAAAGCATCATAAATATAAAATAACTATGCTATTACATGCATTCACATTTCTACATCTACAATTTTCTTTTCTTTTAAAATACAATCCAACATGTTATTACATTTTCTTTTCTATACCCTTTTAAGTTACACGCTGTTGAAGGGTACTTCTAGCTCGATCATCAAAATAGAAGGGCCTCTAACTATAGAGCTACGCCCTTTCCTCTCATCACCGCGCTGCTCACGGATGGATCTAAAAAATATAGAAGTAAGAACTATAAAAATAGTTTCTACTAGGTACGGCCACCCAAGAGAGAAGCTCGACCAATCAGGTTCAAAGGAGGCATCAAAAGCATATAATAAACAATGATCAGCTGAAACATAAATCTCTACTGTATGCAAAATCATGCTACGCTTATGCCCCAATAATGTGATAATGAAATCTACTTAGGTAAGTGTACCATTTTCTACTTACTATTTCACTATCTATTTCTAATCTAAACTTAAGGTTTCATTTCACCTTAATTATAGTATCGACTCAATTTTAAGTCAATCGTTAGCAGACTCAATTTTAAGTCAATCGTTAGCAGTTTACCGCTTTTACTTCGGCATCGGGTGGAGAATTCGCCTACACACACACACACACTAGCCGCAATCCTTTCGACAGGTGGAGATTTCACCACACGCACCCTCGGCACAATTTATGCATATTCACCTTGCCTCTTGGTGGAGAACTCACCACACGGGTCTTACCCACAGGTTAACTGATGGGAAGAGTATACACCACACGCACCCCTTGGTCATGGATCATCTAATAGGTGGGGAAGCCTCCACACGCACCCACGGCCACAGACTTGGGATTCTGTAATTGCCTCACTCACGGTCTCGCCGGTCCACCGTTTACCCTATATTGTTAGCCTTTCTAGGTTCATGTCCTAGTGGTGCACTAACCACTACATTCTCAATCTTTCTAGGTTTTAATATTTTTTTTTGTTCTTGTAGTAATCCTACTACTATATTATCCAGCCTATGTCTCATGGCACTAGATTCACTATAATTCATTGTTGAGTTCTCTAATGCCTCTAGAGAATGCCAACCTATCTCATCTGACCATATCTAGGCATACATATATACATCCCTATATATTTTCACATGCCTATTGTTTCTTATCCAATGACAGTTAATTTATTCTAGTAACATATAATTCCTACATTCATATTTACCAATTAACTTATCATTACATGCAGCAATAAAAAAATATTAAATTTTACTCTTTCAACGTGGAAGTGACCTAATCACATTGGTGAAGCACAAACCATCTTGAAACACTCCCAATTGTTTGTAGACACTTGCAATCAAGCTCCCGCGGCAAATCGCTCCCTTTTGAGCCCGTACGGCCAACGTAGCCCCAGTTCGGTTCGTTATTTCATATTGACCATCGAACACGCCTCGATTTCCAAATTAAAGTTCTCCAGGGCTTTTCTCAAACCTTCAATTATAGAATTCAAGGATCAATTTGGTTTAAAACCCTAAAAATCTAAAAACCTCAAACCTAAGCCTAGATTCCAATTTTTTTAAGAACACCTCAAAATACTTAGTGTTCTTTTGATTATTCTAGCATGGAATTATGTAGGGAACTCAAGAATATCAATTTTAAAGGATTTAATAAAATCTCTAACTTTAAATCTCAACAACTAACCTCAACTACCAAAGTTCTCCAAGCTTCCCTTGCCCTAGAGCTTCCCCTACCAATCTTCTAAGCTTTCCGAGCTCGATCTCTACCAAATCTCCACCCTCGGAGGAGTTTCTAAAGAGAGCGGGAGAGGAGAGAGTGCGGGAGAGAAAGAGACCGGGTCCCCTTTAAAATCCCTCAACCAACTTACCAAAATACCCTTCTCACTAGGCTCCCAGACCTCGGAGGGTCAAAACTTTCCCATAGGGTCTAGACCTCGTATCTCACTCCAACAATTTTACGACAAAGGTCCAAACCTTTCCTCCAGGGTTTTGGACTTTGATGTTTGGGTCCCTCAACAGTAATATCAAGTTTCGGACCCTTAAGTTAGGATCCGAACCTTTAGAGCAAAATGGCTCAAAATCCCATTATCTCAAAAATTCTATTTTCACTCCACGAATCTCCAATTCTCTTCTAATCGTTTCAAAACCCTTGGAACTCTTTTTAGACACATCCACAGTTGCCTCTTGACTATATTTTGCCCAATTTGGTCAAAGTCCAATCGCCTCTTGACTATATTTTGCCCAATTTGGTCAAAGTCCAAAACGGTACACTGGGATTCAGTATACTACACGAATAGTCTAATCTTCAAATGAAATCCTAATACCACCATGTTGGTCTAAAGATCTTAGACAATACCACACCCATGCTCAATCACTGGGTGTAGTGATTCGGCCCTCAGGGGTATTTTTGACTCACATGTAAACTATTTAAGCCCTTAAGTGAAATAAAATTATTTAATTTTTAAAAGTTGGCCGGTGTGTGGTGCTGGTATTTTTCTGCGATAGAGCGCGGAAAATGATGACCGACGGTGCGATCGGATCTGAAATCCGATATCGGGATCTCCCGGAACGGAATTCTTAGTGATGCGGTGATTAGTCATGCATCGGAATCCGTGCAAAATATCTTGCACCCGTTGGAGATAAGGTGGGTTATCTCGTAGGGGATAATTAATTAATTAATTAATTATCCGGTGACGGAAAATAGAATTTTCTTACGTACGAATTAAAGAGGAAATTAATTAAATATATATAATTAAATAATAGGGATTATATAAGTGATCCCGATTATCGGAGGAAAAGAAAGGAAAAATAAAACCCTAACCGGTGAGGAGAGAAAGAAAGAGAAAAAGGAAAAAGACGGAACCCTAGCCGGAAGGAAGGAAAAGGAAAAAGAGAAAGAGCCCGATCCTCCCGAACACTGAACCGAAGGCAAGAACGCGACCGGGCGACCTTTCCGTCGATCTTCGGTGAGTAAAATAATTTTTGGAATTTTTCGGGATTTTTCCGTCGTCCTTTTTGTTGAGCTTCGGGCTTCTCCGTTACCATCGCCGTCACTGCCGTCGTGCTAGGGCGCGGAACGGGCGACGGAGACGCGCGATGCCGCTAGGGCATCACGCGGAAGATTACGCGGATGGCCGGTCGCCACCGCGAGCGGCGACGGAGAAGACCGCGCGGGCACCCAACCGCGCGGGCACCGCGCGGGGCGCCGCGCGGACGCCGCGCGGCTGCCGCGCGGGCAGCACCCGCACGGGCGCCCGCGCGGGCGCCGCGCGGGCATCCCCCGCCGTGCGGGCACCACACGGGCGCCGCGCGGGCCCGCACCCGCGCGGGGCACCGCGCGGGCGCCGCGCGGCGCTGCACCCGCGCCGGCGCCGCGCGGCCGCCGCGCGGCAGTACCCGCGCGGCCGCCGCGCGGGCAGTACCCGCGCGGGCAGTACCCGCGCGGGCGCCGCGCGAGGCGCCGCGCCGCGCCGCGTGGGCCGAAACCCACGCGGGCGCCGCCGCGGAGCCGCGCCGCGCAGTTCCGAGCCGCGCGGGGCTCCGACGGGCGGCGACGCCGGCGCGGGGCTCCGACGGGCGGCGACGGCGGCGCGGGGTTCCGATTTTCGGCGAACCGGACGGTGTTGGACTTTTCTATCAAAATAAGTAATTTGGGGTTTTCCGTTTTGAGATGTTAGTATGTGTTTTTGACCATAGTTTATCCTTGCGCACTTTTCTTAGGTCCGGGTGCGCAGCGAGAGTGTGTGAAAGATCCGAGTGCTCCTATCTTCCCGCAACAAGGTGGGTACAGTTGCTATAAGTGCAACAAGTGCAGTAAGTGCATCTATCATCGTAAAAAGTATTATTAATATGTCTAACAAAGTAGATGGACTATCTAACCTTTCGCATGATCGCATTTTTATCTTATATAATAATTGTTGCGGCTACGGTCGCGGTGCTAAATACACGCCGATCTCGACAAATCTGGTTTCGGATGCTGCACGTTCACAGGCGGTTTGGCCACCGCATGGGTGTACTTTTCCGGAGAAGTGGTCTATACGACCCGTGTGCCCCACGCAGTGTGGGGACCTCCTCACGGCTGCTACAGGTATCGCACTAGCCCCTTGAAGAGGTTAAAAGCATCAAAAGTCCCGCGGGGAGATCATTGACTACCCTGACGGGACGGTGTCACTAAAGTAAATAAAGTGAGTAAAGTAAGTTGCAGGGTTTTAGCGAAAGGTCCCGGTGTAATCGGTTTGCTCTTCTTTCCTTGTTGTTATTTAAACATCTACTTTGTTTGTCACTGACTTTACCCACTCCGTGACAGGTGTTACTAGGTGCGTTAGCCAGGATGGCGGTGAGACTGCGTCGCGAGGACCGTAGTCAGAACTCTTGGATATATCTCCTTTTCCTTTATGCTTTTATTAGTTAATTTGCTTGTGGATTACATTAGTTGTGGACATGTATTAGTTAGCGCTGTGGATGAGATGTACTTTTACGTTTAGGTACTTTTGTGATGTTTTATATGCGGCACGTTTTCATGAAAAACCAAATGATTTCGAAAATGCTTTCTCAAAACGAAGTGCCGTGTGGGCACGGGTTTTACATCCGCTGGATTTATCCTTTCCAAACGGTGACGCCGCTTTAATAGTTTGCTTGAAAAAAATAAGGTGTCGAGTGGACACCGGTCTTTTAAAACAGTAGTTAAATCAATGTACTCTGATTGGTGGTGTATGTCTACTGTATGGTTGATGGATGATGTTGTAAATGAGACGCCGTGCATGTACAAAGGAGACTCTGTCCGTGGACAGAGAGAATTTGTGTATGTGGCGGTCTGGCACGCACCGGGGATGAGGTTTATGTTACTATATTAAGAAAAAAAAAATATACACGCAATTTTTCGCTTTGCTTGACTCAAAAACCCCCGGGGGCGTGACACTGGGCATATAACCCTACTGCAAAAGATATCGCATATTGCTCACATGTCGGATCATGACCACATTTTTAAAAATAACACAGTTGCAGTGGCCAAACCGTTGGTGTACGTGAAATACTCCATCAGCGATAGCGATCAATGCTGTATGCTCAATAGCCAAATATGTGGCAAATAGCCGCGATAGATAATGGGTAAATCACTGATTGATAAGATTAAAACATTATCGCAAGGATACTATGTGTAACACCGACCGACTAGGTCAAATAATAGTCATATAATAGTGCAATGAAATAGAAACTTAAGTAATCCACCAACCAACCTTGGTCAAAACAATATCACAAGGATAAATATGTGATACCGATTGACTAGGCCAAACAACAATCGCTCTACAACTCGAAAATAAACTAAAAATGCAACAACTATAGTAGAACAAGTAACGATGATAAGCCAAAGTGCTGTAAGAAGTATAATCAATCATGAAGAAAATAGAACGATAAGAAATGATAATTGAGTAGTCACCACTTTTACCAACGTCGGATAGAATTACCCACTTATAAACCGAATACCGAAATGTGTGACTCCTCCAATGTCTCTAGGCATCATGTGAACGTAGATATAAACACCAAATGTTAACATAAATCCCTACGTGTCCACTATACCAATCGACATACTTATACTGTACCGAAGTGGACCACAATATATTCGAAACATCATGAACTTCATAATCCGACTTTGTGACGCCCCACTTCCCAGGGGGTCACCCATCCTAGAACTACTCTAGCTCTAGCACGCTTAACTCTCATGTTCTTCTTGGATCTTGCTACCATCCAAAATGCTATAGCCGGGTTGAACGTATAGCATATCTACGTGAACCCTAGTCGATAGGGCTTACAATATAAATCGTTAAGCCTTAAAAGTTTGACATACCCAAATCAAGACTGTTAAGTCTTGAGGATGTTGGAACCTAGTTTTCGAATATCAGTGACATTAAAGGACTGGTTTAGTCGGATATTTCGGCAATATTAATGAGCAGGTGAAATTAACCAGTTTTGCTCTTTGAGGCAATATAGTGCCTGGTTGGCAAGCCGAAGTTTCAGTTCTAAATCTGGGTGGCAAAATGTGTAAATGCCACAAGAGAGTATGAATAGAAAGCGGAAAATTTCTCGAACCGCTTGTATGCACAAGTGGAAATTTTAATAGATCTGGAAGTATGGTGATCTTGGTTAACATCTTCAGTTAGTAAGAACGTTAAAGATGTTTTGGATAAAATAGTCAAAGAGTTGAAAGATCATAACTATGGTACGACCATCCTTTATATCGCATACCCTGTGTGGTATTTTTGTGAACCAGAATTTTATCAGTTTGGGTAAAATATAAATTGTGAACCCAAGTGTTATCGCAAAACAGCACAGTACCAGGTGCATTGACATTAAGGACCGTGTATGTTCGGTCAATGAGCAAACTATCCGGCTAGCATTTAACGTGATGCCTCTTTTGCCACAACACAGTGGTATGTTATGGCTTTGAGTAAGTCATTCAGACTTTGGGAGGTTATGCTGAAGGTATGGTACTTAAGTATGAGACGGCTGGTACCGATATTTTCCTTTGGAAAAGTTTGCCTATAACAACGGTTACTAGGCAAATATTGGTATGGCTCCTTATGAGGCACTGTACGGGCGCCGATGTCGATTCCCCATCTGCTGGAATGACGTCCGTGAGCGCCGTGTTATCAGGCCAGAGTTACTCGAGGTTGCTGAGGCCAGAGTGCGCGTGGCGAGACAGCCGTTGCTGACCGCGCAGAGCAGGCAGAAACGCTATGTGGACCAGCGACGATAAGGCTTGGAGTTCCAAGTTGGTGACCATGCCTTGTTGAAGGTGTCGCCAACTCGTGGAATCAAGCGATTTGGGATCCGCAACAAGCTGAATCCCCGGATTGTCGGTTCCTTTGAGATACTGAAGTGTGTTGGTCCTGTAGCTTATCGATTGGCTCTTCCTCCTAGCCTCGCCTATGTGCTTAACATCTTCCACAATTCTATGCTCCAGAAGTACATCAGGAATCCTTCGCATGTCGTTAGCCCCCTTGCTGTCCAGCTTCGTGAGGATCTGAGCTATGATAATGCGCCTTTGATGATCACTGCATGAGTTGAAACGAAGCTGAGAAGCATGTCAATCCCTTATGAAAGTTGCAATGGGAGAATCACGAGGAACGCAAAGCCACTTGTAAGCGTGAGTTGAACTTGATGAAGCGTTTTCCTCAAATATTGACTCCTAGTTGTACTAAGTTTCGGGGACGAAACTTCTTTTTAGGAGGGAGTGATGTAGTAATCCGAAATATTTATTTTTAATAAATAAATCAAAGGTAATTTTCAGCCTGAGTTCGGATTCAAAAGACCTAAATTAACCTACTTGGTCAAACGCTTGTGTGCTAGTTGCACGAAATACGAGATAAAAAGGCTACCTTCTAATCCGGACATGATCTTGGAAATCCGAGTTGACTGTTGCGATCATCTCGTCGAATCGAGCGATTTTCATATTCAGCACTTTTCGATCCGACGGTCGGATCTTCCAGAAATTAAAGAGGAAGGAATCGAATTTCGCGATAAATAGGTACAGTGGGTCTGTACAGTGTTTTAAGTTAACACTGTAGATAAACAGTAACCACTAAAATCGGGTTTCCGTCGACTGCAACGTGCACTATTTCACTGTTCGGAGTCCGAATTCAGTGATCCAGGTAGTCGTTTTCATCGGCCTCGTCGTTCTGAACGCAATGGCGCAGACGAAAATTCCGTTTGACGACCCTGAAATCTTGAGAAGCGTGAAAACTATAAAATTGGACAGTTTTAATGAACGAAAATTTATCTGGACATCGTGTTGAAAAACAAAAATCGCTGTCTTATAGATTTCAATGTGCCGGACGCAATGGCGAAATCCATTTTTCGTTTCGACAAGCGAAACGCCTCGAAAAGCGTAAAATGCGGAGAAAAGTGACATTTTTCGAATTAACCAGAAGAAGAGGGACTTAAGCGCAAAAATGACATAATAGAGTTGAGGACTTAGCTCTAAATCCTGGATATAGAAGGGGGGTTTTTGAAATTGTTCATTTACGCATGAAAATCCAGGCTGTAACCGCGTGCGACTCCTCGTTAACCCTCCCCACGCGTCGAAGCTTCTTCTTCAATGCCCTCTCTGGAAACTTCGCCTCCCACACCTCTTCTCCTACGGAAACCAGAAGCGCCACCACCTCCCGTCGTCGGTGCAGCCAAGGAGAAGCCACCCGAGTGTTGGGTTCTTCTCGGGTTAGTGGTTGGAATGACGTCTGGGAGATCTTGTGGGCTCAAGCTTCGACTGGAGGGGTCTTGGTGGTGTCCGCGACCGAGCCAAGGTGGTCCCGACCCCGGCCGTCGCCGCGCCGCCGCGAGTCATCATCATCTTCTCCACCGATTTTCCGGCAAGGTAACACTTTGTGATATTTTTATCCGGGGTTATCTTGGGTGTTTTCCTGACGTCGTGTGGACCCTCTCCTTGAAGCCCAGGCCGCCGTTGTGCCTCCGGTCGCCGGCAGGAGCTTCCTCTTGCCGAAAACTTAGTTTCGGCCGAGCTTGAGAACGGGAAGAATCTGGCCTTTGAAACTTTGATCAAGGCCGTTGATTCTCTTTCTCTCGTCGACTGCAAGTGATCCCCAAAGGCTGAGGTCGATCGGCTGAAGATCCGTGCCGCAACCCGAAGCCCTAAAATCGGGTTTTTGAACACTTCGCCGGGGGACCTTTTTCCGGCGCCGCCGCTGAACCTCGTCGCCGGCCAACCTTGCAGGAAGCTCCGTAGGGGTCCGCAGAACACTTTGGACTAACTTTCTTCGCCCCACGCTCGACCGGCCGGAATCCGCCATTAACGGGTTCGTTTTCCGGCGAACTTCCATTCCGGCCAACCGGGGCTTCGCGCAGTGGGGGAACAGTTCAGGTATGTTCCTTAGGTCCTATAATAATTGTCTACAAGGTTGCATGCAAGCTTGAACGCGGGGTTTTTGTTTGATGAAGTTGCACCACTTCTTGGGTCCGAGCATCACCACCGCCGCCGCCGCCGCTTCGGATTGCCGGCCAACATTTCGGGTGAGCCTTAAACACCTTCTAGAGAGTTCCTATCATTTTGGTTGAGCCCAAGAATCTCTATGTTTGAGTCAGCCAATCTTGTTAATTAAAGATGGAAATTTATTGTGTTTTCCGGCCGCCGCCGCCTCCGGCCGTGGGTCGAGAATGGACCCGGGGTCTTCTGGGAGGTCCTTTTAACTGGTGCTCACCCTTTGTTCTAGGTTGGACCAGATTTGGAACAACTTTATCCAAACCGAGCCTTGATCAAGTTGAGGGAGTTTTCCGGCGAACTTTCCGGCTGGTCTGCGACGAACCCGAGGTGAGCCCTCGACTCAGTAGGTTGATATGGTCTTGACGCTCACTGAAAATCCAAGGTTATATGCATAGTTACTTGAAGTTAATTAAGTGTATTATGAGGACTTAGAGATTATGGGCCAATTTTGTAATTGGGCTTTCTGTGGGCCCAAAATCGTGAGCACGGGGTCCATCTCATCAAATGTGACGCGCTGAAACTTACGGCGCTAATTTTGGACTCCTGGTTTTAGAGAACGGGTTAAAATAATCATTAAAATTATGATTTTATGTAATTTAAGAGTTAGTTTGGATTAAGATGCAAATGTGACATTGTGGATGTCTTTAGACAGTGATAATACATGTATTAAACATTTTATATAAATTCCAAAGGCTCTAGTTGATCGAAAATCGGATTAAGCCTTGTAAATCGACAAAATCGTCGATTTTACGGATTTCGGCGCGAGGCGCGTTCCGATCTGGATCATTGTGGATGCCCAGAATACCTACGACACTGTTCTGGTTGGTCTAGTGTCTTGGTATTATTGTCGGAAAACTCTGCAGTCCAAATAGGACTCTAGAAGTATTACAAGGGCATTTTTGTGATTTAAACACTTAAATAAATAAGTTGACAGTTGTAGATTGTTATAGTGATAGTCGGGTTGGGTTTTGAGCGAGTCAGTCACTGATTCCCGTATATATTCAGGGCCTAGCTGTTCGGTACCTTCGACTCAGCAAACTAGCGGGAGTTCGGGATCAGCCTACAATGAGGTGGGTTATCTTCGGTCCGGGCTTTATCTTTTCGGCCCTCTGGTTGCTTTAGTCCAGTCGGACACTTGTTTTTGATTTCAGCCCTGATTATGCCTATATGTGCTTGTTCCTAAATAATAGGAGTTCTAGTCTCAGTTCCTGGCATGATTACATAATTGCATTAGTATGGATATCCCAGTGGGGATTTCCTCGGCTTCTCGCCGTCTGTCCGGTCTACTGACCGTGAATTTAGATTCAGCATTGTGATTTGCATCAGTATCGATATCCCAGTGGGGATTTCCTCGGCTTCTCGCCGTCTGTCCGGTCTACCGACCGTGGACTAAGATTTAGCATCATGACTACTACTGAGTTTATACCTGTTCTTATTACTTGCTCGCATATCATGCTTATATTCCAGCATATCCTGATGGCTACAATCGGGGAATCTCCAGTAACAGTAGCCACAACATAATTTTGATAACCACGGCTGCGACAAAAGCACTACATCATGTGGCACGGGGACAACTGGAGGATCACTGACTTCTCCGAATACATGGACTAGTGGTGGGGCCAGTGCAACAATAGCAAATATCTGATGCTGAGCCATCTGCTGGACTATCCCAGCAAAAGCGGTGAGCTGATTCTCCAACCGCAGCCAACGATCCGAGCCCTCAGGCTCCACTGATATATCAAATCCATGGCTCGAACTGCAATCGCAGCTAACACTGCCCATACCACGACCACTAAGCCCAGAATGCGTGCTAACTCCGCACTTGGTTGCAACAACCAGTCAGGAAAACAACTCATAAGTGTAACATACACCTGAGCTCCTAACCGCTAGACAAATACCCCGCGCTCTCACGTCACAAGTCATCCTAGGGTTCAATCCTAACCAGATCCTAAGCAATTTTCCTAGGTACCGTGTACCTTTGCTCTGATACCATCTCAACAATACTATATCGTCCTGTCGCTAACACGGGGGACTTAGCCAAAACTAGGCTTTTACCAGAATTTCCGAAAAATTACCGAAACTCTGAACTAACCCGCCGACAGTCTCTATACATTTAAACACTGCCAAATCACACCTAGTGACTCTGAACATCATCACCTCGATGTTCGGCAGACAGGGGCAAAATCGTAATTTCTGGTGTCCAGATGTTGCCATAACAAATCGCACAACTCCCGAAAAGCCCAATTCGGCTTCGGAGTCTTCCGACGAAACGATCGCAACGGTCAACTCGGATTTCCAAGATCATGTCCGGATTAGAAGGTAGCCTTTTTATCTCGTATTTCGTGCAACTA
The DNA here is from genome assembly GCA_029168755.2 of Tillandsia fasciculata. Taxonomy (NCBI): domain Eukaryota; kingdom Viridiplantae; phylum Streptophyta; class Magnoliopsida; order Poales; family Bromeliaceae; genus Tillandsia; species Tillandsia fasciculata. The sequence goes on along the minus strand of JAQOTM010000236.1, from coordinate 168,094 downwards.
GCACACAGGCGTTTGACCAAGTAGGTTAATTTAGGTCTTTTGAATCCGAACTCAGGCTGAAAATTTGTCACGCTGTAGTGACCCGACCCTCCGGGGTACTTTTGAACTCACATGTAATCGCTTAGGCCTTAAGCGGAATAAAATTATTTAATTTTCAAAAGTCGGCCGGGACAAGTGTGTATATTTTCCTACGATAGAGCGCGAAAAACGATGACCGACGGTGCGATCGGATTCGAAATCCGATGCCAGGATCTCCCGGAACGGGACCCTTAGCGATGCGGTAGTTAGTCGCGCATCGGAAACCGTGCAAAATATCTTGCACCCGTTAGAGATAAGGTGGGTTATCCCGTAAGGATAATTAATCAAATAATTAATTATCCGGTGACGGAATTTAAATCCTCCTGCGTACAAATTAATTGTGGGATTTAAATGGGTGGGATTTTATCGCATAGATTGGAAAGGGATAAAAATCAGGATATTTAAACTAAAGGATTTAAATTATGGGATTTTATCTCACGGATTAAATAAGAGATAAAATCCGGATTTTCAAATTGGGGATTTATTTCCCATGATTATTTAATTAAGGTGATTAAATAATCGGTGACCGGGATTTGGATAATAGAGGTTTAAATATCCGGGTAATTAGAATCCGACTGGGAATTTGATTTCCCAAGATTATTTGATAAAGGTGATCAAATAATCGGTGGTCAGGATTTAAAGTCGAGAAATATCCCGTCGTCGGATATTTTCTTGAGAAATAGAAACGGGAAATTATAGGTTCCTACGTACGTAAATAAAATTAACGATTAGATTTGGGGAATTGACGGTGGGGATAATAATCAAACGATTAACTAAATAGGTTATCGGTGGGGATTAATTAATTAGCGGATTAATTAATCGGATCGGAATACCCAAAAAGGGAATTTTGACGGTGCGGGTTTACAATTGGATATAACCAACATAGGGATTATTTAATTCCCCGCTCACCGAACGAAACCCTATTTTTATTTCTCCGCCTCCCCAAACCCTCCTCTTTCGTGCGTACCGAAACCCCCAGCCAGCGAAAAAGAAAGAAAAGGACCGTAACCGGAGGAAGGAGAAGGAAGAAGGAAGGGAGCCGATCGTCCTAAACACCGATCCAAAGGCTAGAAACGCGACCGGACACCTTCCCGACGATCTCCGATAGGTAAAATAATTTTTAATAATTTTTCTGGATTTTCCTATCGTAGTTGGTAAAATTCTAGAGTTCCTCCGCCACCCCCGTCACCGCCGCCGTCATCGTAATTTTGTTGGGCGGACGGAACGGGCAAGGAGGCGCGCGGTGCCACGGGGGCATCGCGCGAGGAAAAAAGGGAAACACACGCGGATGACCGGGCTCCGCCGCAGGCGGGGACGGCGCCGCGCGGGTCGCACCCACGCGGGCGCCGCGCGGACACCGCGCGGCCGCCGCGTGGGCGGCCCCGCGCGGGCACGCGCGGGGTGCCGCGCGGGCGCCGCACGGGCGGCCCCGCGCGGGGCGCCGCGCGGGCACCCGCGCGGGGCGCCGCGCGGGCGGCCCCGCGCGGGCGCCGCGCGGGCACCCGCGCGGGGTGCCCCGCGGGCACCCGCGCGGGCAGCCCCGCGCGGGGTGCCGCGCGGGCACCCGCGCGGGGTGCCGCGCGGGCGGCCCGCGCGGGCGCCGCGCGGGGCCGCGCGGGCACCCGCGCGGGGTGCCGCGCGGGCGGCCCCGCGCGGGCACCGCGCGGGGCGCCGCGCGGGCAACCCCGCACGGCGCCGCACGGGCCCGTGCCCGTGCGGGCACCGTGCGGGGCACTTTGCGCGCACCGCCGCGGGGCCGCGCCGCGCGCGGCTCCGACGGGCGGCGACGGTTGCGCGAGGGGGGGGGGGGGGGGTTCCGTGGGCAGCGGGACGGTGCCGGACTTTAATATATATAATGTGGGGTATTTTCTGTTGCGATAAGTTAGTATACTTTCTGACCGTAGTGTCCGTGCGGACTTTTATAGGTCCGGGTGCGCAGCGGGAGAGTGCGAAGGGCTCGGGTGACCCGACTTCTCTCCAACAAGGTGGGTACGGTTGCGATGTGTGCAACCGGTGCTGTAAGTGCATCTATGTCATTAAAAATATTCTTTAATTTACCTAACAAAGTAGATGGACAGTTAACCTTTCTTTTAATTGATAAATATCTGATAAATTAAGCGGCTGCGGTCGCGGTGCTCATTACACGCCATTCTTGGCAATCCGGTTTCGGATGCTGCACGTACACTGGCGGATCGGGCCACCGCATGGTGTACTTTTCCGGAAAAGTGGTCTTTTTGACCCGTGTGCCTCACAAAGGGGTGGGTGCCGTGAGGACCTCTTCACGGCTGCTATAGGGGTCGCACTAGCCCCGTGAAGTGGTTATAGCATCAAAAAGGTGTTGTGCACGAGGGGGGACTTTAGTCTCCCCGACAGGTACTCTGGGGTCGGTGCCCAATTTAATTAACAATTAATCCGGGGTTGGTGCCCGGTTTAATATATGCACAGGGGTTTAACGAAAGGTTACGGTGTACTCGGTGTATTCGGTTCGTTCTTCCTTTCTTAATATTATTAGACATCTACTTTGTTTGTCACTGACGTTACCCACTCCGTGACAGGTTTCCCTAGGTGCGTTAGCCGGGACGGCGGTGGGACTGCGACGTGAGGATCGTAGTCGGACTCTTGGTTATCGTATATATAACTCATTTCCTCTTTAGGTTACTTTTAATTTCGCTTGTGGATTACTTTACATGTGGGCATGTTTTAGTTAGCACTGTGGATGAGATGTGGCTTTATGTGATACTTTTAGTAGTGTTTTAATTGCGGCATGTTTTATGATGAGATAAAGGTTTGCGAAAACGTTTTCTAAAAAGAGGTGCCGTGTGGGCACGGATTTTACAACTCTGGGTTTTATCCTTTCCAAACATTGAAGCCGCTCAAATGACATGCTTTAGTTAAACGATTTAACTCTGAATATGGTGTATGTCTACTGTATGGTTGTTGGTTGGTGTGTGTTGTATGATTATTGTGAATGAATGAAATGATGTAAATGAGACGCCGTGCATATACAAAGGAGACTCTGTCCGCGGACAGAGTGAATTTGTGTATGTGGCGGTCTGGCACGCACCGGGGTTGAAGTTAAGTTACCTTATTATGAAAAAAAAATAGGCACGTTTTTCCGCTTCAAAAGACTCAAAAACCCCGGGGGCGTGACAGATTAAATGGTATCAGAGAAATACAACCACAACCATAGTAGACGTGCTTTATATCCACAGTGCTAGATGCCACAAGCAAGTTGGAAATGAGATAACCAAGATATAGGTGTAGTACGTGAGAGTACGGGGAAAGGGGACGTAATATAGGTGAATTCGCGAAACGGTGTGCTAGGGTTGTGACCATAGGGTTGACATGGTTTCTTTGGTGACAGCAAGCAATGGCTCGGACTAGGTCGTCTACCGAAAATGCAGATGCGGATGGAGCGGCTACAACCGCCGCGGAGAACCAGACCCTCCGGCAACAACTGCGGGAAATGGCCGGGCAGTTGGCGACACTGACGGAGCAAGTTCGCCAGCTAACGCAGCGACAGGCTGCTACAGCCACCGAGCGCCAACCGACTCCCCGCCCGAGACCACGGCACCCACTACGGAACCCCAAGGGGCGGGTGGAACGACGACGGAGCAACCCCCAGTCCCAAAGGAAATACCCACCCCAACGACTTCGGGGCCCGTAATGGGAGCGACAGCGGGAGAGGCAGGGACGACCCCTACACTTGGGGGATCTGCCACCGCAGGAGAGGTCGCGGAGCAACGAGCGGCGCGGGAGAGAGTCAGGACGAATTTGACGATATTCAAGAAGCACGATCCACCCACCTTCGAAGGAGAAACGACCGACCCGTGGGTCGTCGAGAAGTGGGTGGATACCATGGAAAAGCTTTTCGAGGACTTGCTGATAGAGGAGCAAGAGCGGGTTCCACTAGCCGTCCACTTTCTGGAAGGAAATGCACGCATCTGGTGGAAGACAGTGCGCCCGGATCCGTCCACCAACGACCCACTACCGACGTGGTCGGTTTTTAGGAAGGAACTCTTTGGTGCGTTCTTTTCTGAAAGCGTCAAGCGGCAGCTGGAAGACGATTTGAAGAACATCAGGCAAGGGAACCGCCCAGTCGTGGAGTACCAACGAGAATTTGTGAGGTTGGTCAATTGCGTTCCGTTTGTTGTACGGGACGAATCTCACAAGGCCCGTCTTTTTGTGGATGGGCTGCGGAGCGACATCTTCGAAATGGTGCAGGCGGCGGACCTGCGCACGTTCCGAGAAGTGGTGGACAGGGCCACCATCGTGGAGCGGGGGTTCGCCATGACCCGGGCTCGACGGGAGGGATCGGAAAACAACCGAGAAAGGAAACGGACGCAGACCTACCCGGGAGGGGGCCCTCCAGGCGGGAGCCGGCCCCCAAAGTACCCCAAGACGCAGCAGGGAAACAAGAGCGCGCCGGCCGGGAGACCACGACCGACAAACAAGTCGTGTGTTATCTGCGGAGCACCGCACACGGTGACTGAATGCCCTAAGAAGCAGGATCACTGCTACCGCTGCGGCAAACCGGGACATTTCCGATTTAACTGTCCCCTGAACCCAGGAGCGGCATCTTCCGCAGCTTCCACTCCAACGGCACAGCCACCGGGGCGGGGCAAGGCGCCAACAGGGATGCCCCCGCGCCCATCGGCACCAAGAACAGAAGGGGAATCGCGACCACAACCAGGAGGGAGACTCTACTCCATGGGACAGCATGGAGCGGCGCTGCCAGAGGAGGTGGTCGCAGGTATTACTTCCGTTTCTAACTTTCGAGCTCGAACTTTGTTTGACACCGGAGCAACTCGCTCCTTTATTTCCCGTACCTTCGCGCAAACCCACCAGCTAGAAAGTAGACCTTTGGATGTCTTAATGACCGTCCAGACCCCCGGAGGACCCATCGCGGCAACTGGCCTGGTAACCTCTTGTTCAATAAAGCTGGGAAGGTTGTCGTGCCCCTGGGATCTGGTGGTCATACCGCTAAAAGAATACGACGTGGTCTTAGGCATGGACTGGCTCACCGAGTATCAGGCGATCATCGACTGCGAGAAACGACAGGTGCAACTACAGAAGCCGGGATTCCCAGAAAACGTGTACCTGGCGTGCAAAAGCACCTCCTTTTTAGCCGTCATCTCCGCGTCGCGGGCTAGGAAACTGATGGAGGGCGGGTGCGTAGCCTATCTGGCCTCGGTAGATCTAACTACCCGACCCGTCCCCTCACCCACAGAAATTCCCGTAGTAGGGGAATTCCCGGACGTATTTCCGGCAGAGCTACCGGGAATGCCGCCGGAACGAGAGGTTGACTTTCCAATTGAACTACTCCCCGGCACCAAGCCCATCACCAAGGCACCGTACAGGATGGCCTTTGCGGAGCTGAAGGAACTCAAGGCACAGTTGGAGGACCTTCTGGACAAAGGTTTCATCAGACCAAGCGCGTCACCTTGGGGCGCGCCCGTCCTGTTTGTGAGAAAGAAGGACGGGAGTCTCCGGTTGTGCATCGACTACCGGGAGATAAATAAGGCGACGATCAAGAACAAGTACCCCCTGCCAAGGATCGACGACCTATTTGACCAGTTACGGGGGGCGACGGTGTTCTCAAAATTGACCTGCAGTCGGGCTATCATCAGGTCCGGGTCAAGGGGGAGGACATCCCCAAGACGGCTTTCCGTACTCGCTATGGCCATTACGAGTTTACGGTAATGCCGTTCGGGCTCACAAATGCCCCGGCAGTGTTTATGGACATGATGAACAGGGTATTCAAACCCTTCCTGGATCTGTTCGTGGTGGTCTTCATCGACGATATCCTCATCTACTCGCGTACCGATGAGGAACATGAAGAACACCTGCGCACAGTCCTCCAGACCCTACGGGAACAGAAACTCTACGCCAAACTCAAAAAGTGTGAGTTTTGGCTCCGAGAGGTCGGGTTCTTGGGGCACGTAATCTCGGCGGCTGGAGTCGCGGTGGATCCGAAGAAGATAGATTCGGTGACGGACTGGCCCCGACCGACCACGGTGACGGAAATTCGAAGCTTCCTTGGATTAGCCGGGTACTACCGGCGCTTCGTGGAGGGCTTCTCCAAGATAGCCACCCCCTTAACCCGCTTGACAAGGAAGGGGGAAAAGTTCATCTGGACGGACAAGTGCCAGAAAAGCTTCGAGGAGCTTAAGGATAGGTTGACGCGAGCTCCGATTCTCGCCCTGCCAGAGCCTGGGGAGGATTACGAAGTGTATTGCGACGCGTCGCGAAATGGATTGGGTGGAGTACTCATGCAACGGGGAAAGGTCATAGCCTATGCATCAAGGCAGCTCAAGGAGTACGAGCGGAATTACCCCGTGCATGATTTGGAACTCGCAGCGGTGGTGTTCGTCCTCAAGCTATGGAGGCACTACCTGTATGGGGCACACTGCAATGTGTACTCAGATCATAAGAGCCTCAAGTACCTTTTCACCCAAAGAGAGCTAAATCTGCGACAAAGGCGGTGGCTGGAGCTATTAAAGGATTACGACTTAACGATCCACTACCACCCGGGAAAGGCCAACGTGGTGGCCGACGCCCTGAGTCGCAAAGGGCAGGCTGCGGAAGCGGATGTAAGCGCCATTACGCAGCAGGATAGCCTAATCGCGGAATTCTCGCGATTGAGACTAGAGGTGGTGCCCGCAGGGACAGTCGCCCAACTTCTGACACTGGTGGTCAGACCTACCTTGCTGGACAGGATTCTCGAAGGCCAATCGACTGATGATCAGCTCCAGCTGGTGCGGAGTAGAATAACCGCCGACCAGGAGGGCGACTTTACAGTGGACTCCGACGGCACGATACGATTTCGCGGACGAATCTGCGTGCCGGATCTACCGGAAATCAAGGAGGAGATCCTACGGGAGGCGCATACCGCCCCGTATGCGGCGCATCCCGGGGGAACCAAGATGTACAAAGACGTCAAGCAAACCTTCTGGTGGCCGAAAATGAAGGGAGACGTGACGCGATTTGTGGCACACTGCCTGGTGTGCCAACGGGTGAAGGCCGAACATCAACGGCCGGCGGGAAAATTGCAACCTTTACCGGTGCCCGAGTGGAAATGGGACATGATTACCATGGATTTTGTGACCGGTTTCCCGAGATCGCCACAGGGACACGATGCGATATGGGTGATCGTGGACCGTTTGACGAAATCGGCCCACTTTTTGCCCATACACACGACGTGGACCCGGGAACGACTGGCGCAAACGTACCTCGATGAGATAGTGAGGTTGCACGGTGTACCAACATCCATCACGTCGGACAGAGACACACGTTTTGTGTCGAACTTTTGGCGAAGTTTGCAACAAGCGATGGGAACCAAGTTGCACTTCAGCACAGCTTTTCACCCGCAGACCGATGGGCAATCGGAGCGGGTGATACAGATTGTGGAAGACATGCTTCGAGCATGCGTTCTGGACTTGGGCGAAGGGTGGGCACGGTGTTTGCCCCTGGTGGAATTTGCCTACAATAACAGTTACCAGGCCAGTATTCAGATGGCGCCGTACGAGGCGCTGTACGGGCGCCGCTGTCGGTCTCCAATTTGCTGGGACGACTTAGGTGAGCGGAAGTTCTGGGCCCAGATCTGGTGGAGGAGACCGAAGCAAAGGTGCGTTGATTAAACAAAGGCTGCTGACCGCCCAAAGCAGACAGAAAAGCTATGCAGATAACAGACGCCGAGACTTAGAATTCATGGTGGGCGAGCACGTTCTGCTCCGGGTTTCACCCTCCAAAGGAAACCGACGTTTCGGCATAAAGGGAAAGCTAAGCCCACGGTACGTGGGACCGTTCGAAATCCTGGAGCGTGTAGGACCGGTGGCATACCGCTTGGCCCTGCCGCCGAACCTCGAACGAGTCCACAATGTCTTCCACGTTTCGATGCTCCGGAAATACCTGGCGGACCCCTCTCATGCCTTGGATGCCTCCACCATCGAGTTGCGGGAGGACTTGAGCGTCGAGGAGACGCCGGTGCGGATTTTGGCGAGAGAGGACAAGAAGTTGCGCAACCGAACGATTCCCTATGTGAAGGTCCAATGGAGCAACCACGAAGAACGCGAGGCGACGTGGGAATTGGAATCAAAATGAGGGAGTGTTTTCCCGAGTTATTTTAGGGAGGTTTAGGGTTTAAGTTTCGGGACGAAACTTTTTATAAAGTGTGAGTGGTGTAGTGACCCGACCCTCCGGGGTACTTTTGAACTCACATGTAATCGCTTAGGCCTTAAGCGGAATAAAATTATTTAATTTTCAAAAGTCGGCCGGGACAAGTGTGTATATTTTCCTGCGATAGAGCGCGAAAAACGATGACCGACGGTGCGATCGGATTCGAAATCCGATGCCAGGATCTCCCGGAACGGGACCCTTAGCGATGCGGTAGTTAGTCGCGCATCGGAAACCGTGCAAAATATCTTGCACCCGTTAGAGATAAGGTGGGTTATCCCGTAAGGATAATTAATCAAATAATTAATTATCCGGTGACGGAATTTAAATCCTCCTGCGTACAAATTAATTGTGGGATTTAAATGGGTGGGATTTTATCGCATAGATTGGAAAGGGATAAAAATCAGGATATTTAAACTAAAGGATTTAAATTATGGGATTTTATCTCACGGATTAAATAAGAGATAAAATCCGGATTTTCAAATTGGGGATTTATTTCCCATGATTATTTAATTAAGGTGATTAAATAATCGGTGACCGGGATTTGGATAATAGAGGTTTAAATATCCGGGTAATTAGAATCCGACTGGGAATTTGATTTCCCAAGATTATTTGATAAAGGTGATCAAATAATCGGTGGTCAGGATTTAAAGTCGAGAAATATCCCGTCGTCGGATATTTTCTTGAGAAATAGAAACGGGAAATTATAGGTTCCTACGTACGTAAATAAAATTAACGATTAGATTTGGGGAATTGACGGTGGGGATAATAATCAAACGATTAACTAAATAGGTTATCGGTGGGGATTAATTAATTAGCGGATTAATTAATCGGATCGGAATACCCAAAAAGGGAATTTTGACGGTGCGGGTTTACAATTGGATATAACCAACATAGGGATTATTTAATTCCCCGCTCACCGAACGAAACCCTATTTTTATTTCTCCGCCTCCCCAAACCCTCCTCTTTCGTGCGTACCGAAACCCCCAGCCAGCGAAAAAGAAAGAAAAGGACCGTAACCGGAGGAAGGAGAAGGAAGAAGGAAGGGAGCCGATCGTCCTAAACACCGATCCAAAGGCTAGAAACGCGACCGGACACCTTCCCGACGATCTCCGATAGGTAAAATAATTTTTAATAATTTTTCTGGATTTTCCTATCGTAGTTGGTAAAATTCTAGAGTTCCTCCGCCACCCCCGTCACCGCCGCCGTCATCGTAATTTTGTTGGGCGGACGGAACGGGCAAGGAGGCGCGCGGTGCCACGGGGGCATCGCGCGAGGAAAAAAAGGGAAACACACGCGGATGACCGGGCTCCGCCGCAGGCGGGGACGGCGCCGCGCGGGTCGCACCCACGCGGGCGCCGCGCGGACACCGCGCGGCCGCCGCGTGGGCGGCCCCGCGCGGGCACCGCGCGGGGTGCCGCGCGGGGCGCCGCACGGGCGGCCCCGCGCGGGGCGCCGCGCGGGCACCCGCGCGGGGCGCCGCGCGGGCGGCCCCGCGCGGGCGCCGCGCGGGCACCCGCGCGGGGTGCCCCGCGGGCACCCGCGCGGGCGGCCCCGCGCGGGGTGCCGCGCGGGCACCCGCACGGGGTGCCGCGCGGGCGGCCGCGCGGGCGCCGCGCGGGCACCCGCGCGGGGTGCCCCGCGGGCACCCGCGCGGGGTGCCGCGCGGCGGCCCCGCGCGGGCGCCGCGCGGGGTGCCGCGCGGGCGGCCCCGCGCGGGCACCGCGCGGGGCGCCGCGCGGGCAACCCCGCACGGCGCCGCACGGGCCCGTGCCCGTGCGGGCACCGTGCGGGGCACTTTGCGCGCACCGCCGCGGGGCCGCGCCGCGCGCGGCTCCGACGGGCGGCGACGGTTGCGCGAGGGGGGGGGGGTTCCGTGGGCAGCGGGACGGTGCCGGACTTTAATATATCTAATGTGGGGTATTTTCTGTTGCGATAAGTTAGTATACTTTCTGACCTTAGTGTCCGTGCGGACTTTTATAGGTCCGGGTGCGCAGCGGGAGAGTGCGAAGGGCTCGGGTGACCCGACTTCTCTCCAACAAGGTGGGTACGGTTGCGATGTGTGCAACCGGTGCTGTAAGTGCATCTATGTCATTAAAAATATTCTTTAATTTACCTAACAAAGTAGATGGACAGTTAACCTTTCTTTTAATTGATAAATATCTGATAAATTAAGCGGCTGCGGTCGCGGTGCTCATTACACGCCATTCTTGGCAATCCGGTTTCGGATGCTGCACGTACACTGGCGGATCGGGCCACCGCATGGTGTACTTTTCCGGAAAAGTGGTCTTTTTGACCCGTGTGCCTCACAAAGGGGTGGGTGCCGTGAGGACCTCTTCACGGCTGCTATAGGGGTCGCACTAGCCCCGTGAAGTGGTTATAGCATCAAAAAGGTGTTGTGCACGAGGGGGGACTTTAGTCTCCCCGACAGGTACTCTGGGGTCGGTGCCCAATTTAATTAACAATTAATCCGGGGTTGGTGCCCGGTTTAATATATGCACAGGGGTTTAACGAAAGGTTACGGTGTACTCGGTGTATTCGGTTCGTTCTTCCTTTCTTAATATTATTAGACATCTACTTTGTTTGTCACTGACGTTACCCACTCCGTGACAGGTTTCCCTAGGTGCGTTAGCCGGGACGGCGGTGGGACTGCGACGTGAGGATCGTAGTCGGACTCTTGGTTATCGTATATATAACTCATTTCCTCTTTAGGTTACTTTTAATTTCGCTTGTGGATTACTTTACATGTGGGCATGTTTTAGTTAGCACTGTGGATGAGATGTGGCTTTATGTGATACTTTTAGTAGTGTTTTTAATTGCGGCATGTTTTATGATGAGATAAAGGTTTGCGAAAACGTTTTCTAAAAAGAGGTGCCGTGTGGGCACGGATTTTACAACTCTGGGTTTTATCCTTTCCAAACATTGAAGCCGCTCAAATGACATGCTTTAGTTAAACGATTTAACTCTGAATATGGTGTATGTCTACCGTATGGTTGTTGGTTGGTGTGTGTTGTATGATTATTGTGAATGAATGAAATGATGTAAATGAGACGCCGTGCATATGCAGAGGAGACTCTGTCCGCGGACAGAGTGAATTTGTGTATGTGGCGGTCTGGCACGCACCGGGGTTGAAGTTAAGTTACCTTATTATGAGAAAAAAATTGGCACGATTTTCCGCTTCAAAGGACTCAAAAACCCCCGGGGGCGTGACACACGCCCCGAGTTTAAAAACCAGCGTCTAAATTTTTTTTTTTTTTTTTTTTTTGAAATCAGAGTTTGAAACCAGCCAGGGCGCAACAGACCGCCACATATATAGAAGAGTCCCAATCCCACTGGGGATTGAGCCTTTTCTATATATGCACGGCTAGCTTGGCAATCAATCAGAGTACTAACTTCGTATCACTAATACAACACAGATATTACAACCACTTTTCAATTACATTATATTTTCCTTGTTACATCAAATAACTAAATACTTGGGCTATCGGCTGCCCATGGGTCAAGCTCTATCTCGTGATCTCACCAACTCGTCCCGACATCTCAACACCCGCTCGACCTGAAAAACAGTCACCCGAGGGTGTGAGACACACCGGAGTGTATCCCAGTGGGCACGACGAGCCGAGAAATAGCAGATCGTACCTACTGGTATACAATGCTAGAGGATAGTAATAGATCATGGGTTAGGGTAAAGCAGATATATAACTGGTGCTGTAAAGAAAGCAAAACTCATAATCTGGGTACAAGCATAGGAGATAATTTTAGCAGAATTTAAAACAGGACAACCATGTATCAGGATAATCAACGCATCAAGGAGTTAGGACAATCAGCACGATAACCATGAAACTATAATCAAAGGCATCACATAGAATCATATAAATGTAGATAACTAGAAGCCAGATCAAAGAATCAAGAAAGCATGTTAAAGCAACTTAACAACACATGCATCAAATAAATGAAATCACAAAGACCCAATCACAAGCTACCATATTGGCCTTCACAAGACCTCAGGCAAGGCTGCCCAACCTAGCACCAACCTGGTTGACATTCCCTCCACTGAGGGTCACGGGTTGCAACTGCTAACCACTTTACCGGTAAAGTACACCGCTACGGGTGATCGGTCCGCTGGTGTACGTGAAGAACAACGGTGCGGGCGAATCATATGCAAATGCTCAACTGGCGGTCCACTGACCGGGTAATCGGCTACAAGCCGGGAAATCCCCACTGGGATGCATGGGCAAAATCAACTGAATCTCAACTCATATGCAAGATCAAGGCCAAATCTCAACTCAGCATAAGCTCAACCGAAAACTCAACTCAATCATGCAGACCAACCAAATGATACAAAACTTAAACACATATTTTTAAGAAAACTGTTTTAAAAAGTCCAAACCCCGAAAAGCATTGCCCTCGTCCTATCAAACAAGAACAGACTCAGGCGACACTACGAAACTTGGGTTTCCAAACCTCGTAGAGCAATTGCCTTTGTCCTATCAAACAAGAACAGACTCCGGCGACCCTACGAAGCTCGATAAAAACATCAGTTAAATAAGTCTATGTGTTCAGCAGTGTATCATTTGATCAGCAGGACAAACCAGGCTCACCAATCAAACATGGAAATGTTCCAAGATAAGATATAAATACTAGAGGCACTATGAATAATCATGTAAGGCAGAATAGAACTGATAACAGGCATAGCTCAACATCTCACCCAATCAGACATACTAACCCCTTATGCAACTAAACACATATTTTTAAGAAAACCTTTGAAAACAATAGGTTTTTGGGTCCCAAACCTCGTAGAGCATTGCCCTTGTCCTATCAAACAAGAACAGACTCAGGCTACCCTACAATTCTTGGTAAAAATATTTATTTTAAAAAGATCATGTATTTAGCAACATAACGGGCGAACAACAAGGAAGCAGGTATAAAGCAGGCATAGGGTAGCAAATCACTGAATCAATGGAAAGGCAGGCTCAAGCATTAATAGACTGATATAATAATCAAGCATAGGAGTGCAACTACGAAATGACCAATCAGTCAGAGCAACTAGCAGTAATATATATTGCAACCAAAGGCAGATAGGCTCAAAATAAACTAAGTTACCAAGAACAGGAGTCCAACCAATACCTTACACCGAGGGCCGAACTGATAAAGCCCGGACCGAAGATAACCCACCTGTCAATGCGCAGGCGAACCTTCGACTCCAACTGGACGCTCGAAGACTGTGCCAACCTAAATCAAGGTTACGATTAGGGAAAACTACTCAACCATACTTATCCCGACATTATTTTTAAACTCTTGTCGCTAACCTGATCTTTTTAATTACTTAGACGTCCATGTCTGGTGACAACACTGGGACCAGGTTAATCTTATATTTCATCTTTGGTAAAATTACCAAATTGCCCCTCCCGGGAATCCCTTTTGGCTTTCCGGGAGATTCAGGCTTTAAAACTTAGCCGCTGGCTCAACCAGATTCTACTGGGACTCAACAGTCGGCTTGGTGAAACCGCCGTAATTCCTCAAATTACGCGATTGCCACCCGGATGCCGAACAATCGACGATTTTGCCGATTCTCGGGCCGATTTTCGATTTCCGCTCAACGGGAGCCGTTGGATTCCTAACGAAAAGTTTAGGAATCATTTATACCCTATTTTAAACTGTATGCAGTGCCAAAATTTCATTTAGACCCCTAGGGTTTCTAGAATTCCCATTTTTAGCGTCATTTGAGCGCTGTTTTCGCTCGTTCTTTCAAACCAGAAGTCCGATGACAGCGCCGTAAGTTTCAGCGTGTCCGTTATGACATGACGAAGCTCGTGCTCACCATTTGGGAGCAGCACGAGACCCGAGGAAAACTTTGGCCCATAACATTCCTCTCTAACATAGTCATTTTGCATTTTTGTTTCTCCCGGGCTTCAAACACCAAATATGACGCGAGCATCGCGTCCAGTGACCCCAAATTAGCTAGGAATACATTGTTGCGGCTTCGCTAAAAGCCCGGAACTTAGTTTTGTTCCAACATTACTTTAAAAGGTTGATTACACTACAACTTTTAATCCGATCGTCAAACAGATGAACTTTGTATATGAAAGTGTCTCTAAACAGTGCCAATACCCTAGGGCTCACCCTAGTTTCAGTCCAAAATCGATGGATCAACCAGATCCAAGTTCTTGCTCTCTAACACTTCCACCATGCCCCACACACCAATCCACACAGCCAACATTGGGTCTGAAGTGAGCATCAAGCTCAAGGGAGTGTGTGTGGCATCTTTCATATTAAACTCGAAGCCGAATTCTGAATTTTTCTTCTTTGGAACATTACATCAAACACCTTAGGGGCATCACTTATACACATTAATTAGACACCTAACTCCACATTTATTTTCTGCAACACAAGCACCCTTGGGCTCCCTCACTTGGATAGGAAGCTTAAGCATGGAGTTCAGAGGTTACCTGAGGGTCTTGGCCGGTGCCCGGAGGCGGCGGCGGCGGCCGGAGGGGAGCTCGGGCCAAGTTCCATGGTGCCAACACCAAGATGGAAGAACTTGGTTCCCATGAGTTCTCTGTCCAAACCAAGATGATAGGAAGCTTGCTTAGAGTATGTAGGACTAACCTAGGTGGCTGGCCGGCGGCGGAAAACACCGGCGACGCAAGGTGGTGGAGTTCGGGCTTTAAACATGGTGCAACAACATGGCACAAAAACCCAACGTTAGGTTTCACATGCAAGGGTTCGGGAAGCTTTGTAGAGGTCTTAGGATCATATCTGGGTCGCTCCCCCGCTTGACGGAGCTCCGGCGATCGCCGGAGACCATTTCTCCAAAAACTCAAGCTTTTCCGGCCACCAACAATGGTGGATTCCGGCCGGCGGGGTCTGGGCAGGCGCAAGATGGACCAAGGTGGTCCACTTGGTCCCTTGGCGCTTGCTAGGTAGATGGCCGGCGGCGCGGGGATGCGGCGGCGCCGGACGGCGCGCTTCGGCCAAGCTTTACATTTTCTCGGTTCTAGGGCAAGCTCGGGAGGCGCAGACCCTTATCCGATCATCATGAAACTTCGGGAGGGCCTTGCAGTCACCCAAGAGACGAGATCCAACGGTCCCGATCAGAGTTACAACGGTTGGAAAAATCCTCCAACCGAAGCTCAGTTTTCCGGCAATAGCAGGCTCCCGCCGGCGATCCAGGGCACGGCGGCGGCTCGGACTGCATGAGGATGATCACCTCGAAGTCAGAAGGTCCATGGTAGGGTCCATGGGCCAAAGAAAATAAATAAGTTCCAACCTCTCACCTTGCCGGAGAAGAGGAAGGAGAGGGAGTTGGCCGCGGCGGCGCGCGGCGGCGCTCGGCGACGGGAAACCCAGGGCTCGGTCACAGCGACCCAGAGGACTCTCCAGTTGAAGTTTGAGCCCCCCCCTTGGACTCCCAAGTGTGTGTGTCCAACTACAACCCGAGAGATTTGAAGCTTTGCGTGGCTCCTTCCTCGGCTACTCCGGCGACGGGAGGTGGCGGGGGCTCGGGCGCGGGTGCAGAGGAAGTGTAGGAGGCGTCGGTTGAGAGGGGGAGTTGAAGAGGCTTCCGCGTATGGGGTTAATCCGAAGAGTCACCTCGGTTGCATGCTTATACATGCATAAAAGACACTTTTGCACAAAACCCCCTCCAACTTCGGCTATTTGGAGTTTAGTCCTTTACCAACTTAACACTTTCACACTTCAGTCCCTCTCACACAGCACACACGTTTTCCGAGGCATAAGTAATTGGGTTATCGCGCAAAATACACTATTTTTCGCTGTATTTCACGCATTTCGAGGATTTTCGGTCATCAGAACGAAAAACGGACTTCGCCATTGCGTCCGGCACGTCGAAATCTTCAAGGTAGCGATTTTAGTTTTTCGACGCGATGTCCAGAATAATTTTCGTTCCATAAAAACTATCCAATTTTACAGTTTTCACGCCTTTCGAGATTCCAGAGTCGTCAAACACAATTTTCGACTGCGCCATTGCGTTCAGAACGTCGAAAATAGCTAGAATTGACTACTCGAATCACTATATTAGGATTCCAGATGGTAAATTGGCCAACGGTTCAAGGGATAATTAAAATCCAGGATTACTGTTCATGTACAGTATATAACTTAAGTTACTGTGTGCAGGAACACTGTTCTATTGGTCGCGGCTAATTATCCTCTTCTTTATTAAATTCTGGAAGATTCGACCGTCAGATCGAAAAGTGCTGAATATGAAACTTGCTCAGTTCGACGAGACGATCGCAACGGTCAACTCGGATTTCCAAGATCATGTCCGGATTGGAAGTTAGCCTTTTTGCCTCGTAATTCGTGCAACTTGCACCACGACAATTGATCAAATAGATCAATTTAGATCTTTAGAATATAACTCCGGCTAAAAATTCACCTTTTATTTTATTTATTAAAAATAAAATATTTCGGATTACTACAAAATTACCTTTGATTTATTTATTAAAAACAAAATATTTCGGATTACTACAGACTTCCAGGAGTACACCAACTTCTGTGCCGACTATACAAGAGTCCAAACGGCTCCCATATCAAACCGACAATGACATGCGATATTAAGGACATGTTTCGTTGGCCGAAAGTGAAACATCAAAAGTAAAACTTTTAGAAAGTGACATTTTATTAATTGTATTAGTTTGCCAGAATGGATATACAATTTACTTTACAAAAGTGGGTTATGAAAGTGAGTTCGGGTCAAAGTGGGTTAAGAAAGTGACTTCGCTAAATTCACCTTTTTTGTGACGACCCAAAAAATTCCTAAATTGCCGAAAGTGGAGAGTTTATTTAAAAGGTTATACTTGTTATTATCGCTAATCTATGAATTTATTTTTAGAGTTGAATTTCAACTTAAATTTGATTTCAAACCTTGAATTTAATTTCACATTTTAAATTTTATTTGTAATTCAAATTAAACACAATTTTTAAATTCAAATTTGTAAATTTATATTTGAATTTAAAACTTAAAGTTCTATTTTTATTTAAATTTAAATTCTAGTTTTAAATTAAATTAAAATATTTAAATTTAAATTTCAATCAAATTATATTTAGCTTGGAACTTCAATTTGAACTTTGGAATCAAATTGTTCCAAACTATAAATTCAAATTATATACTGAAATTTGAAATCAAAAATTAAAATTTTAAATTTAAATTTGAATTTGAATTTATGTTTGCATTTTGAATTTAATATCAATAATGAGTTTTAGTTTGAACTTTGAATTTGAATTATAAATTCAAATGTTCAATTTGAATTGTGATTTAAACTCAAATTTTAATTTTAATTCAATTTGTGAATTCACATTGGAATTCAAAATTTAAGATCAAATAGTAAATCAAAATTTGATTAATTCATGAATTCAAATTTAAATTAAGGTTTAATTTTTGAGTTGAAATTTGGATTTAAAATTTAATTTCAGTTATGAGCTATAACTTAAACTTTAGATTCAAATGACAAATTTAATTAATCGTATGTCTTAAATTTTAATTATACATTTAACTTAGATTTAAGTTCAAATTTAACTTTTAACATTTAATTTTGAATTCCAAATATGAGTTCAAATTTAAATTTAAATTACGAGCACTAATAGCTGTTTATATTTTTATTTGTATATTTATAATCAAATAATCAAACAATCTGCTATTTCTCGGCTCGTCGTGCCCACTGGGATACATGTACAGTGTATCTCACACCCCCTGGGTGACCATTTTTCAGGTCGAGCGGGTGCTGGGATGTCGGGACGAGTTGGCGAGGTTCCGAGTTAGAGATTGACCCTGGACGGCCGTGTATTTAGAAATAGTTAATTCAAGTGGTATTCAGATGTAATTTGTGTAAAGTTATTTGTAATAATTAATTTGTAATAGTGTTAAATGTTACTCTGATGTTGTTGCCAAGTTAGCCGTGCATATATAGAAAAGGCACAATCCCAAAGGGGATTGGGACTCTTCTATATATGTGGCGGTCTGTTGCGCCCTGGCTGGTTTT
Organism: Tillandsia fasciculata; assembly: GCA_029168755.2. Lineage (NCBI taxonomy): Eukaryota > Viridiplantae > Streptophyta > Magnoliopsida > Poales > Bromeliaceae > Tillandsia > Tillandsia fasciculata. The sequence goes on along the minus strand of JAQOTM010000236.1, from coordinate 149,843 downwards.
AAAACTCTGATTTGTACAAAAAAAAAATTTTAGACTCTGGTTTTTTAACTCGGGGCGTGACACGTGGTGTCTTTTTCCCAGGGACTTCTGCTCCAGTTGTTGATTCTGCTCCATCTGACCGAGGTGAGGGAGTCGCGAGATAGATCCCTTCCAGTCATCCTCTGAGAGAGAATAGATGCACCCCTTACCAGTTGCTGTGAGTGTTATGTTGAGTGACTCTTGTAGTGAGGTATCGAGTTGTACCTTTCTTTTACTGCAGTTGTGAGAGACTCCTGTATTTGAGGTGATGTTGGCCTGTATTATTTTAGAGCTATAGTTGTATTTTATATCTTTTATTTCAGCTTTTGTGTCACGCCCCGAGTTTAAAAACCAGGTCTGAAATTTTTTTTTTTTTTCTTAAATCAGAGTTTGCAAAACAGGCGTAACAGACCGCCACACATATAGGAAACCCTCTATTCCGCGAACAGAGACTCCCCTATATGTGCTGTAAGACCCGACCTTCCCTTTGACTTTACCATTCGCCTTTTCTTTTGACGGTTCAACTTAGGGCCTGATTTTTGGGTTTTTCCCAGGCTGTCCGTCGGGGCTCGCGGACATTTTTAGGCGGTAGGGTTCGCGAAACGGAGCACGGGGACGCGATCGGTTCCGGATTCCGACTCCCGGTTCGTCCAGAATCAATTTTCAAAGTTTGGACCCCCTGGTAAGTGCCCCGGGATCCGTGTTGGATCTGTACGGCTCGGGTTATATTTAATAGAAAGAAAAGAAGGGACTTAGGGTTCCTTTTCTTTTGTCCGCCTACTTTTCTCATTTCTTTCCTCACGTAGCCGCCGGCAAGGGTGAACCGAGGAAACGGAAGGGGGACGGAGACGATTTGGACGGTCTACCGAGGAGGAAATCCTACCGACGCGGTCTTCTTCCCTCTAGGTGTAACCGAGGACTCGAGCTAGCGGACGATCCCTCTCCCTCCTTCTCCTTTGCGCATCGAGGTGAGCATTGTGGCATTCTTGTTTTCCTACGATTATCATCTCGAAATTCCGGGTTGGGGGCGTCCGGCGTCGGGGGTGCCGCCATGGGCAAGCGGGAACCGCGGGCGGCGCGCCCGCGCGGCGCTAGGCCGCGCGGGGCCGCCGCGGGCGGGGTGCCCGCGCGGGCTGGTGCCGCGCGGGGTCACCCCGCAACCGCGGGCGGCGCGCCCGCGCGGCGCTAGGCCGCGCGGGGCCGCCGCGGGCGGGGTGCCCGCGCGGGCTGGTGCCGCGCGGGGTCACCCCGCAACCGCGGGCGGCGCGCCCGCGCGGCGCTAGGCCGCGCGGGGGCCGCCGCGGGCGGGGTGCCAGCGCGGGTTGGTGCCGCGCGGGGTCACCCGCACCCGCGGGCGGCGCGCCCGCGCGGCGCTAGGCCGCGCGGGGCCGCCGCGGGCGGGGTGCTCGCGCGGGCTGGTGCCGCGCGGGGTCACCCCGCACCCGCGGGTATCGCGCCCGCGCGGCGCTAGGCCGCGCGGGGCCGCCGTGGGCGGGGTGCCCGCGCGGGCTGGTGCCGCGCGGGGCCACCCCGCGCCCGCGGGCGGCGCGGCCGCGCGGCGCTAGGCCGCGCGGGGCCGCCACGGGCGGGGTGCCCGCGCGGGCCGGTGCCGCGCGGGGCCACCCGCACCCGCGGGCGGCGCGCCGCGCGGCGCTAGGCCGCGCGGGGCCGCCACGGGCGGGGTGCCCGCGCGGGCCGGTGCCGCGCGGGGTTGCCCCGCACGCGCGGACGGAGCGCCGCGCGGCACTTGACCGCGCGGGGCCGCCCGCAGGTGGGACACCCGCGCGGGCTGGTGCCGCGCGGGACCTCGCGCTGGCGGGGTGCACGCCGTACGGGTCGGTGCCGTGCGGGGAACTCTACCACCCGGAGACCAGAGCTACGTCCACCATCTGGTTTCAGTCGGGGGTCAGTGTGGGTTTCAGATCTCGTAGTTTGACTTGCTCTTGTTCTCTCAGGAGTGCGGGACGTTGTAGGCGCGCGGACACGGACGAGTTGAGTTCCGGACGACATACACGAGGTGGGTACATTCCCGGGAACTGCGGGAATAGGATTTTAATTATAGAGATAGTATGTTGGGGCAAGGTGAATAGTAAGTCTTCTCTCGTTTTTGAACTAACCCTGTTTTGGTATCATTCCGTTTTATTATTGATCTGAGGCTCTTGTTTTGCTACACGCACACCGGCGGATTGGCCTGCGCCAGGGTGTGCTTTTCCGGAAAAGTGGTACGTTGACCCGTGTACCCCACGCGATGGTGGCGTTAGGAATGGGGGCCCTCATAGGTGGGGGGTGTGAGCGGTGACGCCGAGGTGGGTGCTCGGCGGCCGAGGCAGGTGCTCGGCAGGGGACACCGGGGTGGGGGCCCGTTGTGGTGGTCGGGAAAGGTGCCCGGTTGTGGTATAATACAGGATGTGATTATCGTAGGAGGTGTTTGAGAGAGACGGTTGCTCCGGTTACAGTGGTTTGCTATGTTTCTAGTTTTTCTGCTTATCATACTATTTCTAGTCACTGACTTCCCACTTCGTGACAGGTTCGTCCAGGGGCGAGTGCTAGGGCACCGGTGAGGCCGCGAGAGTACTATTCTGACATTAGTTGACTTCAGACTCTGTGATTCGTTCCCCTTGGTACTGTATTCATTATTCATATTAGTTAGTTGTGGATTGCGACACCCTCGTGGGGTCGATGTGGATGTCACCGCTTTTCATGCATATACTATTGAATGTTTTCTTCTTGCTCGGCTGTTTTGAACAACGGAAACAAAGATAAAAGAAAACTGATTGTGAAAACTGCTTTTAAAATAGGGGTGCCGAGTGGGCACCGGATTTCAAAACCTTGTGGGATTTATGGGGTTTCAAACTGGATTCTTTTAAAGATTGGCATCGGGTGGGTGCCGCTTTCAAAACTCTGGGGTTTTATGTGGTTGCAAAACAGATTTCTAAAACCAAGGCGTCGAGTGGGCGTCGCTTTCAAAACCGTGTGATTAATTATCCTTTCAAATCAGTCGGCTCTCTCTCTCTTACTTGTTAAAGGTTGTTGAAATGTTTAGAATGCATGTTGTATGTGTTTGTACCTCGATTAGTGTGGTTAATGCTTGAGACGAATGTATGTTGAAATCAGGACGCCGTGCATATACAAAGGAAACTCTGTCCGTTTGTAGAGTAAATTTGTATATGCGGCGGGTCTGGGCTCGCGCCGGGGAGCAATGGTTTTCAAAAAAAAAAATTTAACTGGATTTAGGGAGGAGCACCGGTGGCTCTGCTTCCGCGCATTCAAACCCCGGGGCGTGACATGTGCACGGCTAGGCTAGTAATCAGCAACAGATATCTCAGTACAACTACTAATCTAGTCAGCAGGAATAATTCAAAATCAGTCATTACATCAATATTTTAAATGTCTAAATCAAATGGAACTGGAATGAAAAGCGAAAAATAAAAGTCTGCATAGATCATCAGGGCTCAATATCTACGATCATGGGGACAGCTCTGTCGTAACCGGCTCACTGGATCGTCCCGCTATCTTCCCACCCGACGGACCTAGAAAATGGTCACCCAGGGGGTGTGAGATACACTGTACATGTATCCCAGTGGGCACGACGAGCCGAAGATCAGCTAATCGTACCTACTGGGTACTAAAATCTGCGGATAGTAAAGATCTATAGGAAAAGCTGGAAGCATGGATGTCTACTAGTAATCAGAATAAACTGCAGCCAGGTATACTGAAAATCAGGGCATGTCAGAGATAAACAATCATGCTGGAAATCCAAAAGATGTCTATAAGAATCATGTATAAGAACTGCAAGTGATGAAAGCATGTCTACAGATAGCAATACTGGAATAAACTGAGCAACCGTACAAGTAAAAGTAATGCGTCAAAGGTAGAACCCAAGTACCCAATCATGCGCCACTATTGGTCTCATAGGACCTCAGGCAATAACCCTGCATTTCACAGACGCCAAGCAGTCTCGATGCAAAGGGCTCGCGGCTGACATACTCCGGCACCCTCGGGCACTAACCTGGGAGTCAACACTCCGGCACCCTTGGGCACTAAACTGGGAGTCACGGGTCGTATACCAGACCACTTTACCGGTAAAGAACAAGCTCCACGGGGAGCGACCCCGGCCATGTTCGTGAAGTACAGCAGTATATAGCAAGTCATAATGATCAATCTCACGGTCTAGTGAACGGGTAGTCGGCAACATGCCGAAATCCCAACAGGAAATCATCTATCATATCGATCAGAATCTATCATGCATATCGGAACATCGAGTAGTATCTATCAATCATGCATATCGGAACATCGAGTAGTATCTATCAATCAGGATCAATCAATCATGAATGTCGACAATAAATCAAGAATCATCTCAATGGCAGGAATATGAACAGATATATATCATGTGTCTCAAGTAGACCAGGATCTATCAGTGATAATCAGGGAGCAGGTATGCAATACTCAGGCTGATGGTGAACAAGTAATCTCAATCACGGGTCTAATCAAGTCAGTGTCAATCAGTGGGATCATTATATGTTAAGATAGGTCAGATAATCAGCAGGGAAATCAAAAACAGGGGTCCGACTGGACTAAAGCAACCAGAGGGCCAAAAAGCTGAGGCCCGGTTCGAAGATAACCCACCTGGATAACGGCAGATCCTCGAACTCCCGCGCAGCTACTGGGAGGCTGGTGCTGAACAACTGGGCCCTGAATAAAGAGATATGATCAGTAATAAACTCACACAACCCTTTCCCGACGTCGCTACACTAACGGAAAGCTTAAACGGGTCAAATCGGCCAATTTATCGATCAAACTTTGATTCCCGGTCAACGAGGACCTTCGGAACCCTAACAAGATGTCCAGGTGGTGCGTGAATACTGTCTAAGGACAGCCAGGGTGTAACATTTGCAAGTTGGTCCATAAATTATTAAAATTTGCATGAAAACATTATATTATTTGACTGTTTTGGCTCGTTCTTAAAATCCGGGGATCCGACGACGACGCCGTAAGTTTCAGCGCGTCCGTTACGTCGAGACGGAGCCCGTGCTCACAAGTTTGGGCTGGCACGGGGCCCGATATCAAAGTTGGCCCATAATGTTCTTCGGTCCAATTTACAACTATGTGGAATCTTAATACATACTTGATCTAAATGTGATCTAATTGGAGCATGATATTCAGTAAGGGTTGGAGACAGTGGGGCTCACCTGAGGCTTGCCGGAAGTTGGCCGGAGCAGTGGTCGGAGCAACACCCAAAGATGTCTCAATCTCGGGTTGGGGTGTTCTTGGAGCAACCCAGCTTCTGACCTGGAACCAAGGTGAGCACAGGTTAGAGGGAGGTCTCAGAAGGTCTCGGGTCCACGTGGGGTCGAGCCCCGGCGGCCGGAGGCGGCGGCGGCCGGAGATGAGCCCGCATTTCATATCTCGGGTGCAAGATTTGGAACCCAGATGCAGGGGGTGTTCTGGGTCAAAATAAAATCATGGGAATCATCATACAGGCATTTAGGGCTTACCTGCAAGGTTGGCCGGAGGCCGGAGCGGCGGGGATCGCCGGAGTCCGATCTTGAAGCCAATTCGGGTGCAATGACTGTGACGAGAAACCCAACGTTAGACCTTGCATGCAACCAGATGGGAGAGTTCCTATGAACCAACAGAGCTCACCTGGGCAGTTTTCCGGCGTCTGGGAGCGACGGCAAGGCGGCGCCGGCGAGGTTCGGTGGAGCTTCAATGGCCAACAATGGCGGAATCCGGCCGACTAGCTCCGGGCCGGAGCAACTTGGACCAACAGGGTCCACTCGGTGCCAGAAGTCTTCTGGTGGGGTTGGCCGGCGGTGGGAGGCTGCGGCGGCGCCGGGCAGCGGCGATCGGTCAAGATGCAAAATATCGGGTTTCTAGGGCTTGTCCGCTCGGGTCCGATCCTCAACCGATCGCGATGGGACTTCGTGGAGAGGCTGCAGTCGACGAGAGGAGGAAGATCAACGGTGCTGATCTTTGGTTTAGCGGTCGGATGGGTGCGGCGATCAGCGGCGGCAAAAGGAACAATAATCCGGCGACGGGGCTCCCGCCGGCGATCGGGACGACGGCGCCGGCTCCAACTTCACAGAGAGGTTGGCCTCGAGGTCAGGAGCAAGCTAGAATGGTTCAAGGGCCAAATTAAAACAATAACTTCCAAGAACCTACCTTGCCGGAATAATGGGAGAGGAAGGAGAAGGTGGTGGCGGCGCGCGGCGGAGCTGGGGTGCCGGCTCCCTCGGGCTCGGTTGCTGCTTCACAGAGGGTGCCCCAGATGCAGTCCCAGTCCACCCAGGGTCCTCCCAAGCTTCCTCCACCACACGACCCGAGATCAAGACAACTTCTTGATCAACCTTTTTCCGGCGATGCGGCGGCGGCCGGTGCGGGGTGGTCCGGGAAGTGGGGTTGATGGAGAGGGTTGTTGGAGAAGGTGGCTGCGGCTTGTGAGGCGAGGGTACGGGGTTCTTTAAAGAGAGAGAGAGTTCGAGTTTGAATTTCGAACTTGAAATTGCAACATTTGCAATTTGGCCCTCCCACTTTGGTTATTTCTGGCCCGGTCCCTCACAGCACACTTCTCTCACACTCTAGTCCTCCCCCACAAGATGGCACGCAAAATGAGGCAGTAACTCTAGGGTCTTATATGTAAAATTCGCATATATCACTGCATTTTACGCTTTTCGAGAAAATCCGATCGTCAATTCGAAAAACGGACTTCGCCAGGACGTCCGGCTCGACGAATCCTATCAGGTAGTGATTTTTGTTTTTCGAGAAAGTGCCCGGATTAAACTGCGGTCCATAAAATACAGCTCCGAAACACTGTTTTCGCGTTTTTCGAGACTTAGAGTCATCAAACGGAAATTCCGTCGGTGCCATTGCGTCCAGAATGACAAAACCGTTAAAATCCACTACCTGAAGTGCTATGATCAGATTCCGGATAGTAAATTGGCTCAATGTTGGTGCTAGGGGCTTGAAAATTAGGGTTTACTGTTCATTGTACCCGCGACTTAAGTCGCGGGTCCCGCCGGCTTCAACGCTGATTTCTGGAAGATCCGACCGTCAGATCTGAACGAGCTTAATATGGATTTCGCTCAGTTCGTCATGACGGTCGCACTCGTGGTCTCGGATCTTCGAGATCAGGCTCGGATTGAAAAATGCTATTTTCGGCCCACTAACTGTGCAGTTTACACTGCAGAAAAGGGGCACTAAGACTATCTGTGCTTTTCATGATTCAATTTCAACTTGACTTCAATCAATTTCATTTATTTATTTATTTTCAAAAATTTGAATTCTCACATCTCTCCCACCAAAAAGGAAGTTTCGTCCCTGAAACTTAATACAACTAAAAGTCAAATACATGGGGAAAGCGCTCCAACATGGCTGATTCACATTCCCACGTGGCTTCGCGCTTTTCAAGGTTCTCCCATTGTACCTTGACATAGGGGATCGGTCAACTTCTCAGCTTCTTTTCATCTCGAGCCAGGATTTTCAGAGGTGTCTCAGTAAGGAGGTCTTTAATTTACCGTTATCTGGAACACACCAACGGCCCCTGAATCGGATAGAGCCATCGGCGTGCGGCTGATAATTCGTCAGTCTGTCCCAGTGGTATCAGTTCACGAATCTTATGGGAGGAGGGGTCCGACTGCTGTCCCTCCTTTATGCGATCAAGCAGGGTAGACTGCACTACCATCGCTAAAAGTCTAGCGGTAGATCCTGAAGGAACGATCTCCAAGTCTAGACGCTGGAACTTGGAAAACAAGCGATCCTGATCAGTGATCATTAGTAGCTCTGGGGACACGTGCTTTCGACTCAAAGCCTCTGCTACCACATTGGCCCGATAACTTGTTCATTGACCGAACATACACGGTCCCAAATGTCAAAGCACCTTGTACTGTGTGGTTTGCGATAACGCTAGGGTTCACAATTCTGTTTCATCCAAACTGCTAAAAATTTTGGTTCATTTACTGTTCATTTGTACTACCACTTATTTCCATTATCGAATCAGTTGCACGATCTGGCGAGGTCAACGTGGCTAGTGGCCGCAAGTTAGGACGAATGTCTACATTAATGACAAACATAATCTGTCCACTATACCCACGACTATCTGAGACCTACCTAAGGTCCAATATGGTCTGGGACATCATCACTGAAACTTTAACATCGTTGTCCAGAGGGTAACCCTGGAGACTATAACTATAGATAAGCGAACAAGTAGACCCAATCACAATATTACCCCTTACGGGGTAGAGTACTTCAAACCACTCTTTCGACAGTACCTTGTCTGCAGCCAACATACTTATCGAAAGAAGGGTGAAATACCCAAGATCTGTCGCCAACATCAAGTTGGGGACACGACTCCCACCGGAGTCAACAGAAGGTATAACTCATACCTCACGACACAAATCTCTATGCCGATACTATAACCCTATATCAACTATCTCTACCGATTATCTTAAATGAATCACCGCTTTTAGCCTGTCCATCAACCATGTCTGCGCCAAAGCGCTCACCGTTACCACCATCTCTATCAAGGTAATCGTGAATCCCAAATTATTTTACACTGATCAGGGTTGGGACACGATTCATTAAGGTCTAATATTTGCTGAGTGTCGTCAGAATCCTTCCATCCAAAACAACAAGATTGCTAACCTCATAGGCATCCCGATACTATATTCGGGGAATCTCCGGTAATAGCAGCCACAAAATAATTTTGATAACCACGGCTACGACAATAGTCACCATAACATGTGACGCGGGGACAACTGGAGGATCAATGACTTCTCCAATCCCTGGACTAGTGGTGGAGCCAGTGCAACAATAGCAACCATCTGATGCTGAGCCATCTGCTGGACTATCCCAGCAAAAACGATGAGCTGATTCTCTAACCGCTGCCAAAAATCCGAGCTCTCAGGCTCCACTGATACATCAAACCCATGGCTCGTACCACAACCGCAGCTAACACTGCACCCACTGTGACCACTAAGCCCAGAGCGCGTGCGAACACCGCTCATAGTCACAACAACAAGTTAGGAAAACGTCTCATAAGTGTGAAAATACACCTGAGCTCCTAACCGTTAGACAAATACCCCGCGCTCTCACGTCATAAGTCATCCTAGGGTTCATCCTAACCAGATCCTAATCAGTTTTCCTAGGTACCGTGTACCTATTGCTCTGATACCATCCAATCTGTCACGCCCTGAGTTTAAAAACCAGGTCTGAAATTTTTTTTTTTTTTCTTAAATCAGAGTTTGCAAAACAGACGTAACAGACCGCCACACATATAGGAAACCCTCTATTCCGCGAACAGAGACTCCCCTATATGTGCACGGCTAGGCTAGTAATCAGCAACAGATATCTCAGTACAACTACTAATCTAGTCAGCAGGAATAATTCAAAATCAGTCATTACTCAATATTTTAAATGTCTAAATCAAATGGAACTGGAATGAAAAGCGAAAAATAAAAGTCTGCATAGATCATCAGGGCTCAATATCTACGATCATGGGGACAGCTCTATCGTAACCGGCTCACTGGATCGTCCCGCTATCTTCCCACCCGACGGACCTGGAAAATGGTCACCCAGGGGGTGTGAGATACACTGTACATGTATCCCAGTGGGCACGACGAGCCGAGGATCAGCTAATCGTACCTACTGGGTACTAAAATCTGCGGATAGTAAAGATCTATAGGAAAAGCTGGAAGCATGGATGTCTACTAGTAATCAGAATAAACTGCAGCCAGGTATACTGATATCTGCTTGTGTAGATGTTTATTTGCAGGTAATCGCTACGTCTCTACGGGGCTTTCCGTAGCGGATCTGTTGGCGAGCCCGGGGCGCAGTTTCGACCCCGGGGCGTGACAGATTAGAATGGTATCAGAGCCTAGGATGTAGGTCTTTGAGGACTTATGAACCCTAGGCTTGTGGCTGAACCCTAGGATGACCCACGTGAGAGCCGAGACTTTTTTAGCGGAAGTCTTGATTGGGTTTCTAACTCTCCCGAGCGGATTGGGATGAGTGATAGACATGTCTTCCTTCGGTGGTAACTATGTTGGCTGCAGACAACATAGTACTATAGGAAGGGGGACATGCCTTTTGACTTTTGCTAGATTGGGTCGAGAGTTGAATTGGGTTTTGATTTGTTTGTTTTGTTCCTCTAGTGAGTGATGCCTCCGCGACGCACGATGTCGACGCATTCGCAGCCTTCTTCCTCTGAGCCCGAGCAGGAGGACTCGAGGTAGGGATAGCAGAGAAAGGTTCAGGAGCTTCGTGCCCAGATGGCACAGTTGTTGAGGCTGTTCGGCGTCAGGAGGAGACATCACAGCGCCAGGAGGAGGCCTTGGGTCGGTTGTTGCTCATGATGGAGCAGAGGGCACAGTCGATGGTAGCACCCCCAGAGAGTTTGCCTGTGCCTTCTTTGCTAGTTGTGGCGCCCCCTGTTGTTATGACAGCACCGGCAGTTTCTATTGAGCCGGTTTCTTGTAGACCACCGTCTGGGTCGACGGGACATTTGGCCTCAGCTGAGCAGTGGGAGGTAGTGGACCTGTTGATGAGATTTCGCCAATTTGATCCACCCCGCTTTTCGGGTATGAGTGCTGAGCCGTGGGCGGCCGAGTCCTGGATCACAGCCATGGAGCGTCATTTTGAGAGCTTATTCATTGATGAGAGGTTTCGAGTTATTTTGGCTACTCACTTCCTGGAGAGCAACGCCGAGGCATGGTGGCGGCGTGTGCGACTAGCTGGCCCACTTGGGGCGCAGCTTCTTTCCTGGGCCGAGTTCCGGAGTATGTTGCTTGGAGCTTTCTTTCCTGAGAGTGTCAGACAGAGACTGGAGGAGCAGTTGAAGAATCTCCGCCAGGGAGATAGGCCCGTGCACATGTACATAGCTGAATTCAATCAGCTATTGGCATGCCTGCCACACGTGGCCAGAGATGAGAGCCACCGCATCTATATGTTTGAGAGAGGACTTCGCCGAGACATTTATCAGTTCGTCCGCTCCCGCAGACTACAGATTTTGGGGCCTCGATGGAGCAGGCGTTGTATGTGGAGTGTGGAGAGGCCGTGATGGCAGAGGTGACTCCTGCCCCCGTAGCGACTTCTGGGGCGAAGCGCTCGGCTACGATGGATGAGGGGCAGTCTAGCAGGCAGGGACCCCCCGAGACCTCCACGTTTCCATCCTCAGGACCGGGGGTACCAGGGACGCCAGAGATCGGGGGCGTCTCGCCAGACACAGCAGCAGCAGCAGCAGCGTCGACCCCCTCGATAGCAGCAGTCCTCACAGCAGACTTCTCGACAGCAGCGCTCAGATCGGTGTATTATCTGTGGAGGCCCACACTCGCCTACTCAGTGCCCGCAGAGATAGGGCCAATGTTTTCGCTGCGAGCAGGCCGGTCATATTGCGAGTGCATGCCCCAGGGCCGGTCATCCAGCTCCTTCTTCAGCTTCAGCACCATCCGTTCAGCCAGCCGGTCCTTCTGCGGCCTACAGTAGGCCGGATTTTGTCTCATCCTTTTCACGACAGCCAGAGTGACGTCCCCGAGCGCCGAGCAGTCGAGTCTATGTCGCTCAGGTTGAGGATGCTACAGCAGCTGTTCAGCTCATCGTGGTATTTTGCCATCCTGGACTACAGAAAGAGGACGGTGACCCTCCGCTAGCCGGGGCAGGAGGAGTTCATCTTTAGAGGCTGTCAGAGTTCCTTATTTGCTGTGACTATTTCTTCGGCAAGGGCCCGGCGGATGATGAGTAGAGGATGCACTACATTTCTGGCTGTTACGGCATTTTGGTGTTGGCATATTTCGTGAGTCAAGTCAGTATGTTGAGTCGGAGTCTTGAAGTGATCAAATTGTCAATCAGCAATCGAAGACTTAGAGAAGATTCAACAAGAGCTCAAGTTGACACTCTGTGTCTTGAGTCTTGAAGATTGAAGTTGAAGAATTGTGGATCATATACATCAATCTTAGAGAAAATGGATTCGGATTGATCAGGTACGTTTAACTAAATAATTTTGGTGATCCGAATACTTTTATAGTGTAGAAACACTTGGATGAATTTTTCATTGCATAAAAATCAAAAACTGGACAAATTGGATGTTCAGAGTCCGGATCAGAATTTCTGACCCTGAACCGATCCGGATCAGAATTTCGATCCGGATCAGAATTCCGATCCGGATCCCGAACCTTGTTTTTTCAGGAATTGCTGAAAAAAGACGACATCCGGATCGCCGTAAATCCGATCCGGATCGTCGTCCTGAAAAATTCTGTTAAGGTCAGTTTTTGATTCTTATCTCTTTCCAAAGGTTTCTAAACTATAAATAGACATTTAGGGTTTCTCAAAAACGATCGATCAAAATATAAAACACTTGAGAGCAACCCTAGAGGCTAGGTTTTTATCGTTCTTCTTTATAGCCTCTTTTAGGTCAATTCGATGGTTCTTTCAAGAACATATCTTTTGTCGAATTGATCTAATCTTTGCTTAGAGATTCCATCCATGGTTCTTCATTGATAATCTAAGCAAAGGATCACCATCGAAGCCAATATTCTTTATCGGCTGATTTGCATCGTGGATTCGATGTGTTGAAGGCGTTTCGTGGATTCGAAACGTGTGCTCGTGGATTCGAGTGGCGTTCGTGGATTCGAACGTGTGCAGTGGACGTGCAATCGGTGGAGCGCAAGGTCCGAAGAAGTTGAAGGAGGGGTTGAGTCCGTGGAGTCGGTAATCACCTTGTTATTCTTCTATTCTTAGTGGATTGTTATTGCGTGTTGGTCCCGTGGTTTTTCTCCTGTATTGGAGTTTCCACGTAAATCTCGGTGTGCTGTTTTTATTTTCCGCATTGGTTTTTATTTTGCACTGAGATTTATTTTTTAAATATTACACCTATTCACCCCCCTCTAGGTGTTTGATAGTACCTATTTAGATCCTTGTGGATCCTTATATATAACCCAACAATTGGTATCAGAGCGGGTTTTAGGTTTATCTATCATGTCGGGTGAAAGTGGTAATATTTTTAGACCTCCTCTTTTTGATGGGACCAATTATGCATATTGGAAAGTGCGGATGAGAGCTTTTCTCATCTCTATTGATGAGCGTGTTTGGCAAACCGTTGAATACGGTTGGGTGCATCCTGTTGAGGAAGTAGGAAATTCTACTACCCCAAAACCTCGCTCTAGATGGTCCAAAGAGGAAATCGAAAGATCTTCTTACAATGGGAAAGGTATGAACGCTTTATATAATTCTCTTTCCTCGACTGAGTTTACACGAATTTCCGCGTGTGAAACCGCGAAGGAAATTTGGGATATTCTCAAAATTACACATGAGGGTACTAATCTTGTAAAAATTCAAAAGCTCCAGATGCTTACAAGTCAATTTGACTCTATTCATATGGAAGAGCATGAATTGTTTACAGATTATTACACTAGACTTCAAGATGTAATTAATACATGTGCTAATTTAGGAGAAAAGATCCCGGAGTCGAAAATTGTAAGAAAGATTCTTCGGACTCTTCCGGAACGGTTTAGGGCAAAGGTTACCGCCATTGAAACCGTTAGTCATCCGGATGAGATGAGTGTAGAGGAATTAGTAGGTGCTTTACAAACTTATGAGATGACTTTTCCTACTAATCAAATTTCTTCCAAGTCTTCTTCTAAGCTTACAGGTATTGCATTCAAATCAACAAAGGAAGAAGATGGCGAATCGAGTTCCGACGATGAAATCTCTTTTGCCGATTTTGAAGAACAATTGGCGCGGATCACAAAGAAATTTCGTCGGAAGTTTTGGAAGAATCGAACCGATGGATCTTCATCCACGAAACCATCTAAAGGATCATCGGGTTCTAAATCCTCTAAACTCAAAGGCGTTGCAAAACCTTCTAAAGAAAAAGAAAAAGATGATTTCGAAGGGGAAATCCGATGCTATCGATGCAAAGGCTACGGCCATATTTCAACGGATTGTCCTTCTAAGAAATCATACAAAAAGAAGGCTTTGCAAGCAAAAACTTGGGACGATTCTAGTTTCGATGAATCGACCTCAAGTGAAGAGGAAAAAGAAAAAATTGTTGCTTTTCATGCCTCTCAAATTCCCTCTTCTAATTTGTGCTTATCATCTTTAGTCACTGACTCTATTCCTTTGATTTTGCATGAAACATCAACATCCGGAGGAGAGTCATCAAGTGAGGGGGAGTCGGACGAAGAAGAACTCGTTGAGGCATACCAACAACTTCTTGCGGAATCAAAGAAGATGGCCAAGCATATCAAGAAGTTGAGGAAGCAACGACTTGAGGTTCAAGACGAGAATCAAGCTTTAAAGATCAAACTTCATGATCTCGAGGAGGAACAAGGACGGTTATTGGATAACAATAAAATCCTCCAAGAAAAGTTAAACCAATCGGAGACAAACGCAAAATCATATATGGACAAGATTGGTTTTCTAGAAAAGCAGTTTGAGGAGATTCATGTCACCAACCAAGCTTTGACCAAGCAAGTTCATGAACTCAAATCCGACATACAAAGGCTTTCAACCGGTTCCAAGAAACTAGAAAGTATGTCCGGATTAGGTCAAACAAGCAAGGTTGGTTTGGGATTTAAAAAGGACCAAACTGTGAAGGCTTCAAGTTCCACAATAAAATTGAAAGAAAGAACTTGTCACCTATGTGGACTTGAAGGACATTTGGTGAAGAATTGCCCGAAAAAGAGAAAGAAAAGTCCTTCGGCAACTTCATCTACGGAGCGGACTCAACGGAATCAAAAGACACATCAAGTCAAAGGAGTTCACTCAACCCACCAAAGGTCCGAGCCACAACATCAATCATACAAGTGGATCATTGCGAGGCAAAGACCTAAGGTGGACCAACAGTCAAAGCGGACAACCCCCGGCCACAACGAATCAAGACAACCCAAAATCCAACGATTTTGGATTCGGAAAGGTGATATCTTTCCTTGTCTTAAGTTCTAAATAGCTTATGACTGTATGTAATGCTTTGATTGGTTTTTCCTTCATATTTTTCTTAATCTTTGCATTACATGTTTTTCAATGCTCTTTGTTTTTATACTTTGTTTTTGAACAAAAGGGTTTTTATTGAACAAGTGCATTGAATAAAAAGGGTTTCACGTTCATTCACTCCAAATTAATTTTATATGGATTATCAACTTTACTCCATAATCATAATCTTGAAGATACTTCATTATAGGAGTTTTTGATAGTTATAAGCATCAAATTTTAGAAATCATGTGTGATCTTTAGATGCTTAATCTATCTCGGTTGTGTGAATTCATTGTGATAAACGTGAGACAACCGATAGACTAAAATTTGGGATTTAATTCTTTCACGTAAGAGATTGCATTCTTACAAGGGTAAATAAATGAGTTGCAAAAGATGTGGAAAGAGTTACATCCGAAAGGAGTGTGAAAACTACCACCACATATTGGAAAGAGCTACCACATGTTTTTGGATGCTTGGAAAATATTTTATGAGAAAATCTTTAGTTGAAGCATTCGGAGATTTAAATTCAAAGTTCTTATTTTAAACAATCTCCTGGTTGGTATAAGGTGGGATAGTTAAAAAGATGCTCAAAGAGCCACCCTTAGGTATTTTAGTGCTTATCTCAATTTGAAAGGGTAGAATTCAAGATTGATGTCATTTGGAAATCTCCGTAAGTCATCTTTGTAAATCTGTTACATCTTGATAGAGTTTGGATCTCAAGATTATTTTTGATGACTTGTGTTTGATGAATATAACATGAAAAACTGTTTATAATGTTTTATCTTTGTTTTTCATGATTTAGGAGTAAATCTTTTTAATTTTGTGAAATTAATTGGATTGAATGGCATCTGTGTGAATTCATTGTTTAAAGCACTTAAATTGATTTCTTGATGGAATACAAATCGGTATTTGAAAAGATTCCAAAATCTGGATTTGTTTCAAGAAATTATTTGATTTTTGCTTTCTGGTACCGGTACGCAATCTGCATTTTTGTTATATACCGGAACTGAGCTTTTATCTCTCTTTCTCTATGAACTAATGCTGTTAGTGATTTCTTTTTGTCTAGTATGTTCACTGTTTGACAATTTGTGACAAAAAGGGGGAAAACAGAAAATAATGATCGTATCACAAAGGGGGAGAACATAAATGCTCAAGACAGGGGGAGAACATGGATAACATGTTAGAGATGCTCAAGATAGGGGGAGATAAAGAAAAGATTGAAAGAGCCGAAAAACAAAAGAACCAAAAGGACGAATCAAATGTAGGATTTTAATTTCTAACGACTAACGTTTGATTTTGTTTGGAGTTTTGTTTTGCAGGAATTACATCACTTTAAGACTCCAAATCCTAAGTCATAGAGTATGTTCTAGGACTGTTTGGTTCAAATGTAATTTTGTATTTATTGGATCTTTCACGCAAAGAAAATCAATGTTTTGGTGATAACATTGAATTTCGATTTTTTTGGTTTAAGATGAGTGACTTGAGCGTTTTTATGTATTTTTGGGTTTTGTCACGAAATTGCCAAAGGGGGAGATTGTTACGGCATTTTGGTGTTGGCATCTTTCGTGAGTCAAGCCAGTATGTTGAGTCGGAGTCTTGAAGTGATCAAATTGTCAATCAGCAATCGAAGACTTAGAGAAGATTCAACAAGAGCTCAAGTTGACACTCTGTGTCTTGAGTCTTGAAGATTGAAGTTGAAAAATTGTGGATCATATACATCAATCTTAGAGAAAATGGATTCGGATTGATCAGGTACGTTTAACTAAATAATTTTGGTGATCCGAATACATTTGAGTAGTTTAGAAACGCTTGGATAAATTTTCATTGCATAAAAATCAAAAACTGGACAAATTGGATGTTCAGAGTCCGGATCAGAATTTCTGACCCTGAACCGATCCGGATCAGAATTCCGATCCGGATCCCGAACCTTGTTTTTTCAGGAATTGCTGAAAAAAGACGACAGTCAGGATCGCCGTAAATCCGATCCGGATCGTCGTGCGGGAAAAATTCTGTTAAGTCAGTTTTTGATGCTTATCTCTTTCCAAAGGTTTCTAAACTATAAATAGACATTTAGGGTTTCTCAAAAACGATCGATCAAAATATAAAACACTTGAGAGCAACCCTAGAGGCTAGGTTTTTATCGTTCTTCTTTATAGCCTCTTTTAGGTCAATTCGATGGTTCTTTCAAGAACATATCTTTTGTCGAATTGATCTAATCTTTGCTTAGAGATTCCATCCATGGTTCTTCATTGATAATCTAAGCAAAGGATCACCATCGAAGCTTATATTCTTTATCGGCTATTTGCATCGTGGATTCGA
This sequence comes from Tillandsia fasciculata, assembly GCA_029168755.2. Taxonomy (NCBI): domain Eukaryota; kingdom Viridiplantae; phylum Streptophyta; class Magnoliopsida; order Poales; family Bromeliaceae; genus Tillandsia; species Tillandsia fasciculata. The sequence goes on along the minus strand of JAQOTM010000236.1, from coordinate 132,545 downwards.
TGTGTTGAAGGCGTTTCGTGGATTCGAAACGTGTGCTCGTGGATTCGAGTGGCGTTCGTGGATTCGAACGTGTGCAGTGGACGTGCAATCGGTGGAGCGCAAGGTCCGAAGAAGTTGAAGGAGGGGTTGAGTCCGTGGAGTCGGTAATCACCTTGTTATTCTTCTATTCTTAGTGGATTGTTATTGCGTGTTGGTCCCGTGGTTTTTCTCCTGGATTGGAGTTTCCACGTATATCTCGGTGTGCTATTTTTATTTTCCGCATTGGTTTTTATTTTTGCACTGAGATTTGTTTTTTAAATATTACACCTATTCACCCCCCTCTAGGTGTTTGATAGTACCTATTTAGATCCATATTATACATAACCCAACACTGGCGACGATTGTGGAGGTGCCTACCGCGGCACGGGGACTCGAGGATATTCCAGTTGTCCGCGAGTTTTCCGATGTGTTTCCCCCAGAGTTGACGACCATGCCGCCGGAGAGGGAGATAGAGTTTGTGATTGATGTGGTACCCGGAACCGCACCAATCTCAAAGGCACCTTATAGGATGGCACCTGCTGAGTTGAGGGAGTTGAAGGCTCAGCTTCAGGATCTCATGGATAGGGGCTTTATTTGGCCCAGTGTTTCTCCGTGGGGAGCGCTTGTGTTGTTCGTGATGAAGAAGGATGGGACACTTCCATTATGTGTGGACTACCGGGAGCTGAACAAAGTGACCATCCGGATTAAGTATCCTCTGCCACGGATTGATGATTTATTCGATCAGCTACAGGGAGCCTCTGTGTTTTCGAAGATTGATCTTCAGTCAGATTACCACCAGCTGAGGGTGAGGGCCGAGGACATCCCCAAGACGGCTTTTAGATCCTGGTATGGGCATTACGAGTTTACGGTTATGCCGTTTGGCTTGACCAATGCCCCAGCTGCATTCATGGATTTGATGAACCGGGTATTTCAGCCGTACTTGGATCTGTTTGTGGTTGTGTTTATTGATGACATCCTGATCTACTTCCGGAGCGATGTGGAGCACGAGGAGCACTTGAGGATAGTGCTGCAGCTTCTACGTGAGAGGAAGTTGTATGCCAAGCTTAAAAAGTGCGAGTTCTGGCTTCGGGAGGTTGCATTCTTGGGCCACATAGTTTCAGCCGCTGGAGTGGCAGTCGACCCGACGAAGATTGATACAGTTCGAGATTGGCCGAGACCGACGACGGTTACAGAGGTACGGAGTTTCTTGGGCCTGGCAAGCTACTACCGCCGGTTCGTGGAGGGCTTTGCGAAGCTCTCTACTCCCCTGACCAGTCTAACGAGGAAGGGGACGAGGTTTGTTTGGACCGAGCAATGTCAGCAGAGTTTCGAGGAGCTGAAGAGGAGATTGATCTCAGCACCTGTTCTTGCACTGCCGGTGATGGGGGAGGGCTTTGTGATTTATAGTGACGCCTCGCACAGCGGTTGGGGATGTGTCTTGATGCAGCATGGTAGGGTAATTGCCTATGCCTCACGGCAATTAAAGGATTATAAGAAGAATTACCCTACTCATGACTTGGAGCTTGCAGCTGTGGTGTTCGCATTGAAGCTGTGGCGGCATCACCTCTACGGTGAGCATTGTGAGATCTATACGAATCATAAAAGCTTAAAGTATCTGTTCACCCAAAATGAGCTGAACCTGAGGCAACGCCGGTGGTTGGAGCTGCTAAAGGATTACGACCTGAGTATTCTTTATCACCCCGGCAAGGCCAATGCGGTGGCAGACGCTTTGAGTCGGAGGTCAGTGCAGAGCTTGAGCATGTTGATTACACAGCAGGCACCGCTGATAGAGCAGATGAGGTGACTTCAGATTGAGGTAGTATCCCCTGGGGTCTCTGCGAGGCTTATGACTATGGTCTTGCAGCCCACTCTGTTGGACAGGATCAGGGAGACACAGAGTGAGGACCCCCACTTGGAGAGGATCAGATCACAGGTTCAGACATATCAGAGAGAGGATTTTACAGTGGATAGCTCGGGAGTACTGCGGTACAGGGACCGAGTTTGTGTGCCTTCGGATCTTGAGATCAGAGACCAGATTTTGAGAGAGGCCCATTATACACCTTACACCATCCATCCTGGTGGTATTAAGATGTATAAGGACCTCAAGGCACACTTTTGGTGGTCCGGAATGAAGCGGGATATTGGAAGGTTTGTAGCTCATTGTTTAACTTGCCAGCAAGTGAAAGCAGAGCATCGTGTCCCTGCTGGCAAGTTACAGAGTCTTCCAATTCCCGAGTGGAAGTGGGACCACATCACCATGGATTTTGTTACTGGGCTACCAAGAGCACAGAGTGGAGCCGACGCGGTCTGGGTGATTGTTGATAGACTCACCAAGTCTGCCCATTTCCTGCCTGTACTGATGACTTGTTCTTTGGAGCGCCTGGCACAGTTGTACTTGGATGAGACAGTGAGGCTGCACGGGGTACCAGCGCCGATTGTTTCAGATCGGGACCCGAGGTTTGTATCACGGTTCTGAGGGAGTTTACAGTCAGCCTTGGGGACTCAGCTCAGATTTAGCACTGCATTCCACCCACAGACTGATGGCCAGTCCGAGCGCACCATTCAGACCCTCGAGGATATGTTGAGAGCGTGCGTTATGGACTTTGGAGGAGGGTGGCACCGACGCTTACCCTTGGTTGAGTTTGCGTACAACAACAGCTATCAAGCGAGCATTCAGATGGCTCCGTTTGAGGCGTTGTATGGACGCATGTGTCGGTCGCCTCTGTATTGGAGTGACGTGGGTGAGAGGAGGACGTTGGGGCCTGATACACTGCTGGAGGCAGAAGAGAAGGTCAAAGTTGTGCGTCGGCACCTTGAGACAGCCCAGAGTCGCCAGAGGAGCTATGCAGATACTCGGCGGCGAGACCTTGAGTTTCAGATTAGTGATCATGTCTTCCTGATGGTCTCGCCCTCGAGAGGGGTCCGGAGATTTGGAGTGCGTGGGAAGCTTAGTCCCCGCTTCGTGGGACCCTTTGAGGTACTTGAGAGGGTAGGCCCTGTGGCTTATAGAGTTGCTCTTCCTCCCCGTTTGGCTGGTGTTCATGATGTCTTCCACGTCTCGGCTCTGAGGAGATACGTGTTCGATCCATCTCATGTGATTGACTTCGCATCATTGGATATCGGCGAGGACTTAGTTTATGAGGAGCGCCCGTTGCGGATTCTGGCTCGTGAGGTGAGGGAATTACGTAACTGGGCAATACCTTATGTGAAGATCCTATGGAGCAATCACGGGGAGCGAGAGGCTACCTGGGAGCTAGAGACGGAGATGCGAGATGCCTATCCCTTTCTTTTCGAGACTTCTGCCTGAGGTACGTCTGTTTTACTTTGTTTCGTTTCGAGGACGAAACTTTCTTTTAGTGGGGGAGGATGTAGTGGCTCTAGTTCCCATGCAGCGTTCTTCCGATGAATCCACTGTTAGAACACCTAGTATTGGTGTATCTAGCCCAGGGTGCATCAATTGGATGCCACAGATGGACCCTGTGTGTTACCCCTTGCTGTGTTGGCCTTCGGCTAGGTTTGCCGAAATTTCTGAAAAGAATTAGGCCAAACGGAGGTCGGAAATGGATTCAGCACGGAAAAACACTTGAAAACGACTTTTTGTTTGTTTTATTTGGAGTCCGGATGCCCAAAAAGGACCCCCGGAAGTTTTTAGTGGTTTTTGGTGCATGGGAGGGGCCGTAGACCGCCGGGATGCCACGTGGCGTCCTGTCATTGGCCGGTTTACGGCGCGCGGTCCACAGAGCAGCGCGGCGGGGTGCACAGACCCGGCGCAGGGACACATGGCACCGCCTGATTGGCGGGCCCAGGGCGCGCGGTCTACTGGGTGAGCGCGGCGGTGCATGGACCAGGCGGGGGACACGTGGCAGCCTCCGGTTGGTCGGTGCACGCGGTGCGGTCCACAGAATTCCTGCGGAAGGCATGGACCGGGTGCAGGGGACACGTGTCACTCCCTGATTGGCGGGTGCAGCATGTGCGGTGCACGGGGCGCGTGGTTGGTGCCTCGGGATGCGTGCGCACGTGCGACCCACGTCGCGCGACCGGCGGGCGCGGCGGCCGGTCGGCGGGTCAGCCGGGAGGACACGTGGCGCCCGCTCATTGGCGGGCGCCACCGCCTTACTGTGTGCGGTGTGCGGACACGTGGCGGTTTCTGAGTGGTCCAGCACCGGTGTTCCCTGTTCGGCGGGACACGTGGCAGTCGCTGAGCGGCTTTGCACCGGTGTTTCCTGTTCGGCGGACACGTGGTGGCACGGGAGAGTTCCGGGCGTGAACAGTGTTGGGCCTGGGCCCAACACTGTAGGCGCCCGAAACTTTTCGGGCGCCCGAATCATGGGCCCGAAAATTGTGGGCCTTGCTTTTTGGGCTGATTTCTTTGGGAGCCTATAAATAGGCCTTTTGGGGCCAAGATTTTGAGCCTTTTCCCGAGAGATTCAGCCCTTGACCCCTTCATAAGATTTCTTCCTCTCCCTCTTGCCCATCTTCTGGTGAAGTTTCAGATTTTTTGGTGGCTGCGACGACAGCGTTTCCTGCATCGTGGTGCTGAGCGACGATATACTGTTGGAGGCCCATTTTCGTCGCAGTTTAGTCTGGGAGGTCTACCGGGCTACCCCGATGCTAGTTTTGGACGATTTCTTCGACAGCAAATTCACAAGAGGTAAACCTACGTTTTCCGTGTTGGGTATTTTTCCTGGAAATGAGCTTATTCAGGGGTTTGGGGTACATTTTAACCTCCCTTTGTGACTGTTTGAGTCTCTGGACAGCATACACTTCGCGGATTTTTATCTCCCCTTCCGGATATCGGATTTCGACGATTCAAGAGCCTAACAACATCTGCACTTTGCGAGGATCGCCGTGGTATTTTTATCGGAATTTTTGGAAATTGATTTTCAGGTGAAAATTTCGTGACAAGGGGACTCTTCGTGCAGAATTTTTAGAACTTGGAATTTGTATGGAATTTAGTGTAATTGTGGATTGTTGTTGTACCCAGGACTTTGTGAGCACCACTATTGTGCTTCTTGCTTAGCGGATACGGTGATTTGGCGGTTTTTGGACTTTTTATCTGTACAACCCCGGACAGTTAGCGTGTTCAGGTGGGTGATCTCGCTTTCAAAATCTACGGACTGTGCTCTAATTCTATTATTGTAGTAACATGCATGTTAGTAATTGGTTTAATTGGTATATTAAAACTGCATGTTCGTATCCTCAGATGCTAAATATTAAATCTAGTGACATCATTGCAATTCTTGCAACCTGTCAACTATTTAACCTGGGAACTTGACTTATCACTCCGGTCTATATTTTACATCTTGCTCAACCGAACTATAGTAAATAATTAACCTGGGATAGATGTACTTATGGTTTCATTTCTCCAGTTGTCCCACATTATTTGCTACCCTTGTCATTCTGGACATAGTGTTTTTCCCGAGTCGTGGGTTGGGAGGTCGAGTAGCAGTGGGATGCATTTGCACTCGTGTCTGGGGACCGAGTGGAGTTGATAGCAGTCTGTAGATCACTTTTCTTGGGATAGTGATAGTGATGTTAGATTTGGGTTCATGAGAGCTGACAGAGTGACAGTGAGTCTCAGCAGTGTTGCTTCTCGCCAGAGAGAGAGACAGTAGTTTGGATCATAGCCTGCAGGAGCCACATTTGAGCTCGACAGTGATGCGCGGATACTTTGCTCGGTGGGGTCGCTCCCCACGAGTGCCACTCCGGAGTTGGGCCTGATACTTCTATCGCGGCTTGTCGATGCATGTGTCCCTCTGGCTGAGCCAGTTTTGGTAGTCACGGACACCGTCCCTCTGGCTGAGCCAGTTTTGGCAGTCACGGACGTCGTCCCTCTGGCTGAGCCAGTTTTGGCAGTCACGGACGTCCTACGTAAGTCCGGTCCTCCGGGATGTACGGCAGTAGATGTCACGCCCCGGGGTCAAGACTGTACCCCGGGCTCGCCAACAGATCCGCCGTCCCTACAGGAAGCCCTGTAGAGGCGTAGCGTCTAACCTGCAAAAAGGAAGATACTACACTAAACAGTTATCAGAGCAAAATAAACTGCTAGAAATAAAATAAGTACAACTCTCAATATACAATAAGTCCTCACCAACAAATACAAGAGTCTCTCAAGGAAAGAAGAAAAGTACAACTCGATACCTTACTACATAATCTCTCATACATGACACAACCAAAATATAAGGGTACCTCTACAACACTGAAGCTGAAGGGGGAAGGGATCTATCTCGCGACTCCCTTACCTCGGTCTGGAAGAGCAGGATCAGTAACAGGCACCGCAGGAACTGGAGCTGAAGTCCCTGGGGACAAGACACCACGACGGGTGTGAGAACTACCTCCCACAGTAGTTCTCAGTGGGTGCCGCCAACAAGCCCGACGGCCTGCCCACTAAGTCTACTAGAGATAAAAGTAACAAAAGAAATGCAGTATGAAAAGCTGGAAAGTAAACATCTACTGCTACTATGCCCCTATCTACAATGCTCAAGGGGAAGAACAGGAGGACGATATGCCACAACTGATACTCAACTCGAAACACCCAATCCAAACTGACTGCCACAACGGGTCCAGTCAAACCTGCGCCTGCCTACTGCTGTAGGTATGTCCGGTACTCCAACCCGGTATCTAGCTCAATCTCAAAGCCGGTACTACAACCCGGTCTCGCCTACTCCGGAGTGGCACTCGAGGGGAGCGACCCGCTCGAGTCAAATAACTACGCAACACTGTCAAGCACAAATGTGGCACACGCAGGTTATGATCCAATCACTATCTCACTCACTGGCTAAAAATCCACACTGTCACTATGACCATGTCCCAAGGATCCCAGATCCACTATCACTATCACTATGATGAACAACTACAGACTGCTACCAACTCTACTCGGTCCCCAGACACGAGTACAATGCATCCAAAGCTACTAAACCTCCCAACCCACAACTCAGGGGAAGACCACTATGTCCAGAATGACAAAAGTAACAATGACGTGGGAGAACTAAAGCAAAGGCATAAATCCAATAGTAGCCGTCTGAGGATGACATACAATGCATAAAAGTTGTACTAAGTCAAGTTTTCCAATTAAAAAAGTTTCTATATTGCAAGGGTTCCAACAAGATCAACAAATTTAGCAATTATCAACTGTGGGTACTAACATAACGTGTGCACAGATTTATTAGCTCAAATACTATCATGCATGCATAAATAATTGTAGAATTAGAGTGCAGTCCATAGTTATTGTAAGCAGGATCACCCACCTGATCGCGCTAACTGTCTGTCACGCCCCGAGGTCGAAACTGCGACCCGGGCTCGCCAACAGATCCGCCATCTGTACGGAAACTGCCGTACAGACGAAGCGTCTACCCTGCAAGTCAGAACTAAAACTAAAAACATGTATCAGAGCTGAACTATAAATCAAAAGCTGAAAAAAGCTACACAGGAAAACAGAAATAAATAAAGCTCCACTAATACAAAAATCCTCAATACAGGTCTCTCAAATGAAAAACAAAATACAAGCCTCCCCCTCTCAGTACAAATATCCAAATCTCTCAGTACAAAGTGGAATCATAAAACAACAGGGTACGTCTACCTCTGACTCAAATGCTGGCAAGGAACTACTCGGCCACGTCCTCACCTCGATGAGCTGTCTCCGCACGAGCTAAGCCGGAACAGCAGCCTCAGAAAACCTGTCACCGCAGCGGGTGTGAGATCTACTACAGAAGGTAGATCTCAGTGGGTACCGTCATCAACATCCACGGTATGCCCACTAAGTCCACTGGTGGCACAACAAATAGGTATGCAAAAAGATAATAGGAAAGCAGGAAAGGAACTATAGCTAATATGAACCAATATCATGCTCAAGAAAACACTACTCTGATCCTGCTATGCATACACTCTCACTACAATAATATGCCTCAAGTACCATGCTCAAAGGAAAGCCCATCTATGAACATGCTATGCCATCACTCTCTCATATCACCCAATCTCAATGACTGCCTCATAGGGTCCAGTCAAGCCTGCGCCAAACCTACTGCCACCTCATCCTCACTGGGACGGGACTTACGTAGGGCGTCCCACACGGACTATATCAAGCGAACTCTAGTGTATCAACTAGTCGCGTCATCGCAGCCTCGTCAGGCTCGGTATCATCACACACACCCGGGTGGTAGTTCGAGGGGAGCGACCCCACCGAACTCAAGTATCTCATCTGTATCACTGTCTCATAAGCAGCACATGCAGGCTATAGTCCACGATCAAACAGATCGGCAACACGATGCCCAGAAGCGCAACTCTGTCGGAAAAAGACTCCACGACTCAAACAGGAAGACCCAAACACTCTCACAGCTATGTCGGAGAACCCTCAACGACTCAATCTGATAATGCATGACCCATGGCTGAGTCGGGAAACCTCCACGACTCGATCTGCCAGAACCCCCAAAACTCTCAAGGCTAAGTGGGAGAGCCATCTCCACCTCTAAATCAGAAACACAACCCATGATCTAGAATAACCTCATCAATCCCAACAAGGAAGAAGAACTCTCATGACACTAGGACTCGACAGTCAATGCGCTAAAAAAAAATACACTCGGCCCTCTGGCGTAAGTACACATGCAACTCAAACAATCTGGACCATTCATAATATTTCAATAATTAAAATAAACCCTTTTTTTAAAAAAATGGAGTTTTATTTAAAACGGGGTACTAAAAATATATGAAGGTCCCGATGCAGCCTGAATCTCAATGAACATGCAGTCTAGTGTCAAATAACTTCTAGATCATACTAAAAATGCCTGGGGCTCAAGAATGTCATTCTGTAATTTTCTAGGCAACTATCAGATTTACCAATATAAGGAAATAAGCTAAACATGATCAATATATGATAAATAAGCTAAACATGATCAATATACTTACAGAAGCATTAGAGGACATTCCATAAATCTCGAAGAAATTCCAACCCACCTGAAACGCTTTCCGCAGGCAAATGCCGAAGTCGGTGAAGAGCTGGATCCTCAACTGACGAAAATTCTGAAAATCGTGCCACGTGCGCGCACCCTGCCGCGAATCCGGAAAGAAAATCCCTGGTAGCTCAAAAAAGGGTCTTGAGTACTTTCACAAAAATCTGCACACGCTCCGGGTCGCTCCACGGCCAACTCACCTTACTCGGTCGCGCTCTAACAGTCACAAACACACCAAAAGCCCACAGCATCACCAAGTCCAACCACCATATTAATAGCTCACAATAAATCACCTATATCTCCAAAGTATACTATTAATTCAGTCCATACCCCAATTTAAGTTCACCTCATTACCAACAACACAATTAATGAAATCCCTACAACACACTTACAACCATAAGCTCACCCACGCAACATAAACACTGCCCCAAAATGCTCGGACTGTACAACACTTAAATCCACAGCATTCACATACACACACTACATACTCACCGCATCTCTAAAAAAAATACATGCCCACATAACATCCGATTAATTAAGTCCAGCACCTTCAAACCTAACCAACAAACAACTGCCTATAACCACAGTCAAGCCAGCCACCAAAACCATGCACATAGGCCCACAGCCCACTTCAAAGCACAAAATCACATCCTGCTCACAAGTAGCACACACTTAAATCATCCACTAATTCACTTACAAAAGCCACACACACACACACACAAGCCCACCATTCACTCCCTGTTCACATCCAACACACACACAAGCTTCAACTTCTGTACACACCACACACTCACAAACAACAAGTCCACAGCTCATACACACACACTGCACCATCACAATCCACAAAATCCAAAAGCACAATTACACATACAAAAACCCACTTGCCCTCTACATGCTCCCATTAACAACTCACATTAAGGTTTCATGTCCATCCAAACACCATTACTTAATCATCCACACATAAGCACAATAACCTACAGCATACACAAGCACATCCTCTAACACCTTCATAAAGAACCACAGCACCCTCTAAAATTCCACCCATCACAATAAAAACTTTCAAGTCCATCAGCATGCACATTTAACACGCTTATACCAATTCACCAATACAACATTAAGTCTATTTATTCATAGCCTGTCACACAAGGGTTCCTTCTATCTCTCGTTACAATGCCTCGAGCCAACCGCCGTCAACACCCTACCGTGCACATAATCTGAGCTCCGCGCGGCACCATGCCGAAAACCGCCACAATTGGCGCCGTCCTGTGAGAGCAAAAGAAATAAAAGCCGCGTCAAAAACTGTCAATAAAAAGTCCACGCGGCACCCGGCAGTCGGAAACGCCGTTCGCCCACGCAAGAAAAAACCCACGCTTGCGTCGTTGCGCGAGGCGCTGTCGCCGCGGCCACTGCTGCCGCTGAGCTGCCCGGGCCCGCCGAGCGGCGCCTGGGCCCGCCGCGCGGCCTGCAGCGCGCGGTGCGCAGCGCGCGCCCGTCGTGCGCGGTGCACAGCGCGCTGTGGGCAGCGCGCGGTGCCCAGCGCGCTGCCGCTGCGCGCTATGGGCAGCGCGCTGCCGCTGCGCGCTGCGCGCGGTGCGCAGCACGCTCGCATGCGCGCGCCCTGCGCGCACTCCCAGCCAGCGGCCAACCGGCGGCTCCTTCAAGAACAGGAAGCCAAGCAACCAAAAACACCAAAAACAAACTAAACCCAAGCTCAACATTAAATCCAAAAACCCAGAACTCCAAAAACTGCTACAAATAATTACCTCGCTCGGCGAACGGCGCGCGCACGCTCCGCTCCGCTTGGCGCCGCGACTCTAATAGGAAGTTCTCACATAACGCTCTTCCATTTCCCCTCTCTTCCCCCACTCCAAACTCTTTTCTTTTTTTTTTTTTTCATCTTCTCACCCTTTCCTCACATCCCCTGCCTCACCCGAAATCCTCTGTTTTTGCCAACTTGAAGAAGGCGATGATGTGGCGTTTCAATTAAGGTGAGGCTAATTAAGGGTGAGTGGGGAGGGGTGGTTGGCACAATAAATGCACACTAAATATCCCAATCCAACCACATAAGCATCAATCCCCCTAATCTTTTTTTTTTCCTTTTGCAACTCCATCCTGAAGCAACAGTACAAAAATCCAATTAAATTAAATAATTAATTAATTCCATAATAGCCAACTCCAAGTTATTTTTTGTCTTCGGGGTCTCCGCATCGGCCCGAAACCTCCCGAACCCCGCTGTAATATGAAATTACACATGCTCAAAGCTTTTTCTCCTCAAAAAGCTCAACCGTGGAGTCGGTGTGCTCAATCCAAAAAACCGGTTCCCAAAACTGCCAGTTCCAACTCACTTTTTGACTTCGGGTCCTCCGCGTCAGTCCGGAACCTCCCGAACTCCGCTGTAAACATAAAATACACCTGTTCCAAGTGTTTCCAAATTTTCTGCACTCCACTGCAAAGTCGAGGCTTCCCCGAAACCAGTCCTCTAACGGTGGTCAAGGCCCGGAAAACTCCGAATCCAGCTGGGGCTTCCGCGTTGATCCGAATCGACCCGAACTCAACGGAAAACACATAAGGAACATGTCCGAGGCAAATCCCCCGCACCATGCCATCTTGCGAGGTCGGTGCGGTAACCGAAAAACCCGGTACTCTACACTGTCCGGGGTCGCACAGATAAAAAGCCCAGAAACTGATAAAACTCCGAGTCCACTAAGCAAAGAGCACCATAGTGGTGCTTACAAAGTCCTGGGTACAACAACAATTCCACATTTACATTAGATTCCACACTAATTCCTTATACAAAAATCTGCAAGAACAGTCACTGTTCAAACGAAATTTCCACCTGAAAATAATTTTCCACAAATTCCAATAAAAATATCACGACGATCCTCGCGAAGTGTAGATGTCGATAGGCTCTTGAATCGTCGAATTCCGATGTCCGGATGAGGAGATAAAAATCCGCGAAGTGAGTGCTGTCCAGGAATCTCACAGCAAAACAGCGGCTCAGTAATGCCTCAAAATCCGTGCCAAAAACCCAAATCTAGGCAAAACACCCAACACGAAAGTCGAAGATTTACCTCTCGTGAATCCAACGCCGCAAAAATTGCTGAAATCGGCTGTCGGGGTAGCTCTGTGGAATTTTTAGACCGAAATGCGACGATAACGGGCCTCCAACAAAAATCCGTCGCTCCGCACTTCGAGGCAGAAAACACAGTCGTCGCGGCTTCCAAAAGTTCTGAAATTTCACCAGGAGATTCCCAAGAGGAAGAGGAAGAAATTTGGTAAAGGGAGCAACGGCTAATTCCCCTCGGAAAGGGCTCAAAATCGCGGCCCAAGTGGCCTATTTATAGGCCCACAAGGAAAAGCAGCCCAAAAAGCCACTTAAGTCACTTTCGGGCCCAACTTTCGGGCGCCCGAAAGTTTTCGGGCTGCTACAGTAACGGGCCGGCCCGTTACTGTATGCGCCCGAATCTCCCTCAGGCCGCCACGTGTCCCAGGAAGCTTCCCCCTGCACTCGGCGCACACGCCCGACCAATGCCGCGACGCCACGTGTCCCGACCGTGGGTCGTGCACGCCTACACCCGACCAACCACGGGGCGCCACGTGGCACCCCCACTCCGACCCGGTCAACGCGCACGTCGCGCGACGTGCGCGGCCGCACCGCCGCCGGAACCGGGTCGGGCACGCGCCCCGAGGCACCACCTCAGCCGCCGCAGCCGAGTGGACCGGGTGCACAAGAACCCGCCAACCACACAACGCCACGTGTCCACCGGTCTACCGTGCACCAGAGCCAAAAGTTCGTGGACCATGTGCACAACACCGAACCAACCACAGGATGCCACGTGGCCTACCCTCGGTCCACCGTACACCCCGCCAAGGCCCGTGGACCGCGCCCGCTGCGCCGGCCAACCGCAGCGCGCCACGTGGCCCGCGCCCGGTGCACGCGCCCCGCGGTGGACCGTGCGCCTGCGCCGCCGCCCGCCGCCGCGCTCCGCCGGCGCTCCTCCGGCCGCCGGAACAGTAACCCACACCTCGATTTCCGTGTTTTCGCGTCCGGGCTCCGAAAAATTCAAGTAAATAGTCCATTTCGCTCGTTTTCGCGCGCTGATTCCAAATCCGAGGTCCGTTTAGCCAAATTCCGCTTCTAAAATTTCCCGAAAATTCCCGAAAAAGTGTACTTGATCCGGTTTCCATGTCGGGTCCAATTCTTAGCCCCAATAAGCGCGCAAACATCTCACACAACCATAAAGGACTCTCCGCAAAGATAATAAGCTCTAATTTCACCAGAAACCCAAATCTGGGGCCCGACACGCACACACACGCTCCCTGAAGCCTCCAAACCAACAGTAAACACTAAAGTGGGGATTCGGGTCCTCACATCCTCCCCCACTAAAAGAAAGTTTCGTCCTCGAAACAAACACGGCTCAAAAGGGAGTCTCCAAGTCCAAAGGTAAGCATCCATCAACACAAACTCCAACTTCCCAGTCGCTACAAACTCTCCACAAAGCGCGTCCAACCGCGGAAAAAGCTCAGGAATTCCCAAACACTGGGGACGAGGTAGAACAGCCAACTCTACGCGTCCTTATTACGCCGCAAAACTTAACAAGAAAGGAAAGAGCCCCCACCAGTAGGAAGGTCATCAACCTCCAACTCTCAGATTAGAAAACAACTGAAATTAGCGAAAAGTTCGAAAGTTCCGAGAGACCAGAGCCCTTGCCCTAATCCAACAAGAACAGGTTCGGGCACCGCCCCCATTTTGGAGTAGTCTTCGTATCTTTCATCCTGTTCGCGAATTTCAGCACAAGAGTGAGAAAATAAGGAAGAGAATGGTTGATGCCGTTCCTGCTGCGGCAACAAAACGGAAGCTACGGTCTATCCGTGCCCCTAAAAGAAACACACTCTAACCCAGACCCCTAGAGACAACCCTCTAGTCCTAGGCGTCACCTACGCTCGACAAGTCGCACCTAACCCAAAGCCGCTGAAGCCACTGCTGCAGGAAGGATGCCTCAGTAACCAGTAGAAATGATCTTCTGTCGTCCAACTTGCGGAAAGGCCACTATTCTCCGTTCGCAATCAAATGTTGCACGATACCGCACCAACTGGTCCATCCCAAGTGCTCAATCTGAGTCGGGGAGCTGCAACTGAACCAACACAACAATCGGCGCGCCTTTCAAAGTTCAGTTGTTCTGATCACGCCCAAAATTCGCCTCTGCTAGAAGATACTCGGATGAATCCAAACGCTAACGCAAGTCACAAAATCTCTACCCCTAAATTATGCTAAGATGCACATGCCCTGATACCATGCAGATAGATGCAAAAACTCTACTGATGAATAAATGCGATGCACTGATAACTAAAGAGCCCGAGCACGGACTACTGAGAACAGACTAATACCTGCGACGACCTGCTCTGCTGCTGAAGTGTCCTCAACCTGAGCGGCATAAACACGACCGCTCGGTGCCGGGGGGACGTCGCTCTGGCTGCCGAGTAGAGGATGAGGCAATATCTGGCCTGCTGTAGGCCGCAGTAGGGCTGGCTGGCTGGTAAGGAACAAACGGTGCAGATGCTGATGAAGGAGCTGAATGGCTGGCTCTGGGGCACACGCTCGCAAAGTGACCGGCCTGCCCGCAGCGAAAACAATGGCCCTGTCTCTGCGGGCACAGAGTCGGTAGGTGTGGGCCTCCACAGATAACACACCGATCTGGGCGCTGCTGCTGAGAAGTCTGCTGTGAGAACTGCTGCTGTCGCGGGGGTCGACGCTGCTGCTGCTGTATCTGGCGAGACGCCCCCGATCTCTGGTGTCCCTGGTGCCCCCGGCCCTGAGGGTGGTAACGCGGAGGTCCCGGGGGTCCCTGCCTGCTAGACTGCCCCTCCTCCGGAGATGCCGGGCGCTTCGCCCCAGAAGTCGCTACAGGGGCCGGAGATACCTCATCCATCACGGCCTCTCCACTCTCCACATACAAAGCCTGCTCCATCGAGGCCTCCAAGGTCTGCAGTCGGCGGGAGCGGACAAACTGGTAAATGTCTCGGCGAAGTCCTCTCTCAAACATATAAACGCGATGGCTCTCATCTCTAGCCACATGAGGCACACAAGCCAGTAACTGGTTAAATTCCGCTATGTACATGTGCACCGGTCTATCTCCCTGGCGGAGATTCTTCAACCGCTCCTCCAGCCGCTGTCTAACACTCTCTGGAAAGAAGGCTCCCAGCAACATGCTTCGGAACTCGGCCCAGGAAAGAAGCTGCATCCCCGGTGGACCAGCGGGTCGCACACGCCGCCACCACGCCTCGGCGTTGCTCTCCAGAAAATGGGTAGCCAGAATAACCCGATACCTCTCATCCACAAATAAGCTCTCAAAGTGGCGCTCAAAGGTGGTGATCCAAGTCTCGGCTGCCCAAGGCTCAGCATCCATGCCCGAAAAGCGGGGCGGATCGAACCGCCGCAGTCTCATCAGCAAATCAACAACCTCCCGCTGCTCTGTCTCAGTCAACGCTCCCGTCGCCCCAGCCGGTGGCCTACTCGAAACCGGCTCAGCAGGAATCGCTGGCGCCGGCTGCACCACAGGGGGTGCCACAACAGGGGAAGAAGGCACCGGCGAAGCCTCAGGGGGTGCCACTGCCGGCTGTGCTCTCTGCTCCAATAAGAGCGTCAGCCGCGCCACTGCCTCCTCCTGGCGCCTAGCCGCCTCAGCCATCTGTGCCATCTGGGCACGGAGCTCCTGAATCTCAGCCTGTGGTCCTCGCCCCGAGTCCTCCTGCTCGGGCTCAGAGGACGAAGGCTGCGAGCGCGTCACCATCGAACGTCGAGGAGGCATCCCCACCTGAGGGACAAAGCAAACAATCAGAACCAGAAGCAACACTCGACCCAATCTAGCGAAAGTCAGAAGGCATGTCCCCCTTCCCGAAGCACTATGTTGTCTGCAGCCAACATAGTCGCTACAAAAGGAAGACATGTCTATCACTCGTCCCTATCCTCTCGGGAGAGTTAAATACCCAATCAAGACTTTCGCTAAAAGTCTCGGCTCTCACGTGGGTCATCCTAGGGTTTAACCATAAGCCTAGGGTTCCTAAGTCCTCAAGACCTACACCCTAAGCTCTGATACCACTCTAATCTGTCACGCCCCGGGGTCAAGACTGTACCCCGGGCTCGCCAACAGATCCGCCGTCCCTACAGGAAGCCCTGTAGAGGCGTAGCGTCTAACCTGCAAAAAGGAAGATACTACACTAAACAGTTATCAGAGCAAAATAAACTGCTAGAAATAAAATAAGTACAACTCTCAATATACAATAAGTCCTCACCAACAAATACAAGAGTCTCTCAAGGAAAGAAGAAAAGTACAACTCGATACCTCACTACATAATCTCTCATACATGACACAACCAAAATATAAGGGTACCTCTACAACACTGAAGCTGAAGAGGGAAGGGATCTATCTCGCGACTCCCTTACCTCGGTCTGGAAGAGCAGGATCAGTAACAGGCACCGCAGGAACTGGAGCTGAAGTCCCTGGGGAAAAGACACCACGACGGGTGTGAGAACTACCTCCCACAGTAGTTCTCAGTGGGTGCCGCCGACAAGCCCGACGGCCTGCCCACTAAGTCTACTAGAGATAAAAGTAACAAAAGAAATGCAGTATGAAAAGCTGGAAAGTAAACATCTACTGCTACTATGCCCCTATCTACAATGCTCAAGGGGAAGAACAGGAGGACGATATGCCACAACTGATACTCAACTCGAAACACCCAATCCAAACTGACTGCCACAACGGGTCCAGTCAAACCTGCGCCTACCTACTGCTGTAGGTATGTCCGGTACTCCAACCTGTTACGGAATTTGAGTTGGCGTATTTCGTGAATGTAATATGTCTTGAAGATTGAAGATGAAGAAACTTCGGATCGTATACCTCAATCTCAAGAAAGAAGAATTCAAAAGGATCAGGTACGTTTAACTAAAGAATTTTGATGATCCGAATACTTCTTATAGTGTAGAAACACCTGGAAGAGGTTTTAATTGCTTATTCATCAAAAACTGGACATGGGACATGTTCAGGATCCGGATCGTAGCTTTCAATCCGGATCCCGAAAGGTGTTTGTTCATACACTGGTTCAATCCGGATCGCAGCACTCTCTGATCCGGATCCCGAACACTAGTTTTACCTGTGTGCTTCTTCGATCCGGATCAGGAATTGCAATCCGGATCCCGAACATGATGTTTGGTAAAACTGTATGAACGATCCGGATCGGGGACTACGATCCGGATCCCGAACAGGCAATTTTCTGGAAATCGTGGTTTGTGCTTCTGCAATCCGGATCGCCAAATCCAATCCGGATCGCCGTCGGGAAAACTTTCCAGAAAAGGCTGTTTTTGATCCGAATATTCTTCCTAGGGTTTCTAACCTATAAATAGCCCTTATTTCATTTCTAGGGCATCCGCAATAGATCGGCTGGTTAAGAAAAGATAGCCGAAAAGAAAAATCCACATATAGAGAAGAACGGAAATCATTAGATCTATTCTATGTTTCTTCATCTATATTGATTGATTTGATTCTAGGTTTTCCATACTCACATTTTGAGTAGAATCAAATCAATGAATACTTAGATGGTATTTCCGATCTATCTTTAATCTAAGTATTCGGCGGATCATCACCACCCAAACAAACAACGATTTACCCAAAATCGGCGCGTGGACTCGCGTGGCCTTGTGGATTCAAGGTGTTATCGCTCTCGTGGATTCGGAGCGAGGTACGTTCGTGGATTCGAAGCGTGCCATTGGGTGAAGACCGTGGATTCGGTTGGACGTCGTGGACTCGACGTTGGACGCTGTGGATTCAGCGTTGGGCGCGGATCGTGGATTCGAGAAGCGTCGTGGAGCGAGCGGAGAAGATCTACTAGGAGCGTATGGTAAAAGGTTGAGTCGTCTGTGAGTACGTTATATCACCTTGTACGTGTGTTAATTCTAGTGGATTTCGCCGTGTTATCGGTCCCGTGGTTTTTTACTCCGGTTTGGAGTTTTTCCACGTAAAAATCTTGCGTGTTCTTTTATTTTTCCGCATTGGGTTTTATCGCGCAATGATTTTTTGAGTGTTTATTGTTTACACCTATTCACCCCCCTCTAGGTGTTTTTTCCCCTATTTAGATCCTTATTAACCTAAACCCAACAAGTGGTATCAGAGCGGGAATAGGGTTGTAAACAATGGTTGAAGGTGGAAACATCAATCGACCCCCTTTCTTTGATGGAACAAATTATGCGTACTGGAAAGTACGGATGAAAGCTTTTTAATTTCCATCGACGAAAGGGTGTGGCAATCAATTGAATTAGGATGGTCTAATCCAACTGAAATTTTAGATGATGTTCGCACCTTAAAACCTAGGTCGAAATGGACCAAGGAAGAGATAGACTTATCTTCTTACAATGGCAAAGGGATTAATGCTCTATTTAATGCTTTGTCACAAACTGAGTTCTCTCGCGTCTCGGCATGTGAGACTGCGAAAGAAATCTGGGATGTTCTTCAAGTTACGCATGAGGGAACTAACTTAGTGAAGATTCAGAAACTGCAAATGCTCACGAGCAAGTTTGACTCTATCTCTATGGCAGAGAATGAATCCTTCACTGACTATTACACACGATTGCAAGACATCGTGAACTCATGTGCTAACTTGGGAGAGAAGATTCCAGAATTTAAAGTTGTAAGAAAAATTCTAAGAACTCTTCCTGAACGATTTCGCCCGAAGGTCGCAGCCATTGAAACAATTAAACACCCGGACGAAATGCGTGTAGAAGAATTAGTAGGTGCTTTACAAACTTATGAAATGACTTTTCCTACTAACTATTCTTCTGGAAAGGCATCCTCTTCTAAGTCTTCAGGTTACGCATTGAAATCAACTAAAGAAGAAGACGCGGATTCATCCTCCTCGGACGACGACGAGAACATTTCTATGGAGGACTTTGAGAAGCAGCTCGCTCTCTTGACAAGGAAGTTTCGCCGCAACTTTCGAAGGGGAAATTCAAGCAAAACTCAATCCTTCGGAAAGTCGAAGAAAGGCAAGGGTCCTTCAAGCACAAGTCAAGAAAGCAAGAGAACTTCTCAAAGGATAAGAAAAGTTCTGAGGGACAAGTTCAGTGTTTCAAATGTCGAGGCTACGGCCACATAGCAACGGAATGTCCCAACAAGAATCCGGCTAAGAAGAAAGCGATGCAAGTAGTTACTTGGGATGACAACTCCACGTCAAATGAGTCATCGTCAAGTGATGAAGAAGACAACGCGACAGCTTTCCACGCGTCCACCACATCTTCTCCCTTCATGTGCTTAATGGCAAGTACATCCGACTCACTGTCCAACTCCACTGTTGAAAAGATTGCAACGGACGATGAATCAGATGATTCGGAAGGTGAAGATTTTGTTTTAGCCTACCATAAGCTTTTGAGGGATTCAAAGAAACTGGCTAAACAAAACAAGGGGTTGAAAGAGAGATTACAGGATCTTGAAGATGAAGTAAAAAGAGTAACCTCTATCTCAACCGATCTTGAAGTGGAAAGGGACAATCTGATTAAGACAAATGTTTCCCTTCAAGAGTCCAATGAGCAATTCGAGAAGAATTATATGGATATGGTGAACAAAGCGAATTACTTCTTGAAGCTCTACGGCGAGGCCGACAGGAAAAATTGGAAATGACAGAGACCATACGCCAACTAAAGGATGACTTACAGAGATTTTCTTCTGGAAGGAGTAAGTTGGACAGACTGCTTGGTCTCGGTCAAAGAAATAAGTTCGGCCTCGGATACACTCAAACTGGAGACATTCCAAGTTCGAGTGGTACAGTATTTGTGCCTCAGTCGGTATCTCCTCCTCCGACACCGGTGTTCACGACAAGCAACGACAACGAACCTACTACATCTTCCTCGGAATCGACAAGAACCAAGGTATGTTTTCGTTGTGGCATTTCAGGGCACATAAGAAGAAATTGCAAGACGGAAGCTAAACGCACATCTCAAGCACATCTTGCAACGACTACCAAAAGGGCTACTCCTCCGAAAACAAGTTCAATTCATTCAAAGGAAAAGAGCCTTGGTAGCACATCTCCCAAGACAACATCATCAAGGAGCAGCAATTCTTCAAGCAAGACGCCCTCACCTAGGAAATCAACCTCACGACCATTACCAACGCACTTCAAAAAGGTTTGGGTGCGCAAAGGAATCATCTCGTGTACCTCCGCCTACTCCTCTACCTCAAACGTTACGCATCTCCAAGGATCACCCTGAGTCGAACATAATTGGAGATCCTCAAGAAGGAGTTAGGACACGGAGACAATTGGTTTGCGGATTTGCATGCTATGTATCACAAATCGAACCAAAGAATGTTGATGAAGCTCTCCAAGATGATTATTGGATTAAAGCAATGCAGGAAGAGCTCCATCAATTCGAGCGAAACAAAGTCTGGGAACTGACGAAGCCTCCGAAGCAACACAATGTGATAGGTACCAAATGGATCTTCAAGAACAAGAAAAACGAAGAAGGTACTATCATCAGGAACAAAGCAAGGTTAGTTGCTCAAGGCTATTCTCAAGTAGAAGGTATAGACTTTGATGAAACTTTCGCCCCTGTAGCTAGACTCGAGTCCATTCGTATATTGTTTGCGATCGCTTGTCATTTTAAAATCAGATTATTTCAAATGGACGTTAAGAGCGCCTTTTTAAATGGATTTTTAAATGAGGAAGTTTATGTAGCTCAACCGAGAGGTTTTGTGGATCATAAACTACCTAACCATGTTTTTCGTCTGAAAAAGGCTCTTTACGGTCTGAAACAAGCACCGCGAGCATGGTACGAAAGGTTGACAAAGCACCTTTTGGAAAAGGGCTACACTCGAGGGGGAGCTGACAGGACTCTCTTTGTGAAGCATTATCAAAACAATTTCATAGTTGCTCAAATCTATGTCGATGACATTGTTTTCGGAGCAACAAGAGATAATGATGCTTCCAAATTCGCGGAGACCATGGAAAGCGAATTTGAGATGTCCATGATGGGCGAATTGAATTATTTTCTTGGATTACAAGTTAAGCAGAACGATGAAGGAATTCACTTGTGTCAATCCAAGTATGCACTGGAGTTGGTCAAAAAGTTTGATCTTGAAAATTCTAAAGATTTTCCGACTCCAATGGGAACTAGCCATAAGGGACTTGGAAGTGAATCACAAAGTGAGAATGTAGACGAGAAACTGTACCGCAGTATGATTGGAAGTCTACTATATCTCACGGCTAGTCGCCCGGATATATCCTTCAGTGTTGGGATTTGTGCGAGATATCAATCAGCACCGAAGGAGGTTCACCTGAAAGCGGTGAAACGGATCATCCGGTATATCAAAGGTACAATCAATTTCGGAATTTGGTATCCTATGGGAACGACTTTGGATATTGTTGGATACTCAGATGCCGATTGGGCTGGATCGGTGGATGACCGGAAAAGCACGAGTGGTGCATGCTTCTATCTTGGCCACTGCCTTGTTGCATGGCACAGTAAAAAGCAGAACTGCATAGCACTCTCGACTGCCGAAGCGGAGTACATTTCTGCAGGAAGTTGTTCAACCCAATTGATTTGGATGAAAAGCGTGTTGAGCGATTTCCGAATTTCAACATCTTCGGTAACCATTTTATGTGACAACACTAGTGCTATTAACATTTCTAAAAACCCTGTGTTGCACTCTAGAACAAAACATATTGAACTTAGATATCATTTTCTTAGAGAGCTAGTTGAATCAAACATTCTTCAACTGTCATATATTTCAACTGAGGATCAATTAGCCGACATCTTAACAAAACCTTTGGATCAAAAACGTTTTATTCACTTGCGTAAAGCAATTGGCATGCTTTCCTTGAAATAAACTCTTTTGAAACCTTTGCTTAGATTAGGTTTTGTTTTTGTTCTTGTTTTGTTCTTTATCTATGTTCTGTACATAGCACACTAATTGAGCATAAATCATAATTGACTTTAATTGCATCCTTTTATGCACTTAGAAATTTATTATGCCTTTGATGTCATAATATTTCAATGTTGCAATGATCATTTACGTTAATTAAACCATCCTTTAAGTGATCAAAGTCAATTTCTCTCTCACTGATCTCTTGGTATAGTCATTATCATATTTGATTGCTTAGTCGAGTATGAATTCGAGATCAATGGTTTGGTTGAATACCTTATATATTATATAATTGATAGCCAATTGAGGGGGAGTCAATGAAATGTGAAATGCTCAAAAGATGTGGAAAGAGTTACATCCCAATGAGGAGTGTGAAAACTACCACCACATGGAGAAAATAAAGAAAAAGATACTCCATGAATGAAAAGCAAACTTTTGTTTGAAAATTGTTGATGAAATTCATATTGAAATACTTGACTCAGTCGTATTTCATGGTTGGTATAAGGTGGGATTTTTAGTAAAAGATGCTCAAAGAGCCACTCCTTCAACAGATTGTCTAGATATATTATCTAACTTATCTGGGATTTCAAACATCTATTGATCTTGGTACTTCATTTTCTTTACTGAAATTGATGATTTGATAAAGGCATTACACATAGGATCAGGATAGATGTAATTGAAGTTGTTCAACTTTAAGTGTTTTAACTTTCGTAAATTTTCGTTTCATTTTTGGATATTTTTGATAGATTTTGCATAATCTATTTCTTGTTGTATGAAACGATGCCATTTGTTTAAAGTTGACATGGTAAAGTGCTTACATACTTTTTCTGGATTTTATTGAATTTTTCTAAATTTTTCTGAAGAAAAAGGTGTAGCCGATCCGGATCGGGACAAGTGATCCGGATCCCGAACGCAGGATTTTTCCTGCGGGTAGCCGATCCGGATCACATTCTCGGCCGATCCGGATCACGGCTAGGGTTTTATATAGAAACATACAGATTTTGATTTCTTTTACCCTAATCTCTGGTTTTCAAGCCTCTAGAGTTTCTCTCTCTAGATTTCTTGCTTCTTGGAGCTTCAAAACTCAAAGTTCTTCGGATTCAAGTAAGTTTTCATGATCAAAACTCGGTTTTTCTCAGTTTTTATGGTTTTTCACCAAACGTGAGTTGAAAAATTGGAACTTTTTCGTTTGTGAATGGTTTTTGATCAAATTTCTTTTGAAATAAGAACTCTGGGTCAATTAGTTTTGCTTTTATGCTGGGATTTTACTTGATTAACGAGTTTTTAGGCTTCGATTTCTAAAAATTCGGTTTTAGGGCATAAAAGAGGAATTTTTGTAAATCATGGAATTGATCTATTTTTAAAATTCTTTTTGGAAAACTAATTTGATTCTTGGCTTCTCTACATGATTATGATTGTCTAGGTACAATGTTTTCAAATTTTTCAAAATTGACGATTTTTCATATGTTCTTGAGTTGGTTTTCACAGGACACTTTCTTAAACTCAAAGCACTAGAATCAATGGCATTCTCCTGGTTGATTCTGTTACTGGTCGCAATGATGCCCGGGAGCTCATCTGTTAAAAAGAACCAGGCGTCTCAACTCAAGACAAACCAACGAAGCCAATGAAGACAGCTCAGATTACGATACAGAAGAATGGGACGAATTCTTCAAGGATGTTCAGCGAAAAATTGATGAAGAGGACAGGAAATTCACCAAAGGAAAGAGACTTATGAAATCTGCCTCCACGACCAGACAATATACAAGAAGAAGAAATGTCAAAGAAGTACGAGTCAGCATAGTGGGCCTCTCACCAGAGCACGCTCACTTTCTGGAATTCTGCAAACTGAATCACCATGGACTGCAGGACCAGATGCACCATCTGCATCTAGACAGCGTCCATCTTACTCAAAGACACGGACAACTGAGACAGAGATTTTGGAATCGATTTGTCAGGAACAACACCGACTCTCTGCTACACAAGACAGAATATCGAAAGAGCTTCAGCAGATCTCTTCTGAACACAAGAAGATCAAGAAGAAGTACTCAAATTTTAAGAATTTGCTTAAAGGATTTTGAGCAAGCTGAGCTGTACTAGTTCAGATTCTTCAGACTGAGCAGCATCTTCTGTTCATCTTGTCTACTTTAGCTCTTAGTTTTTCAGGACGTTGTTTTTCTCTCTTCTTTTAGTTTAGTTTCAGTTTGTGCATACTATTAGGACTTTATGTTTTTTTACTCTCCTTACATATTGTAGCTCATGCTACGTTTTGGCTTTGTTTTGTGACAAAAAGGGGGAGAGAGTTAGAGAGAACTTGAACAATGAATGATGTGAACAATGATTGAATATGATGAATCAAGGTAAGTATGAATATCGATGATATCAAGGTAAGTATGAACTTCAACTCAACTTTGGTTTTTCTTTGTGATTTGTGACATGCTTCTATACTAACTATTCGACTAACTATTTGGGCATGTAATATGACTAACAAGTTGATGTTGGACTAACATACTTTGACATTTGGTTTTCAACTGCTTAGAAGATATGTTGGTTTTTAACTATGATTCTTTCACATATCTGAATTTTTCAAATGTCATGATGAGAATAAACTCTATCTCTGTATTTGGTTTTGTATGTTCCAATTCTTGAGGTATCTAACGAATTTGTTTGTCAAGAATGTTTTCTGTGTGCAGAGATTACAGATGTCTAAGTCTAGAGTCTGTTCTAGGAGTTTATCTCATGTTTTTAATTTCTGGAACTCTTTTGTAAATTTTTGTTGTATGGTGATAGCAACAAAAATATCTTTTTGAATTTTCTTTGTGGATTTGTGTTTTGTCACGAAACCGCCAAAGGGGGAGATTGTTACGGAATTTGAGTTGGCGTATTTCGTGAATGTATTAAGTCTTGAAGATTGAAGATGAAGAAACTTTGGATCGTATACCTCAATCTCAAGAAAGAAGAATTCAAAAGGATCAGGTACGTTTAACTAAAGAATTTTGATGATCCGAATACTTCTTATAGTGTAGAAACACCTGGAAGAGGTTTTAATTGCTTATTCATCAAAAACTGGACATGGGACATGTTCAGGATCCGGATCGTGGCTTTCAATCCGGATCCCGAAGGGTGTTTGTTCATACACTGGTTCAATCCGGATCGCAGCACTCTCTGATCCGGATCCCGAACACTAGTTTTACCTGTGTGCTTCTTCGATCCGGATCAGGAATTGCAATCCGGATCCCGAACATGATGTTCTGGTAAAACTGTATGAACGATCCGGATCGGGGACTACGATCCGGATCCCGAACAGGCAATTTTCTGGAAATCGTGGTTTGTGCTTCTGCAATCCGGATCGCCAAATCTGATCCGGATCGCCGTCGGTAAAACTTTCCAGAAAAGGCTGTTTTTGATCCGAATATTCTTCCTAGGGTTTCTAACCTATAAATAGCCCTTCCATTTCATTTCTAGGGCATCCGCAATAGATCGGCTGTTAAGAAAAGATAGCCGAAAAGAAAAATCCACATATATAGAGAAGAAAGGAAATCATTAGATCTATTCTATGGTTCTTCATCTATATTGATTGATTTGATTCTAGGTTTTCCATACTCACATTTTGAGTAGAATCAAATCAATGAATACTTAGATGGTATTTCCGATCTATCTTTAATCTAAGTATTCGGCGGATCATCACCACCCAAACAAACAACGATTTACCCAAAATCGGCGCGTGGACTCGCGTGGCCTTGTGGATTCAAGGTGCAACCGCTCTCGTGGATTCGGAGCGAGGTACGTTCGTGGATTCGAAGCGTGCCATTGGGTGAAGACCGTGGATTCGGTTGGACGTCGTGGACTCGACGTTGGACGCTGTGGATTCAGCGTTGGGCGCGGATCGTGGATTCGAGAAGCGTCGTGGAGCGAGCGGAGAAGATCTACTAGGAGCGTATGGTAAAAGGTTGAGTCGTCTGTGAGTACGTTATATCACCTTGTACGTGTGTTAATTCTAGTGGATTTCGCCGTGTTATCGGTCCCGTGGTTTTTTACTCCGGTTTGGAGTTTTTCCACGTAAAAATCTTGTGTGTTCTTTTATTTTTCCGCATTGGGTTTTATCGCACAATGATTTTTTGAGTGTTTATTGTTTACACCTATTCACCCCCCTCTAGGTGTTTTTTTCCCCTATTAGATCCTTATTAACCTAAACCCAACACAACCCGGTATCTAGCTCAATCTCAAAGCCGGTACTACAACCCGGTCTCGCCTACTCCGGAGTGGCACTCGAGGGGAGCGACCCGCTCGAGTCAAATAACTACGCAACACTGTCAAGCACAAATGTGGCACACGCAGGTTATGATCCAATCACTATCTCACTCACTGGCTAAAAATCCACACTGTCACTATGACCATGTCCCAAGGATCCCAGATCCACTATCACTATCACTATGATGAACAACTACAGACTGCTACCAACTCTACTCGGTCCCCAGACACGAGTACAATGCATCCAAAGCTACTAAACCTCCCAACCCACAACTCAGGGGAAGACCACTATGTCCAGAATGACAAAAGTAACAATGACGTGGGAGAACTAAAGTAAAGGGATAAATCCAATAGTAGCCGTCTGAGGATGACATACAATGCATAAAAGTTGTACTAAGTCAAGTTTTCCAATTAAAAAGGTTTCTATGTTGCAAGGGTTCCAACAAGATCAACAAATTTAGCAATTATCAACTGTGGGTACTAACATAACGTGTGCACAGATTTATTAGCTCAAATACTATCATGCATGCATAAATAATTGTAGAATTAGAGTGCAGTCCATAGTTATTGTAAGCAGGATCACCCACCTGATCGCGCTAACTGTCCGGGGTCGCACAGATAAAAAGCCCAGAAACTGATAAAACTCCGAGTCCACTAAGCAAAGAGCACCATAGTGGTGCTTACAAAGTCCTGGGTACAACAACAATTCCACATTTACATTAGATTCCACACTAATTCCTTATACAAAAATCTGCAAGAACAGTCACTGTTCAAACGAAATTTCCACCTGAAAATAATTTTCCACAAATTCCAATAAAAATATCACGACGATCCTCGCGAAGTGTAGATGTCGATAGGCTCTTGAATCGTCGAATTCCGATGTCCGGATGAGGAGATAAAAATCTGCGAAGTGAGTGCTGTCCAGGAATCTCATAGCAAAACAGCGGCTCAGTAATGCCTCGAAATCCGTGCCAAAAACCCAAATCTAGGCAAAACACCCAACACGAAAGTCGAAGATTTACCTCTCATGAATCCAACGCCGCAAAAATCGCTGAAATCGGCTGTCGGGGTAGCTCTCTGGAATTTATAGACCGAAATGCGACGATAACGGGCCTCCAATAGAAATCCGTCGCTCCGCACTTCGATGCAGAAAACACAGTCGTCGCGGCTTCCAAAAGTTTTGAAATTTCACCAGGAGATTCCCAAGAGGAAGAGGAAGAAATTTGGTAGAGGGAGTAATGGCTAATTCCCCTCGGAAAGGGCTCAAAATCGCGGCCCAAGTGGCCTATTTATAGGCCCACAAGGAAAAGCAGCCCAAAAAGCCACTTAAGTCACTTTCGGGCCCAACTTTCGGGCGCCCGAAAGTTTTCGGGCTGCTACAGTAACGGGCCGGCCCGTTACTGTATGCGCCCGAATCTCCCTCAGGCCGCCACGTGTCCCAGGAAGCTTCCCCCTGCACTCGGCGCACACGCCCGACCAATGCCGCGACGCCACGTGTCCCGACCGTGGGTCGTGCACGCCTGCACCCGACCAACCACGGGGCGCCACGTGGTGCCCCCACTCCGACCCGGTCAACGCGCACGTCGCGCGACATGCGCGGCAGCGCCGCCGCCGGAACCGGGTCGGGCACGCGCCCCGAGGCACCGCCTCAGCCGCCGCAGCCGAGTGGACCGGGTGCACAAGAACCCGCCAACCACACAACGCCACGTGTCCACCGGTCTACCGTGCACCAGAGCCAAAAGTTCGTGGACCACGTGCACAACACCGCACCAACCACAGGATGCCACCTGGCCTACCCTCGGTCCACCGTACACCCCGCCAAGGCCCGTGGACCGCGCCCGCTGCGCCGGCCAACCGCAGCGCGCCACGTTGCCCGCGCCCGGTGCACGCGCCCCGCGGTGGACCGCGCGCCTGCGCCGCCGCGCTCCGCCGCCACCGGCGCTCCTCCGGCCGCCGGAACAGTAACCCACACCTCGATTTCCGTGTTTTCGCGTCCGGGCTCCGAAAAATTCAAGTAAATAGTCCATTTCGCTCGTTTTCGCGCGCTGATTCCAAATCCGAGGTCCGTTTAGCCAAATTCCGCTTCTAAAATTTCCCAAAAATTCTCGAAAAAGTGTACTTGATCCGGTTTCCATATCGGGTCCAATTCTTAGCCCCAATAAGCGCACAAACACCTCACACAACCATAAAGGACTCTCCGCAAAGATAATAAGCTCTAATTTCACCAGAAACCCAAATCTGGGGCCCGACACGCTCACACACGCTCCCTGAAGCCTCCAAACCAACAGTAAACACTAAAGTGGGGATTCGGGTCCTCACAGTAGATAGGCGCAGGTTTGACTGAACCCGATGTGGCAGTCAGTTTGGATTGGGTGATCTGAGTTGAGAGAGTTGGTTGTGGCATCATATCCCTTCTGTTTCACCCTTTGAGCATTTAGATAGAGGCATAGTAGCAGTAGAGTTTACTTTTCCCAGTTTTTCTTACAGCACTGCATATGTTACTTTATGCCTCTAGTAGACTTAGTGGGCAGACCGTCGGGCTTGTTGGCGGCACCCACTGAGAACTACTGTGGGAGGTAGTTCTCACACCCGTCGTGGTGTCTTTTTCCCAGGGACTTCTGCTCCAGTTGTTGATTCTGCTCCATCTGACCGAGGTGAGAGAGTCGCGAGATAGATCCCTTCCAATCATCCTCTGAGAGAGAATAGATGCACCCCTTACCAGTTGCTGTGAGTGTTATGTTGAGTGACTCTTGTAGTGAGGTATCGAGTTGTACCTTTCTTTTACTGCAGTTGTGAGAGACTCCTGTATTTGAGGTGAGGTTGGCCTGTATTATTTTAGAGCTGTAGTTGTATTTTATATCTTTTATTTCAGCTTTTGCTATTTCAGCTCTGATATCTGCTAGTGTAGATGTTTATTTGCAGGTAATCGCTACGTCTCTACGGGGCTTCCCGTAGGGGCGGCGGATCTGTTGGCGAGCCCGGGGCGCAGTTTCGACCCCGGGGCGTGACAGAAACGCCCTGGGCGCAACACGTGTCCCACCCCGGGCAACAATGGGGCGGCACCCAATCGCACCGCGCCACGCGGTCCACCCCACGTGCGGGGGGCGGCTGGCACCCGCTCACTCGCGGAGTGCCGCGTGGCGCCCATATTTGTTGACACAGGCAGCCGCCCGCGCACTGATTGCAGCGAATCGGAGCCCGCCACGTGGCCTTTCACTGCGCCTGGTGCACACCCAAAGGGCCCGTGGACCGGCCTGCTACAAAATGAGCCCATTTGGCCCAAATAGCCAAATTTTTTCATTTTCGCGCACTGAGTCTGTTTTTTACGTCCGTTTGACACACAACGGGCTCAGTATACCAATAATAGGTATTTTCTCATCGCCAACCACCCAGTCAAGCTGCACGGCAAGTCCGAGACATCACAGTCGAAGAAGGCGGCAGCGAGATGGAGGAGGTGCATGATGCTAGTTTCTGTGAGGGTGAACACGAGGGTGCGTGGCTAGGGTTTCATCAAGAGAAACCCTAAGGTTTCTTATATATACCATTGAAGTTTTGCAAAAAACACTCTCCACAGGCCACTATTTCAACTACGCTCTTTACCACGCGTGTAATTTGTCACGCCCCGGGGTCGAAACTGCGCCCCGGGCTCGCCAACAGACCCGCCGCCCCTACGGGAAGCCCCGTAGAGACGTAGCGACTAACCTGCAAAGAAGTATCTATACTAGCAGATATCAGAGCCGAAATAGTAAAAACTAAATAAAAACATCAGGTACAACTATCTCTCAAAATAAATACAAACTCGATACCTCACCACAAAAGTACAAAAGTCACTCAGATGACAGGAAAGTAAAAGGTACAACTCGATACCTCACTACATGAATCTCTCAACATGACACACTCCAAAATAACATGGGGTACCTCTAATCACACACTGAAGCTGAAGGGAAGGGATCTATCTCGCGACTCCCTTACCTCGGTCTGTAGGAGCTGGATCAGCAACAGGAGCAGCAGGAACCGGAGTAGAAGTCCCTGGGGAAAAGACACAACGACGGGTGTGAGAACTACATCCCACAGTAGTTCTCAGTGGGTGCCGCCAACAAGCCCGACGGTCTGCCCACCAAGTCTACTAAAGGCATAAAGTAACAAATATAATGCTGTAAAGGAAAGCTGGAAAAATGAAGTCTACAGCTACTATGCCTCTATCTAGATGCTCAAAGAGTGGAACAGAAAGAACAATATGCCACAACTGACTCTCACTGAGATCACCCAATCTAAACTGACTGCCGCATCGGGTCCAGTCAAACCTACGCCTACCTACTGCCGTCACATCCCGGAGGACCGGACTTACGTAGGACGTCCATGACTGCCAAAACTGGCTCAGCCAGAGGGACGGCGTCCGTGACTGCCAAAACTGGCTCAGCCAGAGGGACGGTGCCCGTGACTGCCAAAACTGGCTCAGCCAGAGGGACACAGCATCGACAAGCCGCGATAGAAGTATCAGGCCCAACTCCGGAGTGGCACTCGAGGGGCGCGACCCTACCGAGCAAAGTATCCGCGCATCTCTGTCGAGCACAAATGTAGCTCATGCAGGCTATGATCCAAATCCTCGATCAACAAGATCGGCTAACCAACAATCACTGTCTCACTCACTGGCTAGAATTCACCCAACTGAGACTCACTATCACTCTGACAGCTCCCAAGAAACCCAGATCCACCACCACTATCACTCACCCAAAGAAAGCTGATCTACAGACTGTTATCAACTCCACTCGGTCCCCAGACACGAGTGCAAATGCATCCCACAACCACCCGACCTCCCACCCCACAACCCGGGCGAGAAAAGCTAAGTCCAGAAATGATAAGTATGATAAGTGATGTGGGAATGTCTAAAGCAATAAAGAAACCTAGCCCAAGTTGAAGTTTTCTACAGTCTGGCTGAACATGATACATATGACAGGGGTGCTGGTCAAGTTCCAAGATTTAATAATATATATGTTGCAAGAATCACAATGAGATCACTAAATTTGGCAACTAGCACATGAGGGTTCAAACATACAGTTTTCACAGATTATTTAGCTCATATACCAACATGCATGCTACTACATTCGAAGAATTAGAGTGCAGTCCATAGATTTTGAAAGCAGGATCACCCACCTGAACGCGCTAACTGTCCGAGGTTGTACAGCTAAGAAAGTCCAAAAACAGCCCAAACACAGTATCCACCAAGCTAGCAACACGGTAGTAGTGCTCACAATGTCCTGGGTACAACATATTCCAAAATTACACTTAATTCCACACAATTTCCCAAGTTACAAAAAATCTGTGTGAACAGTCCCAGAAATCCGAAAATTTCACATGAAAATTTTTTTCCAAAAATTCTGATAAAAATATGACGGCGATCCTCGCGAAGAGTAGATGTCGATAGAGTCCTGAAACGTCGAAATCCGATGTCCGGATGAGGAGATAAAAATCCGACAAGTAGGTGCTGTCCAAATCAATCATCAGTCGCAAAGGGGGTAAAAAACATACCCAAAACCCCAAGAAGAGCTCAGTTCCAGAAAAAGTGTCCAACACGAAAGTTGTAGATTTACCTCTTACGAAACAGCCGCCGTGAAAATCGTCCAAAAATAGTGTCGGGGTAGCTCTGTAGACCTCCCAGAGTAAACTGCGACGAAAATGGGCCTCCAACAGTAAAACGTCGCACTGCGCTTCACTACCGAAGTCGTCGAGTTCGCGCGCTCCAAAAATTCCGAAACTCCTTCAGCAGATGCACAAGAAGATAAGAAAGAACTTTGCTTAAGGGTGCAGAGGCAAAAGGATTCGGGAAAAGCCCGAAATCAGAGGTGGAAGGGCCTATTTATAGGCTTTCCCACGAAAAAGCCCGTAAAAAGGGGTTATTGGGCTTTCGGGCCCGGTTTTCCGGGCGCCCGAAAAAATCGGGCGGCTACAGTGTTGGGCCCAGCCCAACACTGTGCACACCCGGATTCACCTGGAGCCGCCACGTGTCCCCGGGCTCACCCCTGCGCCCGGCGCACGCGCGCCCGCGTATCGCGGAGCGCCGCGTGTCCCGACCGAGCGACGTGGGGCGGCTGCACCGGGCCAATCGTGGGGCACCACGTGGCGCCCCCACGTCGCGGCCACCTGCCCCCAACCGCTCCGACCTGCCCCGTACGGCTCCCCTGGCGCGTGGACCGCGCGCGCGTGAGTCGGCCACTCGCAGGCCACCACGTGGCGTGCCCTGGTCCATGCGCCAGGCCACGAGTCCCCGTGGACCGCGCACACAACGCCCGCCAATAGCGAGCTGCCACGTGTCCACTGCGCCGGCCCATGCACCAGCGCCAACACTCAGTGGACCGCGCCGTGTGAACCGGCCAATCCGGTGCTGCCACGTAGATTCCCGCCGGTCCACGCCTCCAGCCGTGCACCCCGGGCCTCTCCAGGTCGTTCCGTTGACCGGGCCGCGTGCACCGCCCAATCAGCGGCTGCCACGTGGCACCCCCGCCGGTCCACAGCTTCCCCATGCACCAAAAATCCATAAAAACTTTCGGGAGCCCGTTTTTGGGCATCCGGACTCAGAATCAAACAAGCAAATAGCCGTTTTCAAGCGTTTTTTCCGTGCTGAATCCATTTCCAACCTCCATTTGGCCAAATTCTTTTCAGAAATTTCGACAAACCTAGCCGAAAGCCAACACAGCAAAAGATATCACACAGGGTCCATCTGTGGCATCCCATTGATGCACCATGGGCCAGATACACTAACACTAGGTGTTCTAACAGTGGATTCATTGGAAGAACGCTGCATGGGAACCAGGGCCACTACATAATTAGTTGTAGGGACCCTCCACGTTCAATATTACGCTAAACGGTATATAAAATATCGTCAGTTTTGCGAAAAAAAAAAAAACTACGTAAAAACTCTGTTTTTTATATTTTTTCGTAATTTTGGCTCGCCAAATTTGAAAACAGACGTCATCACGTCGTTCAGCTCGATAAAACTGATCAAGTGTCGATTTTGTTTCATCGCGTTTGGATCTCTTTAGGTCACATTAGTCGATTCTTTTCTATTGCCTCTGAAATTTAATTTTTCAAAATACTGGTCGAAGTACCTGTAGTTTTGCTATTGTATTTCACTTTACCTAATTTTATTTATTTCATGAAATTTACGATCGTTAATTTTTCTTAAAAGGTATAACTTCTCTAAGTTATTAATACATGAATCTAATTAGTCATTATACCACATTTTTATTAAAAATAGTAAATTAGTCTTAATGGTTTACAATTTTGAAGTATTAATTTCTCCTAGAGGGGGGGGGGGGCGTGCAGATAAGAGGATATTCCCTTATCGCTCCCAAACAGTTCCTCTTTTTAACGGGCTATTTCAGAATTACCTCAAATAGTCCGGTAAGGGGGTTACCACCTTTTTTTTCAAAAAATTAAATTTTTTAAAATCTTAAGATATTAAAATTTATAAAATTTAAAATTTTATAAATTTTAAAATTTTAAACTTTAACTTTTAGTAAATCTAAAAATTTTAATTTTTTTAAAATTTATCAATTTTAAAATTTATCTAAATTTTTTATAAAAATTTTTAAATTTATACAAATTTTAAAATTAAAATTTTTTTGCATCCTCTTTTATAATTTTTCAAGACAATTAAAATTTAAATTTTTAATATTTATAAATTTTAAAATTTAGAGAATTTTTAAATTTTATAACTTTTAAAATTTGTAATTTTAATTTTTAATAAATTTAAAATTTTATTAATTTTAAATTTTAAATATTTATTAATTTTAAAATTTATACAAATTTTTCAATTTTTAACTGTAACTTTTAATAAATTGAAAATTTTAAAATTTTTTAAAATTTTAAAATTTATACAAATATTTATATATAAATTTTGAATTTTTAAAAATTTATAAATTTTTAAAATTTTAGCATTTTTTTAGTAAATTATTTTTTTATATACAAAAGCTAAATTTAAATAATATAAATTATAATTAATTTTTTTTTAAAATAAATTTTTTTAAAGAATAATTTTTTTAATTAAAATATTTTTTTTTCTTTATTTTTCTTATTTCACTTTATAAAACTAAATACAATTTTTTTTATATCAGATACAATTCTAATAATTATCCAAATATAAAATGAATAAATAATTTTCGTTTATATCCGAACTAAACGCAGCACGAGTATTAAGTTATTTTTTATTTTTATGGTTTTGCAAAGTGGGTCGTTTAGTAACTTTGAGTATTTCATCATACTTTTTTCGGTACAAGTAAACTTAATTAGAGTTTTGTTGCCCTAACATGTATACATATCTTATTTTAAAATTAAAGGGCACTAATTTTTTTAACAAAGGTTAGTACAAATTATTAAATTTAGTGAAATTGTAAGCTTGAATAGTAATTAAATAAAATTAAAATATTATAATCTTATGTTGAATTGGACGATCTTGGGGATGGGAAAGAAGCATTGAGTCTAAATCATAATTTAAAATATTTAAATTCAGTTATTATTATTCGTGTTCTTAGATCTTTTATAAATCAACCACAACTTCATTCTAATCATTAACTGTCCCTAGCGGCGTAGGTGGCAAAAAGTTTGGTAGTTAATATTCGAAATCCGAATTCGAAGTCTATTTGCTTCACATTTTCAGCTAAATTTATTTAAAAAATAAACGAACCGAATAACATATTTCCTTAATGATTCAGCACCAAGGGGAGAGCATCTGAAAATAAATAACTCAAAACTCAATTTTTTTAAAAAAAGGCTAAACAAAAAAAAAAACAAGCAACCAAAATATTTTTATTATTATTATTATTATTATTATTATTATTATTTTAAGATTTGGTTGATCTAAAAAAAAAAAAAGAAAAAAAAAAGAAGTGTTCTTTCATAGATTATTCTGCATCAAAATATATAACACCATAAATTAAAACAAGGGACCCAAAAAAAAAAAAAAAAAAAAAAAAAAAAAAAAAAAAGGGGGGGGAGACCCAAAATGGGGGACCCTTTGGTGGCACGTGAAGGGGAGACCAAAGGCAGATGAAAATTTCCATTTTATTTATTTATTTATTTATTCATTATTATTTTATTTCCGTATTATATATGTATATTATCAGTCCACTCCATTTCCAGACACTAAATGAATAGCTAAATTTAAATTTATTTTGAGCGGAACACTAATTAACTCAATTAAAAAAGTAGCGAAACAAACAGAACTTATGATAGCATCGAAGGAATCTCCGTCCATCGTTATCAACGCAGAATACCGGAGCCAGCTGGAGCGACGGGGACGGAAATACATTTTCCGCGGAGTAGGTGGGCCCAGTTCCTTAAAATTGCTCGGTGTCATGACATCATAAAATCACACGGATAATAACACCGGCCCCGCTGTAGTTAGTCCTCTTTGTGGGGCCCAGTCCACGTCGGACATCGCCATCAACCCATCGTGATTATGCCAGGCTGCTGCCTGCCCCAACGTTATTATCCAGACCATCTAACAGACAGCTGATATTTATTGTGGGGCTGCTCAGCTGCAGTCCGCTGCTACTTTAAATTGGACAAATAATAATAATAATATCTTAACTGAGTTTTTTTTTTTTTTTTTTTTTTTTTTTTTTTTTTGCATTTAAAATAAAAATAAATTTTGCATTTAATATATTGAAAAATTCGATATTCGTTTTGATACCAGATTTTATAAATTCATAATTCGTTTCGATACCGTAATCCACTTCGATATTTTTTAGTATTGAAATTCTGCAACAAAAACATCAAATCAAATTTTTTTTATTAAAAATCTGTCCCTTCAACAAAATTGAAACCAACACAACTATAAAGAAAAAAAAAACCAAAATAGAACATATACGAGTGAAATAAAATTTATTAACTAAAAGAAGAATTACACCGATTTTACAATAGAGTAGTTTTAACCTGAGCCCTCATCCTTAATCTCTCTCATCCTTAGCTCATCTTCTATAAACCTATAGTCCTCATCCTGAATCTCTCTCACCCTTCACTCATCTTCTACAAACCTAAAAGACTATAGGTGTGACTGAATCCTAATCCCCACCACCTCCATAGGTGTTACTAGCACCATATAGGTGTGGCTAAATCCTAATCCTCACCACCTCCATAAATGTAACCATCACTATATGGATCTGGCTAAATTATAACCCTCACCACATCTATGGGTGCAATCATCACTATATGAATGTGGCTAAATTCTAACCCCTCACCTTCATGGGTGTAACCACAACTATATAGGTATGACTAAATTCTGACTCCCACCACCTCCATGGATGTTACCACCACCGTGAGTATAGATACCACTATATGGGTGTGACTAAATGCTACGTCCCAGCACCTCCATGGGTATTACCACCACCGTGGGTATATCCACCGCCTTCAAATAATAATATCTATATTATATTTTTAGCTTATATCAAAATCTATCCAAATCCTAATTTGAATAGATTTTTATTCTAATTAATATTTGAATCTTAACAAACTTATCTCTAACAGATTTAAATATTAATCTTAATCCAATTAGGATTTAACTACAAATCTAATCAAATTCTAACAATCTCCACCTTAATTTGATTTGTTGTCTTTAATTGCTACATCGAGCTCTCTGCCTCTTCACCTTGAGCGACTGCTTCTCTGTTCGATCCGATATCGCTTTTGAATTTTCTTAGCTCCACCTAACCAAAAAATCACATACCTTCGAGTCCAACACGCCTAGCGAGATCAAAATTGTGATCGCCTCCCGCGATGATCGGTAATCTAGTACTCTGATGTTGATCTCTCCTGGGGATCGGTAACCTTTAGCTCCGATACCAATTACTGAAAAATCTAGTACTTGCCCCGATACCAGATTCTGTGAATTTGCAACCCGCTCCAATACTGCAATCAACTACGGTACCGCCTAGTGTTGGGATTCCGCACCGAAAACATCAAATTAGATTTTTTACCAAAAATTCGTCCCCTCAACAAAACTGAAGCCAACACAATCCAAAAAAAGAGAGAAAACCAAAAAAGAAAATATACGGGTAAAATAAGATTCAATAACCAAAAAAAAAATTACACCGATTACACCGACTCTTCTTCTGCAATAGAGTAGTTTCAACCTGAGCCGTCATCCTGAATCTCTTTCACCCTTCTCTTATCTTCTATAAATCTAGAAGATTATGGATATGGCTAAATTATAGCGCCCACCACCATATGGGTATGGCTAAATGCTAACCCCCATCACCTTAATGGGTGTAACCACTATTATATAGGTATGGTTAAATTCTAGCCCCCACCACCTCCATAGATGTAACCACCACTATATAGGTATAGCTAAATTCTAGCCCCCACCACCTCCATGGGTATTACCACTACCGTAGGTATAAATATCACCATATGAGTGTGGCTAAATCCTAGCCCCCAGTATCTCCATTGGTATTACCACACTACAAAAAAAAAAAAAAGTTAATATAAGGATGCTTTTTAGACAACGCTTGATAAAGTATCATCATATGAATCATTTATTACATTAAACTAATTAATTAAATAATAAATTTTATTATTATTTTTAATTTTTTGACGCTCTAAAGCGTCAGGATTTTAAAAAATACTATGTTTTAAATCGTCAGCACATATTTTACCGTCGCTTGACATAAGCGTCGGTATATACGTGACGACTCTTCATTTGCTAACGCTTTAATCGACGCTTTCAAATGCGATATTAGACTATATTGAGACACTTTTAAATGTCATTAAGTATACAAATAGACGTTCTTAAATATTAACTTTCTTGTAGTGCCACCACCGTGAGTATATCCACCGCCTTCAAATAAAAGCACCTATATTATATTTATTGCTTATATTAAAAACTATCTAAATCCTAATCTGAATAATTTTTTTTTTAATTAATATTTAAATCTTAATAAACTTATCTCTAATATATTTAAATATTAATCTTAATTCAATTGGATTCAATTACAAATCTAATCAAATCCTAACCCAATATAATATTACTTTAAAAAAACAAAATTATATTGGAATGAATTTTTTAAGACTCGAACATATGGTGAATGATATTACATATCAAACTTTCTAACAAGAATTCACTTAGCCCCCGTTTGGTTAGGGGGTTAAGGGGATAAGCCCTTATCCCCCTCATTTATTCCCAAACATCATTTTGGGAGATGGGAATAGCTAAACCCATTCTTAGCGGGTTATTCCAGTATAACCCACTAAGGGGTGGATTTAGCAATTCCCACCCCCATGCGGAATAGCGGAATAGCGGAATAGAATTTTAATATTAAATTTTAAATAATATTAAATATTTAATATTAATTAATATTAATATTAAATAAAGCAAATATTTAATATTTAAATATTAAATATTTAATAGTAAATATATTTAATATTAATATTTAATATTAACATTAAATATTAATATTAAATATTAAATATTAATATTAATATTTAATATTAAATATTAATATTACAATTTAATATTTAATTGTTAAAATTATTTGAATTTTTTAATATTTATCTAAATTAAATATAAGGATGAATAAAATCATAAATTTATTTAATTTTAAATTATATCCTAAAGGGCAAATTAGTAAATCAAAATACAATCCCTCAATTTTTTTTATTCCTCTATTCCAAACCAAACACAATTTTCTCTTATTCATCTTATTCTTCTTATTCCTCTTTAACTTACCAAACATAATTTTTTCTAAATCCGGTATAACTCTTAAACCGAACAAAATGCAAATTTACTCTAGTTTCGGCTAAAACCATAACTTATACGTATTTCCGGTATTACTAAATTTTTCTTATCCCCGAACCAAACGCAGCCGTAGGAGCTCGACCACCTCCATGAAATTGTGCTTTTCGATATCACTGTTTTGTAAAAGTTTTTTCTTTCGGAGCACTAAAAAATTACAAAAAAAAAAAAAAAAAATCACATTTTTTTTGACAATTTAATGTATTAGAGTTTTTTTTTTTTTTTTTTTTTTTTTTTTTTTGATGATGATGATTTAGATATGCAATCTTAAATATCACATGAATTTAATAACATATCAAAAACATATTGTGGTGTTTAATTTCGTTGGATATAAATTACAAAGGAATTTTTTTTAGAAAAAAAAATATATGTTATCAGTTTTATTTATTTTTATTTAATAATAAATTTTGCTGCAAAGTTGTTACTTGATACATATGAGAAAAAATATTTTACGGATTTGCTGAATATCAATTTTTTTAGTTTCTTGCGTTGTGTTTGACGTGAGAACTAAATTTTGAAGAATAATTTTTTATAATTTTTGACCGCGGGAGCCCATCAATCTGCGCGGTGGACTCCTTGGCCGGTTGCACTCTGGGGAGAGCGGAGGGCCGTGGGAAGGGGCTGCTTTCGGCTTCCCGCTTGGACCTCTCCGGGTCTGGCTCGCTAGCCCACCTTTGGCATAGTCCTCGGCTGGTTGATAATTTCAAAGGGGCAAGAAGATCTTCTATCATTAGAGCGCATGACCGTAGGAGCTCTAAACTGAAATTGGTGCGTTTCTCTTCGAAGCTCGACGGCTCGGCCTCTTCCGTCCCGAGCTTGGAAGAAATTGCCCCGCCTCCGACTATTAGCCCTGCCCCTCCGGCATTCGAGCGAGGCAATTCGTCTTCTAATCCGGCTACGCCTTTAGAGCAAGGCGAATCAAGCTACGGATCACCCCCCTCTTCCAGATCGGACTTCCTCAACCCTCTCACGTTGGTGGAAGTACATCGGATCAAGAAAGCCTGTGGTATTATCTGTGGGGACAACCCCCCCCCTTCTCTGCAGGGGCTTGCCCCTAGGGGGGGTGGTCCTAGGGGCGAGGGGGACGGGGCCTGAGCCTTATTTTCCACACCTTTTATCTGCTGTTGGGGGTATTCTCTGTCTTTATGGCTAGAAACAGACTTTACAGATTCTTGTCTTGGAACATTCGTGGACTCAACGACCCTGCCAAGTGCGCCACGGTCAAGTCCTTTTTGAAAAACGGGAAATGTTGTGTGGTTTGCTTACAAGAAACCAAGCTCTCGTCCACCCCCCTCGCAAAGTTTCTTACTTTCTGCGGGTTCCACCTCCGTGATTTTCGCACTCTCGATGCCGTCGGGACGAGGGGGGGTCTCCTGACTGCTTGGAATCCAGCGCTATTCGATTGTGCGCTTGATTGGGTTGGAGCGTTCTCGGTTAACGTTGTCTTGAGAAGGAAGGTGGACGGCCTGCTTTTCACTGTCTCCAATATCTATGGACCCAATTCCTCCGTCTTGAAATCGGCTTTCTTTCAAGAACTTCGGTCAATTGGCTCTCAGTCGGCGGGGCTGTGGACGATTTTAGGCGATTTCAATGTTCTCCTTTCTCTTCGGGATAAGAACGGCCCGCCTTCGAATTTGTCCGACATCCTTAACTTCAGAAATGTGGTGGCTGACCTCGGTCTTCTTGATCTTCCCATTCAGAACAGAAGCTTCACGTGGTCCAATGGAAGGCGTATTCCTACTCTTGAACGTCTCGACCGTGTCTTCGTGTCCAACGATTGGCATCTCTCTTTTCCGCGCCCTACTCTTCGGGCCTTATCTCGTCCTAGATCCGATCATACCCCTCTACTGTTAACGGCCTTTTCCTTTGTGCCTTCCCCCCATCTGTTCAGGTTTGAGAACTTCTGGTTCCGCTATCCGGCGATCTCTGAGGTGATCTCTAAGG
The DNA here is from genome assembly GCA_029168755.2 of Tillandsia fasciculata. Lineage (NCBI taxonomy): Eukaryota > Viridiplantae > Streptophyta > Magnoliopsida > Poales > Bromeliaceae > Tillandsia > Tillandsia fasciculata. The sequence continues at coordinate 91,698 of JAQOTM010000236.1, read as the reverse complement.
CTTGGATTGACTCGGATACGGGGGTCGATCCTGTTTCCACAATCTCGTCGAAATTAAAGAGCGTCCAGTCGGCTCTTCGTTCTTGGAGCGCCGGGATTATTTCCACCATTTCTATCCAGCAAGATAATTGTCTCAAATGGCTTGAGTGGCTCGACCTAGCCGAAGAGGTTAGACCACTTATCGACTTGGAATGTATACTTAGACCTCTCCTCAAAGCCAGATACGAAGAACTGTGCTTACAAGAAGAAATCAAATGGAGGCAAAGATCAAGGGTGCAATGGCTTAGAGCGGGAGATGCCAACACCAAATTCTTCCATCTTAAAGCTAGTTGTCGTCGAAACAAAAACTTCATCTCCCATCTCGTCGACGGAGATACCACTCGGTTTTCCCACGAATCAATTGCGGCCTACTTGTTTAATTTCTTTGCGAAGCAACTGGGGGAGGCGTCTGGAACCAGGCCTTCTCTTAACTTTGCCTTGTTGTTCTCTTCCCCCGACCCGGATGTCGATTTTCTGGGACTTGAGGCACCGTTTGAGGAGGACGAGGTCAGAAGTGCTATTTTCGCTTGCGCGCCGGATAAAGCCCCTGGGCCCGATGGCTTTCCAATGGCGTTTTTCCACCGTTTCTGGCCTGTTCTCAAAGCTGAAATTATGGAGCTCTTCTCCAATTTCCATAACGGTCGCCTGGACCTGCGCGAGATCAATGAGAGTTGGTTGTGCCTTATTCCGAAAAAGAGCGAGTCTACCATGGTCAAAATTATCTCTAAAGTTCTCGCTGTTAGATTGCAGCGCATCTTGGGCAACCTTATTAATCCGTATCAGACGGCTTTTATTAAAGGGAGATCGCTTCTGGACAACTTCTACTGCGCTCATATTTTACTTCATCACCTTCACTCTACGAAGCAAGAAGCGGCGCTCTTCAAGATTGATTTCGAAAGAGCTTTCGACCACGTTGATTGGGCTTTCCTGCAGGATCTGTTATCGGCCAGGGGATTCGGGCACAAGTGGATTGGTTGGATTTTCGAACTCTTACACTCCTCCAGTACGGCCGTTTTGCTCAATGGAGTTCCGGGCACCCCCTTCTTTAGTAAACGCGGTCTACGGCAGGGCGACCCTTTGTCCCCTCTACTCTTTATCCTTGGTATTGACGTGTTATTCAGAATGATGCAGGCAGCTTCTTCCTCTCCCGATCTCCCTTCGGTGGGTATCGGGACGGTTAGAGTTCACACCTTACAATTTGCTGATGATCTTCTTATCTTTTTCGATGGCTCTGTTAGATCGGCTAGGGTCATCAACGTTATACTCGAGGCTTTCACGGAGATATCTGGCCTTAAAATCAATTACGACAAAAGCTCAATTTCTTCGGTTAATCTCCCGAGTTCCAGATCTGAGGCTATCGCTTCATTATTGGGCTGTCAATCCCTTGGATTCCCCCTGAAATATTTGGGTTTGCCTCTATCGCCCAAGGCGTTGCGAAAATCTGATTTTATTCCTATCATCGAGAAAGCGGATAAGCGACTCGCGGGGTGGAAGGGCCTTTTGATCTCTAGAGGGGGACGTCTGGTGCTTTTAAATTCGGTTCTCTCATCCATTCCGTCTTTCTTTTGCTCCGCCTTCTCTCTCCCTTCCTGGGCAATTAAATCGATCGACAAGCTTCGCCGGGATTTCTTCTGGAAGGGAAAAAGCTTAAATAGCAGCTTTCATTGTCTGGTCAAATGGGAACATTTATGTCGCCCAACTAAATTTGGGGGCTTGGGAATTCGCAACCTCCGCAACTCCAACTCCGCTCTCCTTTTGAAAGGACTATGGACCTTTCATTCTTCCAAGTCGCTTCCCTGGGTGCGCCTGCTGACTGCTAAGCACTACTCCCGCCGGCCGCCCCTTTTATCTGAGATGAAGCCGACCGGCTGCTGCCCGATTTGGAAGGGTGTGCTTTCTAATGGCCCTTTCTTCAGCTCATCAACAACTTTTTCAATCGGGAACGGGAAGTCGACGTCTTTCTGGAATGCACGTTGGAGCGGTGCTTCGTCGTTGCGGTATAGCTTCCCGCGTCTATTTGAAGCGGCACCACTCAAACATCTTTCAGTGCATAATTGGTTTCGCCGCTTCGGCTCTCAGACCGATTTGGGTTTCCAAGGTATTCACTTCCCGGAAGCTAGGCGGGAGCTCACTGTCTTACAAGCGTTGGTCAACAGCTTCAGGTTGTCTAACTCCGACGACTTGATCCAGTGGAGATGGAGTTCTAACGGGTTCTTCTCTACCAAGACTGCATACGACTTTATTTCCTTTGACGGGGTCAACGACTGTAAAATTCTACATCTGTGGGCTATCCGGATACCGCTCAAGACAAAAATTTTTCTTTGGACTGCAGCTAGATATAGGCTTCTCACCGCGGAGCTCCTTAAGAAAAGAGGATGGTCTGGCCCTTCTATCTGCATGTGTTGCCGCGATGGAGATGAAAACTTGGATCATCTTTTCTTCTTTTGCGCGTTTGCGAGGTCGCTCTGGGGGGAAGTTCTACATCCTTGGCCTCTCACTTGCCACAGATTACTCCACTACTCGGGGGATTTTGCGAGTAGATGGAGGAGGGCGAGGATGACCTTATCGGATCGAACTAAAGCGCATTTCGATCTTTTATTCGCCGCTACCTGCTGGGAACTCTGGATGGAACGTAATAGGCGTATCTTCAATGACCGCTCTTCCCAGAGCACCTCTTGCGCTTCAAGAATCCAATACACCTCCTCTCTCTGGACCCTTACTCTTGGGGGATCCTCGGTTTCCCCTTTGGCACACCGGAGCTAATCCTCTCCCAACACTGCTATTCTTGTTATCCATGGCCTCAAGTTTGTTCTCTTTGTCTCTCGGCTAATCACCTACGCCTTTTGGTCTGTTGCAAGAAGGTCCCCTCGCCTCGCTCCTCTTCTCAGAGGAAAGAGTTAAACAACTCTGGGTACTTTTGAATCCGAGGAACATTGGGGTGCTTTGGATATCCCAACATCTCTTGCACGTTGCAGTGTGGCTGGTTTTGCTTTATCTTCAAACCATGGATTTATTGGATTATGGACTGTTTTAATGATCTATATGAGCTTACGAACTTCAGCCCTTCGTTATCTGGCATCTACTGCTTAACTCTGTTTACAACCTGTTGCTTATAATTTTAGTAGCTGGTTTATGGTTCTGAGCTGGAGGGTATTCCCAGTGACGGAGGAGGCTTCTCACTGATGAATTCGATAGTACTGCTTAAAATCTGCAAGGAATCTTGTCTATTCTTGGCGACTGCTTGGATTTTTGTCAGCTCTGAAGTCGAAAGGTATCGGGGAGCCACAATTTCTTCTTCAAGCTGGGTATGAGGAAGCATTAGTTTCATTGGTGGACTTTGAGCTTGTCCCAGCAACCGGGGTAACTTTGTGGATACTACAGCTTGGACAACGGCAATACTCTCCACTTTGTCGGGCTTCACACTAGTTCACCTTACTATCAGAGCTCTTATTATTACGATTGTTCCCCCATTGTTCAGATGTTGTTGTTTTTTCTTTTTGGGAAGCAATCTTCAAGACACTGCGGAACTAAATTTTGTGAATGAAGACGGATATACCTTGGGCTTTTTGGTAACCCTGAACTTTGTTTGGGGTTGAGAGGCATTGACTTTGGCATAGGTCCCTTCCTTGAGTACTATAGTGGGCTTCCAACATGTCTTCAATGCCTTCAATGCTACTTCAATTTTTCTTGGGTTTGTTCCCCTTGGAGATTCGGGTTCTCTTTTGTCTCTTAATCTGGTTTCTTCTCGACGGCTGCGTCACCTCAGCGCTTGGGCGTGGTTTGGTTTAGAATTGATGAACATGGGTTACCATTGGTGTCAAGTTTAGTTACATTTACATATGGGATCATTGGGCCTATTTCATGTATTTGGTGATTTAAGTATTGTTGTGCAGGGAGTAGGAATGCGATTTGGTGCAGGCATTTTCACAAAGGATGCTAATGTGATCAAATTAATTCATAAAGCAATTCCGTTTGCTGCTGGCACACAAACACTCAACTTCTTGGCCTTTGTATTTGTTGGAGTCAACTTTGGAGCATCGGACTACTTATATTCTGCATTTTCTTTGGTGGCAGTAGCTACTATTAGCATTCCATGCTTGATAGTTTTTATCTTCACTTCCCATCGAAAGTGGTTTTTAGGCTTCCTGATCGACCTTCTTCTATAGACCCGGAGTGACCGTTGCAATATTTATACATTATGTTTAGTGTTGAGGCCTCTAGGGTACAATGGTGCCACACGAAATTGTTGCTTGCCTTGGTAGTCTGTTTCTGCCAACTATGGCTTCCGGGGTTCTTTACTAGGAATCGGTTCAGCATCGGGGGTACCATCAGATTGGGAACACGTCGATTTATCCTCACATTGGTTTGAATCGACTTAATGCTGGTTATGCATAACATCGAGAATGTAGATCTCCTCCACAGCGGGGGAAATTCATGCTGTTGTCGAGATCCAAGCTCTCATTTGGCCTATACTCCCTGAACGGAAATGCTTGGTCTGACATTGTGAAAACCCCTTCACCTGTTCATCTGCGTTTTGCTCTACCTGAATCTTACTCACTTATTCTTTACATCCGGGAGTATCGAACAGGGAGGGTGTGGATTTTTGGGGGGGGTCTCAGGGCGATTTTATCGTGTTGTTCGGGAACCCCCGGGTTATCTTATTGGCTTCAGTTTGTTTTGGAACGTCCGCTACATCAGCAGCAAAATCTACAAACTGCAGTCGGGGCATATAACTGTCGCACCAGAAACTTCTATTGGAATTTATGCTACGAGGGCTGGCTGTCCTCTGATTTGGAGTAAGCTTAGAAAGTTGGCAAAATTAATGAGGATTTGGTATGGGCTAATTTTGTTCCCTCTGTACATTTTGTCGGCTTTACCCTTTGCCCAGCTTTATTTGGTGATTGCTTGGGATTTCGGATCTGGGAATTTCTCATTCCCTTGCGGCCGCAACTTGAGATCGTCTTCATACGTCCTGTTGGATTTTCTTTGCTTCAGGCTTTTTATCTTTAGATGATTGTTGGTGTTGTTGTTATTACACGTTTTTATCAGTCTTATTTGGGATCAAGCAGTGGTGGTTGTCGTTGAGACAGCGGTAGCTGCTGTTTTTTTTGTTGATGTTATTGGCACCACTTGCTGATGTTCTTTCTTTTGGTTTGAGTTCGGACACTACACCTGCGAGTGCATGGGTCGTGCTTTCCTGTATTCCTTTTCTCTTTTATCAAATAGGGTATACCCCTGTTTAATCAAAAAAAAAAACAGAAAATATTTTGATATAAGTTAGAACAATGATAAATTTGTGTTTGAATGCATTCAGAAATATTATAAATGATTATAAATGATATTTTTAGCTGTGTTTGGATAAAAGTCTAAAATAATATCTAAATATATTTTGAAAAATAAAATAATTAATTTAAATCAGTACATTTTATATAAAATTATTTTATATAATAATTTATAATATAATAATTTAATTAATATAATTTATTTATAATATATGTCATGAATAAAATATAATACCAGCAATATCCTTATAATTTTAATTAATAATGCTATAAATGTCAATACAAAATTTTTAAAAATATAGAATATATGAAAAATAATTTAATATATAAAATACTTAATATAAAATAAAATAATTAAATATTAAAATATAAATAATAAAACTTAATAAAAATAAATAATATATCGAATTTAATTAATTTATATTATACAATAAGATTTAAATACAAATATATTATTATAAAAATAATATTTATATTTACATATTTATTTATATATCTATTTATCTAATAAAATAAATTGAAGAATAAAATTATTCTTAATTCTTCTAGAAATCATTTTAACAAATTATTCCAGAACAACTAAAAATTATTCGTTTTGATTGCAAATTGAAAAATATTTTTTTTGTTCCAAAATATTTTTTATACGAAACGCAGCCTCGGATATCTAAACAATTTTCCTACAATAGAAAGTTCATGAACAAATGAATGCACTCCAAAAGAATGTTCTTGAAGTTTCCCTCCGCATGAATTTGCTAAAACTAAGTTCCCATTTGTATATACAAAAAAATATATATATAGTATAGCTTAATTATACTATATTCAAAAAAAAAAAAAAAAAAAAAAAATTATGAAGCGTTTGGATAGTTAAAAATATAATTTTTTTTAGAGCATAGTTATACTATACCCTAAAAAATAAAAATTCACTATAACAAAAGAAAAAAAATTCCACGATTCTTAGACTCCCTCAACTCTAATATATGACAAATTTTAAATTTTAAATTTTAAATTTTAAAATTTAAAATTTCAACAAAAAAAATTTATATTTAAAATTTATATTTTTAAAATTTTAAATTAGGATTTAAATTTCAAAATTTTCAATTTTTAGTTTGAAAATTTAAATTTAAATTTAAATTTTTAATTCAAATTTAAAATTTAAAATTTAAAATTTAAAATTTAAAATTTAAAATTTAAAATTTAAAATTTAAAATTTCAAAATTTTAACTTTTAATTTCAAATTATAAAATTTTTAATTTTAAAATATTAAAATATAAAATTATTATTTTTTATTTTTAAAAATTTTAAATTGAAAGAAATTTTGTATAATTTTACAATATACATCCAAACAGTTAAAAATTTTAAACAATGAAATTTTTTAGAATTACAAAATTATTTATACCAAAAATACAGTTTATAAACTTTATATCAATTTTTTACTGTACATCCAAATATGTTCTAAGCCTTTGTAACGGATAGATAGTAAGAATGTGGTACTATTTTCACCTACTACTAAAGTTTATAAACTGTTCTTACTGGGATGTGTTTATTTCACCTACCAAAGTTTAGATAAGCGTAATAATTTTTGCTCGTAAATATTTAATTTTATTGTTTGTTTAATCATAAATTAAATTTTTTTAAAATAATATAATTAATTTTGATCCACTACAGGTCAAAATCGATAATGAAAAAAAAATTTAAAAATAAAATATTACTTTATCTCATGTACTTTTTAACTTCAGATTCATAGTTATACAAATAAACAGCGAAAGAAAAATAATTTTCATATAAATTTTAGTTTATCTAAAAATCTAATTCAATATGAACTTTACACATTCTGTGTGCAAAATCCAAAATAGATAAAAAAAAATAATAATAAAATAAAAAAAAATAAAAATAAAAATAAAAATATCGTCCTCCTACCCACGAGTGGGCATGGATAATAAAAATGACTATCCAAAAATTTATAATTAAATTTTGAGCAATATTAGGTGTGCACTCCAAAAGGAATGTACATCCTACACCCCACCCCATCCTAGAATGGTTATATCTCTACTCGTCGCATCGAATGACGAGTGAAATTCATCTCACTCCAGAATGAAATAGGATGTAAGATATACACCCTAAAAAAAATGTATATTTATATATGAGCAATGCTAGGTGTACACCCAAAAAAGGTGTACAATAATCCATTGGCAAGTTGTGCGATCGAACAGTTTGACTTGGTCTAATCATAAATAGGATTTGATTTGATGACCGATATTCATATCTATTGAAAAATAACCATTTGCGTGCAATTTGGGATCAAATAAACTACTTATATTTTTTTAGAAAAAAAAGAATGTGTAAAGACCTTCTGAAACTTTAGCTCTTTTCAGTTTTAGTAAATAAACTCTCTAATCTTTATCAAATAATTCAGCATGTCACTCTACTCAATTGAAGTTTCTAATTACCAAGTTGTTTGATTATATGTCTTAAACATAATGATGTAAAATTTAATCAATCGTTTCTAGCACAAGTGATAAAAAATTTGGTGGTTGATATTCGAGATCTGAGTTCGAAGCCTAGTTGCTTCACATTTCCAACCAAATTTATTTCAAAAATAAACGAAACGGGTTGCGTGCTATATTTTTCTCAAAAAAAAAAAAAAAAAAAATATTAGAACTAAAAGAAAAATAAAAGGTTTTTTTAAACCTCATAAAATTATTTAAAAAAAAAAAGAAAAGAAAAAAAAATATATATTAGAACTAAAAGAAAATTAAAAGGTTTTTTAAAACCTCATAAAATTATTTCAAAAAAAAAAAAATATATATGAACTAATTAAGGTTGATTTAGTTTGGGCCATTGCTATAGCATGTTGAATTTTATGGGCTTTAAAAGATAAACTTAGTCATTGGGCTTTGACTTTTGGGCTCATAATATAACAAGCGTACAAGAATATTTTGCTCATTTGTAAAGTCTCTAAGAACCTCAATTTTTTTTTTTCCTTGCTATTATGTCCCTTGCTTTAATATTTAATTGCAGTTAGGTCACAATCATCCAACTTTTCGCTAATTTTGACAGAATAATAGTCCACGACAACGCCAATAAAAATTTGACTGTGCATATAACCCCCCATAAATCACGTTTATGATCCAGTAGTCCTATGCTAATTTCAATTAATGGCGTTTTCAAGTATCTTGTTTGGATTCGAACCGGTTCCTCTTATTCTTTCAAACATATCAAGAATTAATCGGTATAATTTGTTCCGGTATAACTAGAATAAGTGAGAATTATTGTTCTCACTCTTCCTAACCATTCTCTTACCTTTTTTTTCTTAAATATCCTTCCACGTCTACCGAGGCACCCTCTCTTATCTTATTATTACATAATAAAATTTGAGGACAAAAAGGTAATGTACCTTAATTAAAACTCTTTATTTTTTCTATTCCTCATTCTCATACCAAACACAAAATCTCTTATCCCTGAAACCATCTCAAACACTTTTTTATACTAGTTCCGTATTTTATACTTATTCATAGAATAGTTAATTCTGCCTTATTTCGTTACCAAACGGGCCTTAAAAAAAATATCTTGACCGTACGCCCAACTCAATGTCAAGAATGTTGAGTACTCTAAGGCCCCGTTTGGCTCGGGTATAAATTTAAGAGGTATACATTTTTTTATATCTGAGATAGCTTGCTATTCCGGGATAATCAAGTTAAATTGCGTTTGGTTTAAAAGTTTGTATTCTCTGAAATAAAAAAAATTATGTTTGGTTAAATTTATGGGATAGTGGAGAATAGTGAAAAGAGATGATAGATTTTTTATCAAAATATCAATTTTGCCCTTACCTTATATATATATATATATATATATATATATATATATATATATATATATATATATATATATATATATATATATATATATAAATTAATTTTAATTATTATAAATTAATTAAAATAAAAATTTAATTGTTAATAAATTATATCTTATCTAAATAAAATAATTTTTTATATTTTATAGTATATTTTAGTAAATAATAATTAGTAAACAAAATTAATAAACATAATTAGTAAACAAAATATAAAATAATTTTTTATATTTTATAATATATTTTATTAAATAAAATTAGTAAACTTAATTAGTAAATAATATATTTTAGTAAATATAGTCTCAAATAGGAAGGTAAGCTAAAGTACAGAAAAAAAAAAAAAAAATTCCATTCATTGCCCCTAGGTATAAACCTTATTCCAGGGAGGAGGTGGAATAGAAATTAACGAGTTATTCTGAAATAACCCGTTAAGCTGAGAATATTTTAAACCTTTATTCCTATACTTTTTTTTTCTCTTGTTTGGCAAAAATTGAAGGATAAAATGGATTATTCTTCTTTTATCCCCCAACCAAACAGGGCCTAAAAGAGGTGGCAGGCAGGTCAAGATAGTTTTAGGCAGCGAGTACAGTATTGAGAATGGTGACATTGGGATGGGGCACACATATAGGAGAAGAGTTTAAACATGTAAGGGACTAAAGTGAAATTTGGCAAAGGTTAGCAACTAATGGTGCAATTAAACCTAAGCTATTTTTGTAAAGGTACCTTCCACATATAATATATTTTACGATTTTATTTTGTATTTAGAGTTTGACTGAAATACTATCGATAGTAAACGAACGTTTTTATTATTGATTTACTTTTTATGATGGAGCTTCCGAATCGATAATCAGTATCGTTGAATATGATGTAGACTACCAGAACTATCCATAAATTAAATTTCATATATTTTTTTTTCGATATTCTTTTTTTATTTATTAAGTTAACATAAAAATAAACGGTTGAAAATAAATATTCTTCGAGTATATATCTTGTTTTAAATAATTTAAAAAAATTTCTAATAAAAATTAAATTGATTTAGATTTTTTTTACACCGTTTACCGTTAAACAAGCAAACGTCTCATATCTAATATTAAAATTATAAATTTTGTAATCCTTGGTCATTAGACTAATAATGTCGAAAAAAATTGAAATTTGATTTTTAGATAGTTCCAGTAGTCCAGATCATATTCAACGGTGTCGATCATCGAAAATAAATCGATAGTAAAAACGTCCGTTTACCACCAATAGTATTAGAGTAAAACTATTGTATTTAATATGACACTATTATATATTCTTAACAAATTATTTTGAGAATTCCACGTTGTTATCTAATTAACTACTAAATTTGCTTCGATATTTTCTTAGTCGAATTTCAGTCACGAATGAGATCAATCCAGATTTGGACTTGTTGCCTAGGAATGTCAATGGGTACGGATACCCGAAATTTTATCCGAACCCAAATTCGAACGGAATAGATTTATCCGATGTTAAACGAATATGAATTCGGATATGGATATAAAAAATAAAAACCCGACAGATTTGGATTTGGGTATAAATTTTGATTGTACCCGATCCGAACCCGAATCCGACCCGAACCTGAATTGATTTTATGTTATATAATATATGTGTATATAAATATTTGATATTATATTTAAATTTAAATTTTAAAAATTTAAATTTAATATAATATATTTTGAAATATTGTAAAGAAAAAAAATAATAATTATTTCGGGTTTGGATTTTCGGATTCGGGTTCGGATTTTAAATTTTTGATCGGGTTCGGATTTGGATTTAAATTTTTAAAATTCGTCGGATTCGAATTCGGATTCGGATTTGGTAATCGAGTTCGGATTCGGGTTCGGATTTTTGAAAATCCGCTCCGAATCCGACCGTTGACATCCCTGTTGTTGCCACCTCAAAAGGAGGAGAAGTATACATTTTGAATTTTGCCACCAGTTTTTCTGAGCTGTAACATCTTTATGTGATGCGTGGCTATTTGGAGAAGCTTCAGTGAAAGAAACATATTTTGTTTTGACACCAAAATTAGAATTTTAAAGTGGACCACGTAATATTGTCTTAAGCTTACAAAATTATATAGGATCCAAAATCACTCTTTGGGGTAAATGCACTACTAGACCTGGAATTTTGATTAAACTTTTAGGTTCCGTTTGGGTACAAAAACTAAGGAGGAGATAAGGAACAGCTATTCTACCTAATTTCGGAATTAGGGAGAAACAACTGTTCCAAGCAGCAGGTGCAACAAGTCAGTTTTTCCACCTACATTTTTTTTTTAATTAATTAATTTTATTTTAAATTATAAGTTATTTAAATTTATAAAATTTAAAATTTATTTCATTATTTTATAAAAATTTAATTCTCTCTATTCTTTTTATTCCTATTTAATTTACCAAATACAATTTTCTTTATACCCGGTATAACTCTTATACCCAGTCAAACATAAATTAATATTAGTTTCTGCTAATATCATAACTTATACCTATCCCCGGTATAACTAAATTTTTTTTATACCCGAACCAAACGCAGCCTTAAGATAATTTGTATAACCTTAGTCCTTATGTTCGAAGAAAAATCATTGTATTGCTCTGGAATGCTATAAAGTATATTACTTGGATTTTTTTGGCTCTAAATTTTTTGGCCACACCTTAATGATATGGCTGAAATATGAAATATGGAATTAAGGGCCCACAGAAATATGATTATTTTTTGATTAAACAGGGTGAAACCCTATTTGAGTACAAAAGTAGGACTAGGGGACGACCCAAAATGCTAAAGCAAATAACCCGAACACAACAGTGGGGACACAGAAATATGATTATGAACTAGGAGATACAACAAGCATGGGGAATCATTTTTTCTTCTAAAAGTAAATATAGATGTAGACTAAAGTGAAACAATTTTAGAAGTTGAGGTTGTTGAATATTGAACTTAAGAGTTTGATGAATGTGTGAAACATGCCCAAAAATTCAGAAACTTAAGAGTTTCATGCATGTTGGGAATCTGGTACTAATTACTTTGACACAAGATTTTGAAAATTCGCAATCTATTCTGATACCGATTGCTATAAATTCGGTACTCGCTTCGATACAGGTTGTTTGAATTTCACAGCGAAAGTGTCAAAATGTATTTTTACTATAAATTTGTTTTCTCAGCAAAAATTAGTATAATCACAAAAAAAAATAAAAACAAATAAAAAATATAGATAAACTAAGATTTACTAACTAAAAAAAAATTGCACCTAACTCCTTTTATATAAAGAATAACTTCAATTCGAGCCGAATTTCTTTCACCCTTTTCTTATCTTCTATAAAACCAAAAAACTTTTCTCGTTGAAATCAGAGCAACGCCTTAGCACCCAACTTCAATTATTTCTATGCACCTATACACCAAGTGCACCAAAGCGCATAGCTCTCTCTCTCTCTCTCTCTCTCTCTCTCTTTCTCTCTCTCTTTCTCTCGCGCGCGCGCGCGCATAGCTAAGAGGCTTCGCAGAGAACTCTAAATTGGTTGTACAAATGCAACCTTGCTTCAACTCCAATTAAGTCACCACCTATGCTATTTATATAGCTTGTATAAAAAACTACCTAAATCCTTATTCAAATAGATTTTTACTCTAAATAATATTTAAATCCTAATAAATTTAACTTCAACATATATATATATATATATATATATATATATATATATATATATATATATATATATATAGAAAGAGAGAGAGAGAGAGCTTATATGTATTTAAAAGCACAAGTCCATTCATACTTGTGAATTTTTTACCATTAAATTTGTATTGAGATTTATGTTTTTATAAAATCAACTAAAGAGAGAAAAAGATAAAGTAAAAAGTACAAATCCCAATACAATTCAATGGTAAAAAATTCACAAGTAGGAATGCGCTTGTGTTTTTAAAAGCATATAAGCTCTACTCATATATATATATATATATATATATATATATATATATATATATATATATATATATATATATATATATATATATATATGTTACCACATATAGCTTGTTACCACATAAAGCTTATATTTAATTTGTATAGTTTATTAGTTTTCATATTCATTGTAATTGTATATTTCCATATTCATTATATTTCTTTAATTAGATTGCACGGCTGTAAAAGGAAAGAGATGAGCATTGTATAGGTACCTATAAATTGAATAAGAAGAAAAGAAGAGACGATCATCTTTTTCAATCAATATTCTATCATGGTATCGGAGCCCTGGTTTTAGAAATTTTTTTGGTTTGTTTGGATTGTTCTGCTACTCTCTTTGGATCAGAGATTCTGAAACAAACAGTGAGCCGCAGCGAAGTCGTGGCAGATCTGTGCACGGATGCAGTACCTTTACGTTTTGGAATTTGGCGTTGAAAGGTAGCTCACGATTTCGGTAAAATTTTAGCTTTCTTTGGTGATTTTTTTTCTTGGTGCGATCTATTCATATTTCTTTGCAATGGTGAGTAGCACTTCTGAATTTTGGGTTAAGTTTACCGGAAAAAAATATACCGCATGGGAGTTTCAATTTCAATTGTTTGTCACTGGAAAAGAGTTATGAGGACATATTGATGGCACTGTTCCAGCTCCTACGGATGCCACACAATTGTCTCAATGGAAAGTCAAAGTGCTAGGGTGATGTCTTGGATTATTGGGTCATGTGATTCTCAAATTATTCTTAATTTACGTCCATATAAAACTGCTAAAGACATGTGGGCATATTTAAAAAAAGTTTACAATCAAACACATTCTGCAAGAAGGTTTCAATTGGAGTGCGAGATTGCAAATTACACTCAGGGAGGATTATCTATTCAAGATTATTTTTCCGGTTTTCAACAATTATGGACTGAATTTTTTGATATTGTTTGTGTTACCGTGTCGAAAGATTCTCTCCATGATGTAATGGCTGTTTATGAGGTTAGCAAGCGCGATCAATTTTTGATGAAATTGCGATCAGATTTTGAGATCGTTCGTTCTAATCTGATGAGTCGTCATCCTCCTCCTTTATTGGATATATGTTTTGGTGAATTACTTCGTGAAGAACAACATCTTTTTACCCAAGCCACTCTGGAACAAGAAAGGTTGCCTACAACACCTATGGCATTTGTGGCTCAAGGAAAAGGCAAAGGCAGGGATATGAGTAAAGTTCAGTGCTTTAGTTGCAAGAATTATGGTCACATTGCTGCAAATTGTGCTAAGAAATTTTGCAATTACTGCAAAAAGCCTGGACATATCATCAAAGAATGTTCAATTCGGCCCCAAAATCGTCAGACTGCATTTCAAACTTCTACTACTAATCCTTTTACAGGTCAAATTCCAGCTGGAACCTCAACAACAGTCAATCACAATGCTAAGCAAACAGTCCTCACTCCTGAAATGGTGCAACAAATGATTATTTCGGCCTTTTCAGCTCTAGGACTTCACGGTAATGGTAATTCTCCATCTAAATCTTGGCTTATTGATTCTGCCGGATCAAATCATATGACTGGCTCGGTGGCTTTGCTTAAAATGTCTGCGCATATCGTGGTTCAGAACATGTCCAGGTTGCTAATGGACACACCTTACCTATTACTGCTGTAGGAGATATTACTCCAACTCTCAACAATGCTTTTGTATCACCTGGACTCTCTAATAATCTTCTATCAGTTGGACAATTAGTAGAAAATAATTATGATGTACATTTTTCTCGTGGTGGCTGTTATGTGCAGGATCAGGTGTCGGGGACGGTGATTGCGAAGGGGCCTAAAGTAGGACGACTATTTCTACTCCAACTTTCCATTCCTAATCATGTTGCTTTGACTTCTTCTACTTTTGGAATCAATAACCGTGGGCGCTGTGTCTGTACGCTTTAAGTGAATTGATTGTGTATTTCTAACAGCTCGAGCTTTTGGAATTAATGGTTAGCGCCAACGATCCAACAAGTGGTATCAGAGCCAGTGGCACGGGTTTGATTCCCACACGGTGCAGGTGTTGGGAGGGGGATTGTTGGCTATTTATTTATGGATTAAATAGGTCCAACTTCCTGCCTCGTGACAATAGGCCCAGGAGACTAATAAGTTGAGTTGGGTGAGCCCAATAAGTTGAGTGGGGCTGCGGTCCACAATAGACCTAACGGCAAGAGGCCGAAAATTAGACCCAACGTCCAGGTGGGTTGAGTCCGGTCGAGACCCGTGGGCGCTGTGTCTGTACGCTTTAAGTGAATTGGTTGCATATTTCTAACAGCTCGAGCTTTTGGAATTAATGGTTAGCGCCAACGATCCAATAATATATATATATATACTCCTATTGTCACGCCCCGGGTGTAAACCAGAACCCGGGCTAGCCAACAGATCCGCCGTGCACACAGATTTTTTCATGTACACGAAGCGCTGGTAACCTGCTCAGATATAAGAGATACAATAAAAGAGCATAATACAGAGCTGAACTAAAAAGAACTACATAATAATCTCAGACTGAAAATAAAATACAAACTGTAATAATACAATAAACTCCCAGCTCACAGAAATTGTAAGAATTTGAATTTTTGTAAATAAATAAATAAATGAAAATAAATCAAAGTCAAGTTGAATTTTGGATCATAAAAGCACGAATAGCCAAATGCCCCTTTTCTGCAGTGTAATTTGCACAGAAATAAGGTCAGAAATGTCGCTTTTCAATCCGAGCCTGATCTCAAAGATCCGAGACCACGAGTGCGACCGTCTCGTCGAACTGAGCGAAAACCATATTAAGCATGTTCAGATCTAACGGTCGGATCTTCCAGAAATCAGCGATGAAGCGGACGGGACCCGCGACTTAAGTTGCGCAGTGCGGAACAGTAAATGAACAGTAACCCTATATTTCGAATCCCCTAAGCGCTAATGTTGGGCCAATTCGCCATCCAGAAGCCGATCATAGCACTTCAAATAGTCAATTTGAACGGTTTCATCGTTCTGGACGCAATGGCGCTGACGGAATTTCCGTTTGACGACTCTAAGGTCTCGAAAAACGCGAAAATTGTATTTTTGATCAGTATTTTATGGACCGCAATTTCATCCGGGCGTTTTCTCGAAAAACAAAAATCGCTACCTGATAGGATTCGTCGAGCCGGACGTCGTGGTGAAGTCCGTTTTTCGAATTGACGACCGGAATGCCTCGAAAAGAGTGAAATACAGCGAAAATGCGATATTTTGTGCAATAAACCCTAAGTTTCTTGCCTCGTTTTGCGTGCCACTATTTGGAGAGGGACCTGAATGTAAGACTAAAGTGCTGTGAGGGACTGGGCCAAAAATACAGAAGTTAGAGGGACAAAAATGCATTTTTGCATATGCCATATACATGTATATATATGAAGCTTGGGTTAGGGTTTTGGAAACCCTAGACCCGTAGCCTTGCTCCCACAGTTGTCACCCTCCAACGACCCTCTTCCTCTGCCGCACCCAACGGAGGTCACGCACCGGCCGCCGCCTCCACAGTCGCCGGAGAAGGAAGGCATCAAGAATCCTTCTTGATCTCGGGTCTTGTGGAGGAAGAGGCTTGGGAGGACCCTGGGTGGACCGAGTCTGCACCTGAGGCATCCTCTGTGGAGCCGCAGCCGAGCCCGAGGGAGCCGGCACCCCAGCTCTGCCGTGCGCCACCGCGGCCATCCTCCTCTCCTTCCATCTTTCCGGCGAAGGTGAGTTGTTGGGAGTTTTCTTTTTAAGTTGGCCCGAGACCCTGTGCAGTCACCTCCTGACCTCCGGGGGATCACCTTGGTACAGGCTGAACCGCGGCCGCCGTCCCGATCGCCGGCGGGAGTCAACCCCGCCGGAATTATTATTTTCTTCGCCGATCGGGTGCGCCGCCGCCATCTGACTGTCAAGATCGCGATCAGCGCCGTTGGATCGACGCCTCTCGACAACTGTAGCTTATCCACGAAGTTGGGAGGTGATCGGTTGGAGATCGAGACCGCGCGAGCGTGCCCTAGAATCGGGCTTTCCTTCACTTAGCCCGATCGTCGCCGTCCGGCGCCGCCGCGGCCTCCCGACTCCGGCCACCACTGCACCAAGCTTCGTGACGTGGAGACGAAGCTGCTGGTCTATCTTGCACCGGCCCGGAGCTGCTCGGCCGGAAACCGCCATTAACGGCCAACGAAGCTTCACCGAGCTCCGCCGCCGCGCCTCGCCTTCGCCTCCAGACCCCGGCCAACGGTGCAGGTAGGCCTCTCTCATCTTTTCGTGACCAATGGTGGTGTTGCATGGGAATCCTAACGTCAGGTTTGGAGTCTTTTCAGTTGCACCCGAAACTGCCTCGGTCTTCCCCTCCGGCCATCCCCGGCGACTTGGGCTCCTGCCAACCGTACAGGTGAGGTCTAAATGCCCTATCCTTGCTCTCCAGCATTTTTGTTTGGCCCAGGAAACCCCCTGTGATTGATCTCTCAACCTTGCACCCGAGCTAAGCATTTCGGGCATGCCTCCGGCCGCCGCCGCCTCCGGCCACCGGGGCTCGGCCCAGCTTGCTCCCGAGACCTTCTGGGACCTTCCTCTAACTGGTGCTCCCCTCTGTTTCAGGTCTGAGCCTGTGTTGCCCCAAGAACACCCAAACCGAGCTTTGGTTGGCTTGTGTTGGTGCACCACCTTGCTCCGGCCAACTCCTCCGGCCAATATCAGGCAAGCCACAGGTGAGCACCACCCTTGTTAATCATCCCTCAGTGTCATGCTCTTGTTAGACTTCAAAAAAGATCAAGTATAATGCAAGTTTTAGCAATATGTCATTTAGGGCTAAAAGAAATTATGGGCCAACTTTGTAATCGGGCCCCGTGCCAGCCCAACCTTGTGAGCACGGGCTCCGTCTCGACGTAATGAACACGATGAAACTTATGGCGTCATCGTTGGATTCCCGGATTACAAGAACGAGCCGAAACAAGCAGTTAATATAGCGTTTTTATGCAATTTTAAGTACTTTATGGACCAACTTGCAAATGTAACACTCGGGCTGCCCTTAGACAGTACTTACGCACCACCTAGCCATTTTGTTAGAGTTCTGTAGGCTCTCGTTGATCGGGAATCGGGTTTCGTTCAATAAATCAGCGATATTTTTCCGGTTAAGCTCTCCGTTACTGTCGTGTCGTCGGGAAGGGTTCGTGTGAGTCTATTACTGACCAGATCTTCTGATACAGGGCCCAGTTGTTCGGCACCAGCCTCCCAGTAGCTGTGCGGAAGTTCGAGGGTCTGCCTTCATCCAGGTGGGTTACTTTCGATCCGGGCTTTAGCTTTTTGGCCCTCTGGTTGCTTTAGTCCAGTCGGACACCTGTTTTTGACTAGCCTGCTGATTATACCGATACGACCTATGATGACTGCATATATATCACATGATCTCCTGATAGACATTGATTCTTTTAGACTCATCATATATACCTGCTGATTTTATCTAGATTAGCCCTGATGATTGTATTGACATGCCCTATGATTAGTCCTGATAGATCTTGATCTACGTGAGACATATCATATGTACCTGTTTATCAGTTTTTATATTTCAGTACATAGATTTGCATGATCTGGTTATACATGTTGATTCCTGTCAGCCGATATATTGTTGATATTCCGATATGCATGATTGATCCTGATCGATAGATGTTGACTGATGATTCCCTGTTGGGATCTCGGCATGTTGCCGACTACCCGGTCACTAGACCGTGAGATTGTCACGCCCCGGGGCCGAAACTGCGGCCCGGGCTCGCTAATAGATCCGCCGTCTGTACGGAAACTGCCGTACAGACGAAGCGTCTAACCTGCAAAGAAAGTCTATAGCTAGCAGATATCAGAGCATAAGTAACTAAAAACTAGAGAAAAGGAACTGAACAACTGTATACAAGTGAAATCCAAAATACAGTAGTAACTAAATATACAAACAACTCTCACGATCTCTCTATACAAGTGTTTAGTACAAAAGGAGACTCCAAAAGGGTACTACTATCTCTGTGCTATAGCGACTCGGGTAGGGACTAGCTGGCCACGCCCTTACCTCGATCAGAAGACTCCGCACGGGTAGGAGTCGGAACCGCCGCCTCAGGAGTACCTGCACCACAGCGGGTGTGAGAACTACTACCAAAGGTAGTCCTCAGTGGGTACCGTCCTCAAAGCACACGGTATGCCCACTAAGTCCACCAAAACACGGTAAGGTAAACAGATAGATAGGTAGATAGATAAGGAAAGCAGTAAATCTATCACTAAAATGCTCAAGAAATAAGTACTATGAATCATGCAATGCACCTCGCCCACATAAGTAACCCAATCTCCATGACTGTCCACTTTGGACCAGTCAAGCAAACCTGCGCTCTCCTACTGCCACTACGCCCAAATAGGACTTGGTCTTACGTAGGGGTGTCCCTCTAGGACCATCTCAGTAACCTCATCGCAGCCTCGTCAGGCGCGGCAACATCATCGCATCCGGAGCGTAGCTCGCGGGGAGCGACCCCGCGAACTCAAGTATCTCAAGTATCACATAACTGGCATAAGATGCTAGGCTCAGCAGGCTGTAGTCCGCGATCAAAAAGATCGGAAAAGAGTATACCGATATCCCACACTCATGACGACAGTCGGAGTAATCTCCACGACTCAATCTGTAGTGCTCACAAGAACCCCCAAGGTCTAAGTAACTCTAACCCTCAAGTAAAAGCTCTGGCACCCAAAGGATTTTTAAGACCATTTTTAACATTCATATTCTTTTTAAGAAAAAGGTTTTCTGACTAAATAAATATGTTTCAGGTGCCCTGAAGAAAGTCGCTAGACATGTGGCTGATAAAACAGAGTTAGAAGTCTACAGTGAACGAACCGGGTTCCAACTAAGATACATACCAACCTTGGAGAACATACAGATACAATAGAAGCTATAAATACCGGAGTTTTGCATGATCAAGGTGTTTCTTAAGCTTTAGAGGGCATCCCGCGATTTTTGGAAGCCAAATCCAACCCACATGTGGTCTATCACCAGACCGGGCGCTCGACGAAAGCCTCGAAGTAAGCCCGCAGCCCCACGCGGCGAGGAAAACACTCACGCGGCCTCGACGGAAGCTCAACACTGCTCTAGAAGCTGCCTGGAAGGTAGCAATCGCAATAACAGTCAAGAAAAGTCAAAACCCAAGTATTCAGTGGTGAAAACGGCGAAAAACAGTCTCCGACGGCGAAAAACAGCAAAAAACAGCCCCGTCGGCGAAAATCAGGCTCCGTCGGCGAAAAACGGCGAAAAAACAGCCTCCGACGGCGAAAATCAGCGAAAAACAGCTCCGTCGGCGAAAAAACAGCCTCCGACGGCGAAAAAACGGCGAAAAAAACAGCTCCGTCGGCGAAAATCAGGCTTCGCCGCAATCCCGGGGCACGCCGAACGGCGGAAAACGGAGCCGGCACGCAAAACGAGGCATCGTCGACGTCCCGGGGCACGCCCAGCGACAAAGACGGAAGCCGGGCGATCCCAGGAACCAACCGCGAGGAGCAGGGGCCAGCCCGCGCGGCGCCGGAGCGCGCCGCGCGGCGCCCCTGCGGCGCTGCGCGCAGCGCGCGGCGGCGCTGCGCGCAGCGCGCAGCAGTGCTGCGCGCGCCCGCGCGCAGCCCGCCGCGCGCGCGGGCCCGCTGCGCGCAGCGCCCAGCGCCGCGCGCAGCGGTGCGTGCCCGCGCAGGCGCACGCGCGCGCGCGCGCGCGGGCCCGCGCGCGGCCCGCGAGGCCCACGTGCGGCCCGGGGGTCCCCGCGCGCGCCCGCGCGCGGCCAGGCGGTGCCGCGCGCGGCGGCCTGCGACGTCAAAAAAATTAAAAAAAATTTAAAAAAAATCAGAAAAATTCTAGAAAATTAAAAAAACCTTTTTCTAGCTCCAAAAATCCCATATATCTCAAATAATCAACTTTTTGCTCTAAAAAAAATAATTCCACCAAACCTAAGTTCCAAATGAAAATCCATTTACATACTTTAACATAATTTCATCAAAATCCCCAAGCTTCAGGTACAAAATCCAAAAATGAAATTCCAAAATTTCTAAAAACATTTTCAAGCTTTTACCCTAAAAATCCAACACTCAAAACCAAAAATCTCACTTGAAAAATAAAGCTCAAAACTCCAATTATTTGCTAAGTAAGCTATAGAAAAATTAAATAATGTACCTCAATCAAGAGAAAACCCAATCTCTTCCCTTCCTTCTCCTTCCCTCTCTCCTTCTTCTCTCCTTTCTTTCTTTCTTTTCTTGGTCTGCTTCGAAAAGCTCCAGAGGAAGATAATAGGTTGGTGGTGGAGGAGACTAACTCAAGGGTGAGGTTACCACCCTTGACCATCACACCTCTTAATTAAGCACTAATTAGGTGTTAACTAATTAAAAACCAAGTTTAAAACTTTAAGAAAAAAAAACTTACATTTGACCAAATCCCCTCAACATGCCCACTGTCCCTAAGCAAGTGAGAGAGAAAATTAATTAACACACTACTCAAAATAATAATAAAATAATGCAAAAAACCCAACTTCAACTCACTTTTTGCCTTCGGGCCTTCCGCCGCCGCCCGGAACCACCCGAACCCCGCTGTAAAACGAAAATACACGCGCTCACGCCTTTTCCCAGTCGAAAAGCTCGTCGGTGGAGTCGGTAAGCTCAGTCGAAAAACCGGTATACTACACTCTCCCCCCCTTCAAACGGTTTCGTCCTCGAAACCCAAAAAGCTCAAACTCAGGAGGGAAGGTCAAATAAGTGCGGGTAGGCAGTCCTCAACTCATCCTCGGGCTCCCAAGTAGCCTCTCTCTCATCATGGTGGCTCCACAATACCTTCACAAAAGGTATAACTCGATTCCTTAATTCTCTCGTTTCACGAGCAAGAATTCGAATCGGGCGCTCTTGAAAATGCAGCTCCTCCTCCAGCTCTAAGGTAGTGAAGTCCACAATGTGCGAGGGATCATAAACATACCGCCTTAAGACGGATACATGGAACACATCATGAGTACCAGCTAACCGCGGCGGTAAGGCAACCCGATAAGCAACAGGCCCGATGCGTTCAAGAATCTCAAAAGGTCCGACAAAACGCGGGCTCAACTTCCCACGCACTCCAAATCGTCGAATCCCTCGGGAGGGCGAGACCTTCAGAAAAACATGATCTCCAACCTGAAACTCTAAGTCTCGCCTCCTCCTGTCGGCGTAGCTCCTCTGCCGGCTCTGAGCAGTCTGTAAGTGGCGCCGAATAACTTTAACTTTTTCCTCGGCTTCAAGAAGCAAGTCTGGCCCCAAAGTTTTCCTTTCACCCACGTCACTCCAACACAAAGGCGATCGACATTTCCTACCATACAAAGCTTCATAAGGCGCCATCTGGATGCTCGCCTGGAAGCTATTGTTATAAGCAAACTCGGCCAACCTCAAGTGTCGATCCCAGCTGCCGCTAAAGCTCAAAACACAGGCTCTCAGCATGTCCTCCAGAGTCTGAATAGTCCGCTCGGACTGTCCGTCGGTCTGTGGGTGAAAGGCAGTGCTGAACTGAAGCTGGGTCCCCAAGGCGGTCTGCAAACTCCTCCAGAACTCTGAAGTGAACCTCGGATCCCTGTCAGACACAATCGATGCAGGCACCCCATGAAGCCTCACAATCTCGTCAAATACAGCTGTGCTAACTTCTCCAAGGCCCAACTGGTCTGTATCGGCAGAAAGTGAGCCGATTTGGTCAATCGGTCCACTATCACCCAAATAGCGTCCGCTCCACCCTGAGTCCTCGGCAGTCCCACAATGAAGTCCATGGTGACATGATCCCA
Organism: Tillandsia fasciculata; assembly: GCA_029168755.2. Taxonomy (NCBI): domain Eukaryota; kingdom Viridiplantae; phylum Streptophyta; class Magnoliopsida; order Poales; family Bromeliaceae; genus Tillandsia; species Tillandsia fasciculata. The sequence goes on along the minus strand of JAQOTM010000236.1, from coordinate 68,783 downwards.
TTTCCACATGGGTATTGGAAGGCTCTGTAACTTGCCAGCTGGAACCTGATGTTCAGCCTTAACTTGCTGGCAAGTTAAGCAATGGGCTACAAACCTCCCAATATCCCTCTTCATACCTTGCCACCAGAATTGTGCCCTCAAATCTCTATACATCTTTGTCCCCCCGGGGTGAAGGGTGTAAGGTGTATAGTGAGCCTCCCTAAGGATCAGCTCTCTAATATCAGAGTCCACGGGCACACACAAGCGGTCCCTGTACCTAAGTACTCCCGCTGCATCCACAGAAAAGTCTCCGCCCTGACCATGCTGCACCTGGTCCCTGATCCTCTCAAGATAGGGGTCTCCACTCTGCTTCTCTCTGATCCTATCCAGTAGAGTGGGCTGCAAGACCATGGGCATAAGTCTTGCAGAAACCCCCGGGGACACAACCTCAATATCCAATCTCCTCAGCTGCTCTCTCAGTGGCCTCTGCTGGGTAATCAATAAACTCAAGGTCTGGCCTGCTCGCCTGCTCAGAGCATCTGCGACCACGTTGGCTTTGCCGGGGTGATATTGAATACTTAAGTCATAATCCTTTAGCAGCTCCAACCACCGGCGTTGCCTCAAATTGAGTTCTTTCTGAGTGAACAAATACTTCAAACTCTGGTGGTCGGTGAAGATCTCGCAACGCTCGCCGTACAAATAATGTCGCCAAAGCTTCAAAGCAAAGACCACAGCGGCAAGCTCCAAGTCATGCGTAGGGTAATTTCTCTCATAGTCCTTTAATTGGCGGGAAGCATAGGCAATTACCCTACCATGCTGCATCAACACGCATCCAAGGCCGCTGTGGGAGGCATCACTGTAAACAACGAATCCCTCTCCCATGACGGTAGTGCAAGGACTGGCGCTGAAATCAACCTCTGCTTCAACTCCTCGAAGCTCCTCTGACACTGATCTGTCCAAAAATTTACCCCTTTTCTGGTCAATCTAGTCAGGGGGGTAGAGAGCTTCGCAAAGCCCTCTACAAACCGACGGTAGTAGCCCGCTAGGCCCAAAAAGCTCCTAATCTCCGTCACCGTCGTCGGTCTAGGCCAATCCCGAACTGAATCAATCTTCGTCGGGTCCACTGCCACTCCTGCGGCTGAAACCAAATGGCCTAGAAAAGAAACCTCCCGAAGCCAGAAGGCGCACTTCTTTAACTTGGCATACAACTCCTTCTCCCTCAGAAGTTGTAGTACCGTCCTCAAATGATCCTCGTGCTCAGAATCGCTTCGGGAGTAAATCAAGATGTCGTCGATGAAGACTACCACAAAACGATCCAAGTACGGCTTAAACACTCGGTTCATTAAATCCATAAATGCAGCAGGGGCATTTGTCAATCCAAAAGGTAACACTGTGAACTCATAATGCCCGTACCGAGTCCTAAACGCCGTCTTGGAAATATCCTCGGCCCTCACCTTCAGCTGGTGGTAACCGGACTGAAGATCTATCTTAGAGAAAACTGTAGCTCCCTGAAGCTGATCAAATAGATCGTCAATCCGAGGAAGGGGATACTTGTTCTTGACGGTCACTTTATTCAACTCCCGATAGTCCACACAAAGCCTGAGTGATCCGTCCTTCTTTTTCACAAAAAGAATAGGTGCTCCCCACGGTGACACGCTCGGCCTAATGAATCCTCGATCCAGGAGATCCTGCAACTGAGCTTTAAGCTCCCTCAACTCTGCCGGGGCCATCCTGTAAGGCGCCTTAGAGATTGGTGTAGTTCCAGGAACTACATCAATCACAAACTCTATTTCTCGATCCGGCGGCATAGAGGATAACTCCGAGGGAAAAACATCCGGATACTCGCAGACAACAGGGATGTCTTCGAGTCCGGGCATCGCCGTAGGCGCCTCAACTACAGTAGCCAGAAAAGCAACGCAACCCCTACTCAGCATCTGCCGGGCTCTGGCGGAAGAAACAGTCACTGCGAAAAGTGAGCTCTGACATCCCCTGTAGACATACTCCTCCTGACCTGGCTCCCGAAGGGTCACGGTCCTCAATCTGCAATCGATAGTAGCATAGTAGCGGGACAACCAGTCCATACCCAAGACTACATCAAAATCCTGGAGCTGTCGTAGAACTAAAAGATCAATGGGTAAAATCCAGGGTCCTAGCTGCACTCGACATGACCAACAACACTCAGCTACAAGCAGCACATGGTCGGGGATCTGAACCTCTAATGCACTAGTCAAAGGCCCTATCTCATACCCATGCGATGATGCAAATGTACTACTGATGAATGAATGAGATGCTCCAGTATCAAAAAGTGCTCGAGCACGAGTAGAGGAGATACTGATAATACCTGCTACCGCCTGATCGGCGGCTGAAGAGTCCTGGATCTGAGCGGCGTAAACTCGCTCGCTCGCCGGTGGTCGCCTCTCTGACTGACGAGAAGAAGTGGCACGATCTCCCTGAGTGAAACTCGGTGAAGCTCCTGCTACCTGCAAGGGCATGGGAGGAGTCGATGCAGTCGAAGGTGCTGATGGCCCAGCCCTCGGGCACGCCCACGCTATGTGCCCCGGCTGCCCACACCGATAACATCGGCCCTGACGCTGGTCGCACTGCTGAGGTGCGTGTGGCCCACCGCAAATCACACAATGATCTGAGCGTCTCTGCTGCTGCGGCTGCTGCTGCTGCTGCTGCCTAGGCGGCCGATAACCTCCCAGCCTCTGTCTCCTCTGTGACCCGCGGCCCCGCGGCTGGAACTGTGACTGTGGTGGTCTCGGGGGCCTCGGTCTGCCCTATTGCCCAAAATCCTGCGGTGCTTGGCGCTTTTCCCCGGAGTTGGTCCCTGGCGCTCCGCCCCTCTCAGACATGATCACCTTGCCTCGTGAAACCCATCGAGCTCTCTCTATAGCTGCATCCAAAGTCGGGGAATGGTGTGAGTGAACGAGATGATAAATGTCCTGATGCAGTCCTCTCTCGAATAAGTCCACCCTCTGAGCCTCGTCGGGGGCAACATGCGGCACACTATGCAGCAACTTCTGGAACTCCCGAACATACTCCTGAAGGGGTCGGTTACCCTGCTGCAGACGTCGAAGATCCCCTTCTAGTTTCTGCTTTGCGCTATCGGGAAAGTAGGCCCTGCGCAGCAAAGCCCGAAACTCAGGCCATGTCAACAACTGAACTCCCGGCGGTCCCACGGGGCAGACTCGACGCCACCAAGTCTCGGCGTCCTTCTCCAAATAATGAGTCGCTATGTGCACCTGATGCTCCTCCTTGATGAAGAGGTTCTCAAAAAGCTTCTCCATCGCTGCAATCCAATTTTCAACATCCCACGGTTCTAAACTCAGGCCTGAAAACCACGGCGGGTGGAACTGACTGACATAAGCTAGCTTGTCGGTGAGCTCCCTCTGCTCTGCCTCTGTCAAAGGAGCAATCTGTGACGAGGTCGACGAAGTAGCTACTGGGGGCGTCACTGGAGGTGCCCTCTGCTCAAGTAACCTCACCAACCGATCCACATTTTCTTGCTGGCACTTGGCTGCCTCCTCCTGGCGCCTGACTGTCTCCTCCTGGCGTTTGGACGCCTCCTCCTGGCGTTTCCACGCCTCGGACAAATGGGCCACCTGGGCCCGCAGCGCCTGAACCTCTCCCTGATCAACCGGTGGAGCCTCCTGCCGCTCAGGCTCCTCGTCCGCGGCTGGGTGAGCTCTCGTCGTCACTCGACGTCTGGGAGGCATCGTCGATCCTGCAATCAAGAATCAAACATTTGTTACGGAATTTGAGTTGGCGTATTTCGTGAATGTATTAAGTCTTGAAGATTGAAGATGAAGAAACTTTGGATCGTATACCTCAATCTCAAGAAAGAAGAATTCAAAAGGATCAGGTACGTTTAACTAAAGAATTTTGATGATCCGAATACTTCTTATAGTGTAGAAACACCTGGAAGAGGTTTTAGTTGCTTAATCATCAAAAACTGGACATGGGACATGTTCAGGATCCGGATCGAGGCTTGCAATCCGGATCCCGAAGGGTGTTTTGTTCATACACTGTTCAATCCGGATCGCAGCATCTTTTGATCCGGATCCCGAACACTGGTTTTACCTTTTGCTTTTCGATCCGGATCAGGATTTGCAATCCGGATCCCGAATGTGATGTTTGGTGAAACTGTATGAACGATCCGGATCGGGGACTACGATCCGGATCCCGAACAAGCAATTTTCTGGAAACCGTCTTTTGTGCTTCTGCAATCCGGATCGCCAAATCCAATCCGGATCGCCGTCGGTAAAACTTTCCAGAAAAGGCTGTTTTTGATCCGTATATTCTTCCTAGGGTTTCTAACCTATAAATAGGCCCTATATTCATTTCTAGGGCATCCGCTACTACAGAAGAAAATAGCCGAAAAGAAAAATCCACATATAGAGAAGAAAGGAAATCAATAGATTCATTCTATGTTTCTTCATCTATATTGATTGATTTGATTCTAGGTTTTCCATACTCACATTTTGAGTAGAATCAAATCAATGAATACTTAGATGGTATTTCCGATCTATCTTTAATCTAAGTATTCGGCGGATCATCACCACCCAAACAAACAACGATTTACCCCAAAATCGGCGCGTGGACTCGCGTGGCCTTGTGGATTCAAGGTGCAACCGCTCTCGTGGATTCGGAGCGAGGTACGTTCGTGGATTCGAAGCGTGCCACTGGGTGAAGACCGTGGATTCGGTCGGACGTCGTGGACTCGACGTTGGACGCTGTGGATTCAGCGTTGGGCGCAGATCGTGGATTCGAGAAGCGTCGTGGAGCGAGCGGGAAGATCTACTAGGAGCGTATGGTAAAAGGTTGAGTCGTCAGTGAGTACGTTATATCACCTTGTACGTGTGTTAATTCTAGTGGATTTCGCCGTGTTATCGGTCCCGTGGTTTTTTACTCCGGTTTGGAGTTTTTCCACGTAAAAATCTTGCGTGTTCTTTTATTTTTCCGCATTGGGTTTTATTGCGCAATGATTTTTTGAGTGTTTATTGTTTACACCTATTCACCCCCCTCTAGGTGTTTTTTCCCCTATTTAGATCCAATTACTTATAACCCAACAAGTGGTATCAGAGCGGGAATAGGGTTGTAAACAATGGTTGAAGGTGGAAACATCAATCGACCCCCTTTCTTTGATGGAACAAATTATGCGTACTGGAAAGTACGGATGAAAGCCTTTTTAATTTCCATCGACGAAAGGGTGTGGCAATCAATTGAATTAGGATGGTCTAATCCAACTGAAATTTTAGATGATGTTCGCACCTTAAAACCTAGGTCGAAATGGACCAAGGAAGAGATAGACTTATCTTCTTACAATGGCAAAGGAATTAATGCTCTATTTAATGCTTTGTCACAAACTGAGTTCTCTCGCGTCTCGGCATGTGAGACTGCGAAAGAAATCTGGGATGTTCTTCAAGTTACGCATGAGGGAACTAACCTAGTGAAGATTCAGAAACTGCAAATGCTCACGAGCAAGTTTGACTCTATCTCTATGGCAGAGAATGAATCCTTCACTGACTATTACACACGATTGCAAGACATCGTAAACTCATGTGCTAACTTGGGAGAGAAGATTCCAGAATTTAAAGTTGTAAGAAAAATTCTAAGAACTCTTCCTGAACGATTTCGCCCGAAGGTCGCAGCCATTGAAACAATTAAACACCCGGACGAAATGCGTGTAGAAGAATTAGTAGGTGCTTTACAAACTTATGAAATGACATTTCCTACTAACTATTCTTCTGGAAAGGCATCCTCTTCTAAGTCTTCAGGTTACGCATTGAAATCAACTAAAGAAGAAGACGCGGATTCATCCTCCTCGGACGACGACGAGAACCTTTCTATGGAGGACTTTGAGAAGCAGCTCGCTCTCTTGACAAGGAAGTTTCGCCGCAACTTTCGAAGGGGTAATTCAAGCAAAACTTCATCCTTCGGAAAGTCCAAGAAAGGCAAGGGTTTTCAAGCTACAAGTCAAGAAAGCAAGAGAACTTCTCAAAGGATAAGAAAAGTTCTGAGGGACAAGTTCAGTGCTTCAAATGTCGAGGCTACGGCCACATTGCAACGGAATGTCCCAACAAGAATCCGGCTAAGAAGAAAGCGATGCAAGTTGTTACTTGGGATGACAACTCCACGTCAAATGAGTCATCCTCAAGTGATGAAGAAGACAACGCGACAGCTTTCCACGCGTCCACCACATCTTCTCCCTTCATGTGCTTAATGGCAAGTACATCCGAGTCACTGTCCAACTCCTCTGTTGAAAAGATTGCAACGGACGATGAATCGGATGATTCTGAAGGTGAAGATTTTGCTCTAGCCTCTCATAAGCTTTTGAGGGATTCAAAGAAACTTGCTAAGCAAAACAAGGGGTTGAAAGGGAGATTGCAGGATCTCGAAGAAGAAGTAATAAGGGTAACCTCTCTCTCAACCGATCTTGAAGTGGAAAGGGATATTTTGATTAAAGCTAATGTGTAGTGTCCCAGTTTCCTCCAGTGTTTTTCCCCATTTCGGGGTGTGGAACACCTGTTAATGGTGTGTGGAGCCCCAACATGTCAAAGTGATGTGTTGTTTGGACTTAGAGTGGATTTGGAAGCAAGCCTGACCTTCGGCTGCCTTTGCCGAATTTTAGGAATGGAATCAGGCTGAGCGGAGGCCGTATTTGGATTCAGCGCGGAAAAACGCTTGAAAACGGCTATTTACTTATTTAATTTGGAGTCCGGATGCCCAAAAAGGGACCCCCGGAAGTTTTCTGCGCAAAATGGTGCATGGGGGGATCTGTGGACCGGCCGGGACACGTGGCGCCTTGTTATTGGGCCGGCGCACGGCTCTCGGTCCACGGAGCGGGCCGCCGGTGCACGGTGCACCGGCGGGCCACGTGGCAGGCGCCCGTTGGTCCGGTCCAGGGCGCGCGGCGCTCGGGGGGGTGCGCGGGCAGCGCGGGCAGGCCGGGCAGGCGCGGGGTTGGGCGCGGTGCACGGTGCACCGGGGCGCGCCACGTGGCGGCACCGGGTTGGACGGCGCAGGTGCGCGCGGTGCACCCGCAGGCGCGCGCCTGCGGCCGTACGCACGCGCGGGCGCAGGCGCGCAGGCGGCGCGGCAGCGGCGGCCGGCGGGCGTGACGGGCGGGGAACGCCCGCCACGTGGCGCCACGCCATTGGGTGGCGCCACCCACCCCGCCGCCCCGCAGGGGGGCACGTGGCCGCGCCCGGTTTGCCGGGCGCGCTGTCCCCTGTGCGGGGGACACGTGTCGGACGCCCGAGCGGGTCGGACCAAAATTCGGTCCGACCCGGATCCCGTGTGGGATGGGCCGTGGGCTGGGCCGCACTGTAGCCGCCCGAAATCCCGTGGGCTGGGCTGCACTGTAGCAGCCCGAAAATGACCCCTGCGCCCGAAAGTGGGGACACAGGGGTCATTTTCCCATTTGTTTGGCTGGGCCTATATAAAGGCCCCCTCCCCTCTCTTCTGGGCTTTTTCCGAGAGAAAGAGAGAGAACCAGGGAGAGAGCCTTGAAGAGAAGTTTTTCCTCTCACATTTTTCTACCTCGTGGTGCGTTCCCAGATTTTTGGGAAGATCGACAGCGGCGTTCCGGATTTTACAGTGTGCCTCGGTTTTCCCCCATTTCGGCCCGTTATCGTCGCATTTCAGTCCGAGGAGTCCCCTGCGCAGTACAGAGGTCCGATTCCGACGATTTCTTCGCCAGTGTGTTCCTAAGAGGTAGGGCTTCGTTTTTCGTGTTGATAGTTTCTTCGGATTCCGATTTCTTGGCACGATTCCCGAGGTGATTTGACACCCCATTTTGCTGTTTGGATTTTTGGACAGCGGCGACTTCGACGAATTATTTCTCCGCGTAGGAATATCGGATCGGGGTGATTCAAGAGTCGATTTTGGGCGATTTTTCGCGAGGAACGCAACCGTGATTTTTCTGGGATTTTAGGAGCTCGGGACAGAGGTGAAAATTCCTCGTTTTGCGTGCTGATTTTAAAACAGCAAATGTGTGTTTGGAATTGTTATTTTTACACCTTGTACACTTGTGTGATGTTGTAGGACATTGTTACAGCTGACGGTGTGTTTAGAGGACAGCGGGTATTTTCTGGGTACATTGTACACGCTTTTCGAGGTGGGTGGTTGCGCTTTCCTCTTTGTTGACTTGCTCACTAGGAGTAAAAGAGTTCCCAATTATAAATGTGATAGTTAACTTGTGGTACATGAACCTATTGCATTGGCCCCCCTAAATTAATTATAGCTTCTATGTGATAAATCTGGGACAATAAATTTGGACAATTGCTATATCGTGAACCGCATGCAACCAAGTAGCTCAATAATATTTTAAAATAGTCTTCACATGAAACCTTAGTCCTTTTCAAATGCTTTTAAAAAGAACACTTGCATGCTTATTGGACATCTAGTTAGGCCACTATTTACTGCAGCACTATATTATGGGATTTGACTTAGGAGAAAACATGTGTTATTGTTATTCTTCTCTATCGATGCATGATGCTCGAGTCTGATCGGGATTTTGAGATAGTGGTGTCTGGACCTTGAGTTTGGGACAGTTGGGATTGTCTTGGGGGATTGTGGGGCATAGTGGCAACCGCGGATGTTAGGCGGTTGACCAGATGTTTTACCTTATCAGATTGGGGCTTATGGGTTCAGCGGTGACCGCGGATTGTGGGCGGTTGACCGGATGTTGTTATCACATCAGATTGGGGATCAGGGTTGCATTAGTGGATGGAGTATTCCCACTTTGATCATGGTCATGATCCAGTCCTGCTATTGTGAGACATTGGTTACAGAGATGATTGATACAGAGATATTTTACTCGTGTGGGTCGCTCCCCTCGAGTGCCACTCCGGAGTAGGCTTTTAGACCGTGATGGGTGCCGGTCAGTTGGTGAGTTGTGAGTGATGACAGAGCAGGCAGTGCCAGTATTTCCTGGCCCTCTGATTGGGTTTTCTTTGGGCAGTCAGCTTTATAGTTGCATCTATACAGTCATCTTTTGGCACTGCATTTAGAGGCATAGTAGTGGTAGTTTCTTTTCAGCAGTCTTTATTGCATACCACTGTTCTTTCCTTTTTGCCTCTTTATTCCTAGTGGGTGCGTCAGCATCAGAGGTTTTACCCACTAGGGGAGGCTACTGGTTTATCTAGTAGTTCTCACCCCCATTGTTGTTTTCTTGTTCTTTTTCCCCTTTGTTTTGCAGAGTCGACTGTGGGAGCTGCTGGGCCTTCAGCAGCAGATCGAGGTAAGAGGATCGCCGACTAGCTAGATCGTCTACCCCGAGCGTGAGTTTAGCTAGACTATTACTGTACTCCCCTTTTGTATCTCAGACTATAGTAGTTTACTTTTGGGTCTGGCTGTGGCCAGCTGGTTGTATTATTTATGGTGAGCTGGGAGTATATTGTACTTTTATTTCAGTTTACAGTTTACTTCAGTCTGAGATTACTGTTAGTTCTATTAGTTCAGCTCTATTATGCTCTTCTACTGTATATTATCTATCTGAGCAGGTTACCAGCGCTTCGTGTACATGGAAAATTCTGTGTGCACGGCGGATCTGTTGGCGGGCCCGGGTTCTGGTTTACACCCGGGGCGTGACAGATTAAGTTGGTATCAGAGCTTAGGGATAGGTCAGTTGGGACTTAGGAAACCCTAGGCTTTTGGCAGACCCTAGGATGATAGGGCGTGAGAGGCGTGACACTTTGCGAAAGTCGTTGATTTATTTATTGGACTCTTCCAGTGAGTGAGGAGGGATCGACATACCCAATTTCTGGAGGACCGTTATGTTGGCTGCAGACAACATAAAGTCGCAGAAATTGGGGGATGTCTTTGACTTTCGCTAGATTGGGTCGTGTGGGGTTATGTTACTGATTCGTGTTTCTTGTGGCAGGATGCCTCCCCGACGTCGGATTCCCGCTCTGGGTGCCCCTACACCCCCTGTTGAGCCGGAGCAGTCGGGATCCACTGAGATTGCTGAGCTGCGGGCCATGGTGGCCCAATTGGCGGAGAGCCATCGTCAACAGCAGCAGAGGATCGATCAGCTGCTCGCTCAGAGAGAGACACCACCCCCAGCTGTTCCTGAGGCCTTCGTGCCTCCTGTTGCCCCTTTTGTGCCGTCAGCGCCATCTTCGAGTAGCGGGGCTCCTGGGGCCTGTCAGCCTTTGACTGCGGAGGAGGAGCGGGATTTTGCTGACAAACTCGCCCAGTTTGTTAAGCGGGGACCACCTAGATTCTCAGGGCGGGATGCCCCGCCCTCGGCTGTTGGGAAATGGCTTTCTGCGATGGAGAAGCTTTTTCGGGATTTCTTCATCGACCCGAAGTATCGAGTGCACATGGCGGTGCACTGTTTGGACGGGGATGCTGATTTTTGGTGGCAGCGGGTGGAGCCACCGGAGTTCCGGATTTCTCGGCAGCTGCCCTGGGAGGAGTTCCGACGGTTGGTGCTGGACACCTATTTCTCGACCAGTGTGAAGAAGAAGTTGGAGGACGACTTGAAGAACCTGCAGCAGGGCGAGCGATCGGCCCATGCCTATTTCCAGGAGTTCATGGAGTTGTTGAACTGCGTGCCCTTCGTCGCTCGTGACGGGCCGCACCAGGTTAAGATGTTCGAGGGAGGCCTTCGCCCAGAGATTTACACCCTGGTGCATGCTCAGAGATTTCAGACTCTGGATGCAGCCGCAGAGCATGCACAGTGGGTGGAGAGAGGTGATCAGGTGGTGGCCAGACAGCGGGCCGCGGTCGCTCAGGGCTCCGACAGAAAGCGACCAGCCCAGGATGAGGGGGGACAGGCCAGTACTTGGAGGCCGCCCCGACCGCCACCGCCTCAGTCCCAGGGCCGTGGGCGTTCGGAGCGGCGAGGGCCTGGTGGATCCCAGAGGCCCCAGCAGCAGCAGCAGAGATCGCAGTCGTCGCAGCGCGGATCTCAGCGGCAGCCACAGCGACAGCGACAGTCTCAGCAGCAGCAGTCCCGACAGTCACGGGCTCCCAGCAGTTGTATTTTCTGTGGAGGTCCGCACTTCCCCGGCACCTGCGACCAGCGGTGGGGTCGTTGCTATGGATGTGGACAGCCAGGGCACATTCGAGCTGCGTGCCCCTTTTCGACCTCAGCCGCCCCTTCTTCAGCATCAGCCCCAGCATCATCGCAGCAGCGGTCGACGGCTCAGCGGCCTTATGCTCCAGCGAGCAGGCCATCTTCTTCCCATTCCACAGATTATCGCCCTCCAGCTCAGAGTGGGCGAGTGTATGCTGCACAGGTAGAGGATGCTTCAGCAGCAGACCATGTGGTGGCAGGTATCACTTTACTTTCTGGCATTAGGACTCGCACCTTATTTGATACTGGAGCATCGCATTCTTTCATTAGTAGATCTTTTGCATCATTACATGGGTTAGAGGTAGGACTTTTGCCACGTGCACGAGAGGTTCAGATTCCCGATCACACTTTGCTCGTGGAGGAGTGTTGTTGGTCCTGCCCGATGCAGATCGAGTCCTGGATTATGCCAGCAGACCTGTTGGTCTTGAGACAGCTGCAGGATTTTGATGTGATTCTCGGGATGGACTGGCTGGCTCGGTATTTTGCGACTATTGACTGTGCCGAGAGGACTGTCACTTTTAGAGAGCCAGACCAGGAGGTGTTGGTGTACCGGGGATGTCAGAGCGCTTTCTTTGCCTCTATGGTTTCGACTTCCCGAGCGAGACGGATGATTCACCGAGGATGTGTAGCCTTTTTGGCTAGTGTTGTTGAGGGGCCTACGGCGGCACCGGGACTCGGGGATATCCCTATCGTCCGCGAGTTCCCGGATGTGTTTCCACCTGAGCTGACTTGTATGCCGCCCGACAGAGAGATTGAGTTTGTGATTGACGTAGTTCCAGGAACTGCGCCAATCTCTAAGGCTCCTTATCGGATGGCACCGGCTGAGCTGAGAGAGCTTAAAGCACAGTTGCAAGACTTGATGGATAAGGGTTTCATTAGACCCAGTGTGTCGCCCTGGGGAGCACCGGTGCTATTCGTGAAGAAGAAGGATGGGTCACTTAGACTGTGTGTGGACTATAGGGAGCTGAATAAAGTGACCATCAAGAACAAGTACCCTCTGCCGCGCATCGACGATCTCTTTGATCAGCTGCAAGGGTCTTGTGTCTTTTCCAAGATTGATCTACAGTCTGGTTACCACCAATTAAAGGTGAAGGCCGAGGATATTCCTAAGACTGCTTTCAGATCACGGTACGGGCATTATGAGTTTACAGTTATGCCGTTTGGATTGACTAATGCCCCTGCCGCCTTTATGGACTTGATGAACAGGATATTTCGGCCATTCCTGGACCGATTTGTGGTGGTGTTCATAGATGATATCCTGGTTTACTCCCGGAGCGAGGCCGAGCATGAGGAGCACTTGAGGACTGTGCTACAACTTCTGCGGGAGAAGAAGTTGTATGCCAAGCTGGCAAAGTGTGAGTTTTGGCTTCGGGAGGTAGCTTTCTTGGGCCATGTGATTTCCGCCGCCGGTGTAGCTGTAGACCCGGCGAAGATTGAGGCAGTTCGTGATTGGCCCCGACCGACGACTGTATCAGAGGTGCGCAGCTTCATGGGATTAGCTGGTTATTATCGTCGGTTTGTGGAAGGCTTTGCGAAGCTTTCCACACCCCTCACTCGGTTGACGCGAAAAGGGGTGAAGTTTATCTGGAGCGAGGACTGCCAGAAGAGCTTCGAGGAGCTGAAGGATAGATTGATGACCGCTCCTATCCTTTCCCTCCCTGTTATGGGGAAAGGATATGTGATCTACAGTGACGCATCGCACAGTGGACTGGGTTGCGTGTTGATGCAGGATGGGAGGGTAATTGCTTATGCATCGAGACAGCTCAAGGATTACGAGAAGAATTACCCTACCCACGACTTAGAGCTTGCTGCCGTGGTGTTTGCACTGAAGCTTTGGCGCCATTACCTGTACGGGGAGCATTGCGAGATCTACACCGACCACAAGAGTTTAAAGTATCTGTTCACCCAGAAGGAGCTGAACTTGAGGCAGCGTAGGTGGTTAGAGCTATTAAAGGATTATGATGTGGACATCCTTTACCACCCAGGCAAGGCTAACGTGGTCGCTGATGCATTGAGCCGAAGAGCAGTACAGAGTTTGTCTATGTTGATCACAGACCAGGCGCCCCTATTGGAGGTGTAGTGACCCGACCCTTTGGGGTATTTACGAACTCACATGTAATCGCTTAGGCCTTAAGCGAAATAAAATTTATTTAATTTTCTTAAGTCGGCCGGGACGAGGTGTGTATATTTTTCTGCAATAGGGCGCGAAAAACGATGACCGACGGTGCGATCGGATTCGAAATCCGATATCGGGATCTCCCGGAACGGGATCCTTAGCGATGCGGTAATTAGTCACGCATCGGTAACCGTGCAAAATATCTTGCACCCTAGGGATAAGGTGGGTTAACTCGTGAGGATAATTAATTAATTAATTAATTAATTACCCGGTGACGGAAATTTAAATCCTCCTACGTACGAATTAATTTAAGGATTTAAATGGTGGGATTTTATCTCGTGGTTTGGATAAGAGATAAGATCCGGATACTTTATTAGGGAATTTATTTTCCCCAAGATTATTTAATAAAGGTGGTTAAATAATCGGTGGTCAGGATTTAAAGGTGATTAAATAACCGGTGGTCAGATTTAAAGGTGATTAAATATCCCGTCAGTGGGATATTTAGGTGAGAGATAGAAACGGGAAAAAATCGGGTTTACCTACGCACGTAAGATAAAGAAATCGGATATTAGGACCGACGGTAAGGATTAATTAATTGGAAAAATTAATTAATTGAGGACGGTAAGGATAAGTAAATAGGGTGGGGGTCTATTTATTCCCCCGTTTACCGAGGAAACCCTATTGTTAATACCGCCTCCTCAAACCCCAATTTAGAACCCCTCGTGCGTGCCGATAACCCCAACCGGTGAGAAAGAGAAGAACGGAACCCTAACCGGAGAAGGGAAAGGAACCCGATCGCTCCGGACATCGATCGGAAGGCAAAAAGTGAGACCGGGCAATCTTCCCGACAGTCTTCGGTAAGCAAATAATTTTTAGAAATTATTTGGAATTTTTTCTGTCTATTTTTGTTGGTAATTTTGGACTCCTCCGTCGTCCCCGTCACCGACGCCGTCCTCGTCGCCGCGACGCGGACGGCAAAGGCGGAAAAGACCCGGACGGCGAAGGCGGAGGAGGAACGCGAACGGCGAAGGCGCGACGGGACCGCGCGAGCGCCGCGCGGGCAAACCCGCGCGCGGCGCCGCACGGGCAAACCCGCGCGCGGCGCCGCGCGGGCAACCCGCGCGGGCGCCGCGCGGGGCGGCCCCGCCGCGCGGGCCGTGCCCGCGCGGGCGCCCGCGGGGCGCCGCGCGGGCCCGCGCCCGCGCAGGCACCGCGCGGGCACCGCGCGGTGTGCCGCGCGGGGCCCCGCCCGCGCGGGCACCGCGCGGTGCGCCGCGCGGGGCCCCGCCCGCGCGGGCACCGCGCGGGCCCGCACCCGCGCGGGCGCCGCGCGGGCGCCGCTCGGGCGCCGCCCGCGGAGCCCGCCGCGCGGGTTCGAGCCGCGCGGGGCTCCGACGGGCGGCGACGGCGGTGCGGGTCGTAGTCCGGTTTGACTACCGGACGGTGCCGGGCATTTTTCCGTCGAATTGTAAGGTGGGGGTTCTTCCGTTTCGAGGTGTTAGTGTGTGTTTTGACCATAGTTTATCTGTGCGGACTTTTCTTAGGTCCGGGTGCACAGCGGGAGAGCGCGAAGGATATTGGTATTCCGATTTCTCTCCAACAAGGTGGGTACGGTTGCGATGAGTGCAACCGGTGCTGTAAGTGCATCTATCGTCATTAAAAGTACTCTTTAATTTACCTAACAAAGTAGATGGATAGTTTAACCTTTCGATAAATGTTATTTATCTAATAATTGTGCGGCTGCGGTCGCGGTGCCCATTACACGCCAATCTTGGCAATCCGGTTTCGGATGCTGCACGTACACAGGCGGATTGGCCTCCGCATGGGTGTACTTTTCCGGAAGAGTGGTCTTTATGACCCGTGTGCCCCGCAAAGGTAACGGTGCAAGCGGGGACCTCTTCGCGCCAGCTGTGGTGTCGCACCAGCACCGCGAAAGAGGTAAGAGCATCAAAAGGTGTTTGTGCACGAGGGGAGACTTCCGTCTCCCCGACAGGTAATCTGGGATTGGTGCCCAGGTTAAATTAATGTACAGGTGTCTAACGAAAGGTTACGGTGTATTCGGTGTATTCGTATGTTTTTCCCCTCTTGATATTGTTACACATCTACTTTGTTTGTCACTGACTTTACCCACTCCGTGACAGGTATTCCTAGGTGCGTTAGCCGGGATGGCGGTGGGACTGCGTCGTGAGGATCGTAGTCGGACTCTTGGTTATCGTATTTATGACTCATTTTCTCCTTATGCTATTTTTAGTTTTGCTTGTGGATACTTTATTTGTGGACAAGTATTAGTTAGCACTGTGGATGTGGTGTATTCCCTTATGTTTTCATTCGCGGCATGGTTTCAAGAATAAACATTAGATTGCGAAAACGTTTTCTCAAACGAAGTGCCGAGTGGGCACGGTTTACAACTCTGGTTTTATCCTTTCCGAACGTTGATGCCGCTTTATAAACTTGCTTTAATTGATGGTGAATGTCTACGGTATGGTTGTTGGTTGGTGAATGATGCATGTATTATGTGATTGAACAATATGCTGTAAATGAGACGCCGTGCATATACAAAGGAGACTCTGTCCGTGGACAGAGTGAATTTGTGTATGTGGCGGTCTGGCACGCACCGGGGTTGAGGTTTATGTTACCTTATTTCAAAAAAAAAAAATAGTCACGTTTTCCGCTTCAAATGACTCAAAAACCCCCGGGGGCGTGACAGATTAAATGGTATCAGAGAGAATACAACCACAACCATAGTAGACGTGATTTACATCCACAGTGCAAGGTGCCACAAGCAAATTGGAAATGAGATAACCAAGGTGTAGGTGTAGTACGTGAGAGTACGGGGAAACGGGAACGTAATATAGGTGAATTCGCGAAACGGTATGCTAGGGTTGTGACCATAGGATTGACATGGTTTCTTTGTCTACAGCAGCCGACGGCCAAGGTTCGGCCACCAAGCACTAATCGTTTCGTGACGAACAGGATGGATCCCGCAGCGGCAGCCAACCGTTTACTCCTAAACCAGCTGCGTGACATCGCAGGACAATGCTGACCCTTACGGAACGACTGGGTCTACTGATCCGAGATTTTGAGGGTGCTGACCACACCCAGCGGGGCGCTAAGAACGACGTCCATCGGGGAATGCCACCAGCCGGGTTCCCCACCTTCAACGAGGCAGTTATGTTAGCCCTGCGAGCAGAGCAGGAACTAGCCGAGGCGCGCGCGCGAGAGAGGGTTGCCTATCCGGGTCCGATGGAGGGCCCGGTACGCAAGCGCCCGAGGACGGAGAGCGACTTCGCAAGGATGGCGAGAGCAGGATCCAGATCGCTTGGGAGACCTTGCCCCATATGCGTAGGAACGCACCAGGTGACGGAGTGTCCGTGGAGATATGATCATTGCTACCGGTGTGGCAGGCCGGGCCATAACCGCTACGACTGCCCTTGGAAACCGGGGGTCACCAGGCCTCCGGCACCGCGAACAAGGAGGACAGAGAGGACTGCTACACCCGTTCCCCAAGGGGACCCCGCCCGAGAAGACCGAGGAGGGGGACCACCGAAGGGGGCGCGGAAGGGAGGACAGGCTCCAGCAGAGGACGCGAGACCACCCCAGGGACCGTGCGTGATTTGCCAGGGTGCTCACCCGGTAGCGGAGTGCACTTGGGGGCACCATTATTGCAACCAGTGCGGGTTGCCGGATCACACTCAGGATGTTTGCCCTCAGAGCCCCGCCGCCGCTGCCCCTACGCCGCCACCGCAAAAGGGTGCAGACAGTACTGCGGCTCCCGTCCAGCCAAGGGATCCGCCCGACAACCAGGAGCCCTCGGACCCCACAGACTCCTCAGACTCCTCAGATGTTAGACCCCTCCCCCGGCACGCCGTGCGACGCTGGCCCAGGGGCTGCGGGCGGACTCCCCGGGATACTGCAGCAGGGGACGCGACGTCCCAGACCTAGGGACGACAGGTGATTACTGTTTAGTTTCTTATTCTTTTTCTCTTTCATAGAGAGCCGACTACACCTTAGCCAGTTACACTCGTTAGACTCTCTCTGTCTCTCCCCTCACTAAGATCCTTAGGTGTTAGGCGAAACCTTCCCCGGCCTATGCGCGCGGGCGGGTTCCGAAGTCTAGAGAAAATCCGGTGTTTTCGGGGCCCACTAAGGGCCGCGCAAGGAACAAATAGGCTCCGCCCGAAGCCTTGCTACCAAAAATGTGGTGGGCTATCGTGCAGCTCGGGGCCGCTTCCCAGATCAGGCTTAGCGGTCCCGCGGGAAGAGGATTCCCGAATGTATTGCCGGCGGAGCTTCCCGGAATGCCGCCGGAACGAGAGGTTGACTTCCCAATTGAACTACTCCCCGGCACCAAGCCCATCACGAAGGCACCGTACAGGATGGCCTTCGCGGAACTGAAGGAACTCAAGGCACAGTTGGAGGACCTTCTGGACAAAGGTTTCATCAGACCAAGCGCGTCACCTTGGGGCGCGCCCGTCCTGTTTGTGAGGAAGAAGGACGGAAGTCTCCGGTTGTGCATCGACTACCGGGAGATAAATAAGGTCACGATCAAGAATAAGTACCCCCTGCCAAGGATCGACGACCTCTTTGACCAGTTGCGGGGGGCGACGGTGTTCTCAAAGATCGACCTGCAGTCGGGCTATCATCAGGTCCGAGTCAAGGGGGAGGACATCCCCAAAACGGCTTTCCGTACTCGCTATGGCCATTACGAGTTTACGGTAATGCCATTCGGGCTCACTAATGCCCCGGCGGTGTTTATGGACATGATGAACAGGGTATTCAAACCCTTCTTGGACTTATTCGTGGTGGTCTTCATCGACGATATCCTCATCTATTCCCGTACAGACGAGGAACATGAAGAACACCTGCGCACAGTCCTCCAGACCCTTCGGGAACAGAAACTCTACGCCAAACTCAAAAAGTGTGAGTTTTGGCTCCGAGAGGTCGGGTTCTTGGGGCACGTGATCTCAGCGGCCGGAGTCGCGGTGGATCCGAAGAAGATAGATTCGGTAACGGACTGGCCCCGACCGACCACGGTGACGGAAATTCGAAGCTTCCTAGGATTAGCCGGGTATTACCGGCGCTTCGTGGAGGGCTTCTCCAAGATAGCCACCCCCTTAACCCGTTTGACGAAAAAGGGGGAAAAGTTTGTCTGGACGGACAAGTGTCAAGGAAGCTTCGAGGAGCTCAAGGACAGGTTGACGCGAGCTCCGATCCTCGCCCTGCCAGAGCCTGGGGAGGATTATGAAGTATATTGCGACGCATCGCGGAATGGATTGGGTGGAGTACTCATGCAACGGGGAAAGGTGATCGCCTATGCATCAAGGCAGCTCAAGGAGTACGAGCGGAATTACCCCGTGCATGATTTGGAACTCGCAGCGGTGGTGTTTGTGCTCAAGCTTTGGAGGCACTACCTGTATGGGGCACACTGTAATGTGTACTCAGATCATAAGAGCCTCAAGTACCTTTTCACCCAAAGGGAGCTAAATCTGCGACAAAGGCGGTGGCTTGAGCTATTAAAGGATTACGACCTGACGATCCACTACCACCCGGGGAAGGCCAACGTGGTGGCCGACGCCTTGAGTCGCAAAGGACAGGCCGCGGAAGCCGATGTAAGCGCGATTACACAGCAGGATAGCCTAATTGCGGAGTTCTCGCGATTGAGACTAGAGGTGGTACCTGCAGGGACAGTCGCCCAACTTCTGACGCTGGTGGTCAGACCTACTCTGCTGGACAGGATTCTCGAAGGGCAATCAACTGATGACCAACTCCAGCTGGTGCGGAGTAGAATAACCGCCGACAAGGAGAGCGATTTCATGGTGGACTCCGACGGCACGATACGATTTCGCGGACGAATTTGCGTGCCGGACCTACCGGAACTCAAGGAGGAGATCCTACGGGAGGCGCATACCGCCCCGTATGCGGCGCATCCCGGGGGAACCAAGATGTACAAGGACGTCAAGCAAACCTTCTGGTGGCCGAAAATGAAGGGAGACGTGACCCGATTTGTGGCGCACTGCCTGGTGTGCCAACGGGTGAAGGCCGAACATCAACGGCCGGCGGGAAAATTGCAACCTTTACCGGTGCCCGAGTGGAAATGGGACATGATTACCATGGATTTTGTGACCGGTTTCCCGAGATCGCCACAGGGACACGATGCGATATGGGTGATCGTGGACCGTTTGACGAAATCGGCCCACTTTTTGCCCATACACACGACGTGGACCCGGGAACGACTGGCGCAAACGTACCTCGATGAGATAGTAAGGTTGCACGGTGTACCAACATCCATCACGTCGGACAGAGACACACGTTTTGTGTCGAACTTTTGGCGAAGTTTGCAACAAGCGATGGGGACCAAGTTGCACTTCAGCACAGCCTTTCATCCGCAAACCGATGGGCAATCGGAGCGGGTGATACAGATCGTGGAAGACATGCTTCGAGCGTGCGTTCTGGACTTGGGCGAAGGGTGGGCACGGTGTCTGCCCCTGGTGGAATTTGCCTACAATAACAGTTATCAGGCCAGTATTCAGATGGCGCCGTACGAGGCCCTGTACGGGCGCCGCTGTCGGTCTCCGATATGCTGGGATGACTTAGGTGAGCGAAAGTTTCTGGGCCCAGATCTGGTGGAGGAGACCGAAGCAAAGGTGCGTTTGATTAAACAAAGGCTGCTGACCGCCCAAAGCAGACAGAAAAGCTATGCAGATAACAGACGCCGAGACTTAGAGTTCATGGTGGGCGAGCACGTTCTGCTCCGGGTTTCACCCTCCAAGGGAACCGACGTTTCGGCATAAAGGGGAAGTTGAGCCCCAGATACGTGGGACCGTTCGAGATTCTGGAGCGCGTGGGACCGGTGGCGTACCGGTTGGCCCTGCCCCCGAACCTCGAACGAGTCCACAACGTGTTCCACGTTTCGATGCTCCGGAAGTACCTGGCAGACCCCTCTCATGCCTTGGATGCCTCCACCATTGAGCTACGAGAGGACTTGAGCGTCGAGGAGACGCCGGTGCGGATTTTGGCAAGAGAGGACAAGAAGCTACGCAACCGAACGATCCCCTATGTGAAAGTCCAGTGGAGCAACCACGAAGAGCGCGAGGCGACGTGGGAACTGGAATCAAAGATGAGGGAATGTTTTCCCGAGTTGTTTAAGTGAGGTTTGAGTTTAAGTTTCGGGACGAAACTTTTTATAAAGTGTGAGTGGTGTAGTGACCCGACCCTTTGGGGTATTTTCGAACTCACATGTAATCGCTTAGGCCTTAAGCGAAATAAAATTTATTTAATTTTCTTAAGTCGGCCGGGACGAGGTGTGTATATTTTTCTGCGATAGAGCGCGAAAAACGATGACCGACGGTGCGATCGGATTCGAAATCCGATATCGGGATCTCCCGGAACGGGATCCTTAGCGATGCGGTAATTAGTCACGCATCGGTAACCGTGCAAAATATCTTGCACCCTAGGGATAAGGTGGGTTAACTCGTGAGGATAATTAATTAATTAATTAATTAATTACCCGGTGACGGAAATTTAAATCCTCCTACGTACGAATTAATTTAAGGATTTAAATGGTGGGATTTTATCTCGTGGTTTGGATAAGAGATAAGATCCGGATATTTTAATAGGGAATTTATTTCCCCCAAGATTATTTAATAAAGGTGGTTAAATAATCGGTGGTCAGGATTTAAAGGTGATTAAATAACCGGTGGTCAGATTTAAAGGTGATTAAATATCCCGTCAGTCGGATATTTAGGTGAGAGATAGAAACGGGAAAAAATCGGGTTTACCTACGCACGTAAGATAAAGAAATCGGATATTAGGACCGACGGTAAGGATTAATTAATTGGAAAAAAAATTAATTAATGAGGACGGTAAGGATAAGTAAATAGGGTGGGGTCTATTTATTCCCCCGTTTACCGAGGAAACCCTATTGTTAATACCGCCTCCTCAAACCCCAATTTAGAACCCCTCGTGCGTGCCGATAACCCCAACCGGTGAGAAAGAGAAGAACGGAACCCTAACCGGAGAAGGGAAAGGAACCCGATCGCTCCGGACATCGATCGGAAGGCAAAAAGTGAGACCGGGCGATCTTCCCGACAGTCTTCGGTAAGCAAATAATTTTTAGAAATTATTTGGAATTTTTTCTGTCTATTTTTGTTGGTAATTTTGGACTCCTCCGTCGTCCCCGTCACCGACGCCGTCCTCGTCGCCGCGACGCGGACGGCAAAGGCGGAAAAGACCCGGACGGCGAAGGCGGAGGAGGAACGCGAACGGCGAAGGCGCGACGGGACCGCGCGAGCGCCGCGCGGGCAAACCCGCGCGCGGCGCCGCACGGGCAAACCCGCGCGGCGCCGCGCGGGCAACCCGCGCGGGCGCCGCACGGGGCGGCCCCGCGCGCGGGCGACCCGCGCGGGCGCCGCGCGGGCCGTGCCCGCGCGGGCGCCCGCGGGGCACCGCGCGGGCCCGCGCCCGCGCGGCACCGCGCGGGCGCCCGCGGGCACCGCGCGGGCCCGCGCCCGCGCGGCACACCGCGCGGGCGCCCGCGGGGCACCGCGCGGGCCCGCGCCCGCGCGGCCCGCGCGGGCACCGCGCGGGCGCCGCGCGGGGCCCCGCCCGCGCGGGCACCGCGCGGGGCCGCGCGGGGCCCGCCCGCGCGGGCACCGCGCGGGCACCGCGCGGGCGCCGCGCGGGGCTCCGCCCGCGCGGGCGCCGCTCGGGCGCCGCCCGCGGAGCCCGCCGCGCGGGTTCGAGCCGCGCGGGGCTCCGACGGGCGGCGACGGCGGTGCGGGTCGTAGTCCGGTTTGACTACCGGACGGTGCCGGGCATTTTTCCGTCGAATTGTAAGGTGGGGGTTCTTCCGTTTCGAGGTGTTAGTGTGTGTTTTGACCATAGTTTATCTGTGCGGACTTTTCTTAGGTCCGGGTGCACAGCGGGAGAGCGCGAAGGATATTGGTATTCCGATTTCTCTCCAACAAGGTGGGTACGGTTGCGATGAGTGCAACCGGTGCTGTAAGTGCATCTATCGTCATTAAAAGTACTCTTTAATTTACCTAACAAAGTAGATGGATAGTTTAACCTTTCGATAAATGTTATTTATCTAATAATTGTGCGGCTGCGGTCGCGGTGCCCATTACACGCCAATCTTGGCAATCCGGTTTCGGATGCTGCACGTACACAGGCGGATTGGCCTCCGCATGGGTGTACTTTTCCGGAAGAGTGGTCTTTATGACCCGTGTGCCCCGCAAAGGTAACGGTGCAAGCGGGGACCTCTTCGCGCCAGCTGTGGTGTCGCACCAGCACCGCGAAAGAGGTAAGAGCATCAAAAGGTGTTTGCGCACGAGGGGAGACTTCCGTCTCCCCGACAGGTAATCTGGGATTGGTGCCCAGGTTAAATTAATGTACAGGTGTCTAACGAAAGGTTACGGTGTATCGGTGTATTCGTATGTTTTTCCCTCTTGATATTGTTACACATCTACTTTGTTTGTCACTGACTTTACCCACTCCGTGACAGGTATTCCTAGGTGCGTTAGCCGGGATGGCGGTGGGACTGCGTCGTGAGGATCGTAGTCGGACTCTTGGTTATCGTATTTATGACTCATTTCCTCCTTATGCTATTTTTAGTTTTGCTTGTGGATACTTTATTTGTGGACAAGTATTAGTTAGCACTGTGGATGTGGTGTATTCCCTTATGTTTTCATTCGCGGCATGGTTTCAAGAATAAACATTAGATTGCGAAAACGTTTTCTCAAACGAGGTGCCGAGTGGGCACGGTTTACAACTCTGGTTTTATCCTTTCCGAACGTTGATGCCGCTTTATAAACTTGCTTTAATTGATGGTGAATGTCTACGGTATGGTTGTTGGTTGGTGAATGATGCATGTATTATGTGATTGAACAATATGCTGTAAATGAGACGCCGTGCATATACAAAGGAGACTCTATCCGTGGACAGAGTGAATTTGTGTATGTGGCGGTCTGGCACGCACCGGGTTGAGGTTTATGTTACCTTATTTCAAAAAAAAAAAATAGTCACGTTTTCCGCTTCAAATGACTCAAAAACCCCCGGGGGCGTGACAGGAGGAGATGAGACGGCTCGAGATAGAGGTTGTGTCCCCTGGGGTCTCTGCTAGACTGACGTCATTAGTCGTGCAGCCCACTTTGCTGGACAGGATCAGGGAGAAACAGAGTGAGGACCCCCACTTGACCAGGATTCGAGATCAGCTTCCGAGTGATCAGTCAGGGGACTTTACAGTGGATGCTGCGGGAGTACTGAGGTACAGGGACCGAGCATGTGTGCCAGTGGATGCTGAGATCAGAGAGCAGATATTGAGAGAGGCCCATTATACACCTTATACCCTTCATCCTGGGGGGACTAAGATGTATAAGGACCTCAAGGCACATTTTTGGTGGAATGGCATGAAGAGGGATGTCGGGAGATTTGTGGCCCAGTGTTTGACTTGTCAGCAAGTAAAGGCTGAGCATCGGGTGCCAGCTGGCAAGTTACAAAGTCTCCCCATCCCTGAGTGGAAATGGGACCACATTACCATGGACTTCGTGGTCGGATTGCCGAGAGCACAGGGCGGAGCTGATGCTATCTGGGTAGTGGTGGATCGACTTACCAAGTCAGCGCACTTCTTGCCCATGCAGACTACTTGGCCACTCGATCGACTAGCCCAGTTATACATTGATGAGATTGTGAGACTGCATGGAGTACCCGCCTCCATTGTGTCAGATAGAGATCCGAGGTTTGCCTCACGTTTTTGGGGGAGTTTGCAGACTGCGATGGGGACACAGCTCAGATTCAGTACAGCTTTTCATCCTCAGACTGATGGGCAGTCAGAGCGGACCATACAGATCTTGGAGGACATGCTGAGGGCTTGCGTCTTGGATTTCGGCGGAGGTTGGATTCGGCACTTATCCTTGGTTGAGTTTGCGTACAACAACAGCTTTCAAGCGAGCATACAGATGGCTCCGTTTGAAGCGTTGTATGGACGCAAGTGCCGATCACCACTTTATTGGAGTGACGTAGGCGAGAGACGGACCTTGGGGCCAGATATACTGCTAGAGGCAGAGGAGAAGGTCCGCGTGATTCGACAGCATCTTCAGACCGCTCAGAGCCGACAGAGGAGCTATGCTGATGTTCGGCGCCGAGACTTAGAGTTTCAGGTTGGAGATCATGTATTTTTGAAAGTCTCGCCGTCCAAGGGGATCAAGAGGTTCGGCATTCGCGGGAAACTCAGCCCCCGATACATTGGACCATTCGAGGTGTTGGAGCGTATCGGGCCTGTTGCTTATCGACTTGCACTTCCCCCGAGACTGGCTGGTGTCCACGATGTTTTCCATGTTTCCACACTGAGGAGGTACGTCTTCGACCCGTCGCACGTCATCGACTTTGCACCCCTCGAGATCAGCGAGGATTTGAGATATGAGGAGCGCCCTGTACGGATTCTTGATCGGGAGGTGAAAGAATTGCGCAATCGTACCATTCCCTATGTGAAGATCCTTTGGAGCAATCATGATGAGCGCGAGGCGACGTGGGAGCCTGAGTCAGAGATGATGGACGCCTACCCCTACTTATTTGAGGCTCTGGATTGAGGTATGATCTTAGTTTCGAGGACGAAACTTTTGTTAGTGGGGGAGGATGTAGTGTCCCAGTTTCCTCCAGTGTTTTTCCCCATTTCGGGGTGTGGAACACCTGTTAATGGTGTGTGGAGCCCCAACATGTCAAAGTGATGTGTTGTTTGGACTTAGAGTGGATTTGGAAGCAAGCCTGACCTTCGGCTGCCTTTGCCGAATTTTAGGAGTGGAATCAGGCTGAGCGGAGGCCTTATTTGGATTCAGCGCGGAAAAACGCTTGAAAACGGCTATTTACTTATTTAATTTGGAGTCCGGATGCCCAAAAACGGACCCCCGGAAGTTTTCTGCGCAAAATGGTGCATGGGGGGATCTGTGGACCGGCCGGGACACGTGGCGCCTTGTTATTGGGCCGGCGCACGGCTCTCGGTCCACGGAGCGGGCCGCCGGTGCACGGTGCACCGGCGGGCCACGTGGCAGGCGCCCGTTGGTCCGGTCCAGGGCGCGCGGCGCTCGGGGGGTGCACGGGCAGCGCGGGCAGGCCGGGCAGGCGCGGGGTTGGGCGCGGTGCACGGTGCACCGGGGCGCGCCACGTGGCGGCCCCGGGTTGGACGGCGCAGGTGCGCGCGGGCACCCGCAGGCGCGCGCCTGCGGCCGTACGCACGCGCGGGCGCAGGCAGGCGGCGGCGCGGCAGCGGCGGCCGGCGGGCGTGACGGGCGGGGAACGCCCGCCACGTGGCGCCACGCCATTGGGTGGCGCCACCTACCCGCCGCCGCAGGGGGGCACGTGGCCGCCCCGGTTCGCCGGGCGCGCTGTCCCCTGTGCGGGGGACACGTGTCGGACGCCCGAGCGGGTCGGACCAAAATTCGGTCCGACCCGGATCCCGTGTGGGATGGGCCGTGGGCTGGGCCGCACTGTAGCCGCCCGAAATCCGTGGGCTGGGCTGCACTGTAGCAGCCCGAAAATGACCCCTGCGCCCGAAAGTGGGGACACAGGGGTCATTTTCCCATTTGTTTGGCTGGGCCTATATAAAGGCCCCCTCCCCTCTTTTCTGGGCTTTTTCGAGAGAAAGAGAGAGAACCAGGAGAGAGCCTTGAAGAGAAGTTTTTCCTCTCACATTTTCTACCTCGTGGTGCGTTCACAAATTTTTGGGAAGATCGACAGCGGCGTTCCGGATTTTACAGTGTGCCTCGGTTTTCCCCCATTTCGGCCCGTTATCGTCGCTTTTCTGTCCGAGGAGTCCCCTGCGCAGTACAGAGGTCCGATTCCGACGATTTCTACGCCGGTGTGTTCCTAAGAGGTAGGGCTTCGTTTTTCGTGTTGATAGTTTCTTCGGATTCCGATTTCTTGGCATGCTTCCCGAGGTGATTTGACACCCCATTTTGCTGTTTGGATTTTTGGACAGCGGCGACTTCGACGAATTATTTCTCCGCATAGGAATATCGGATCGGGGTGATTCAAGAGTCGATTTTGGGCGATTTTTCGTAAGGAACGCAACCGTGAATTTTCTGGGATTTTAGGAGCTCGGGACAGAGGTGAAAATTCCTCATTTTGCGTGCTGATTTTAAAATAGCAAATGTGTGTTTGGTAATTGTTATTTTTACACCTTGTACACTTGTGTGATACTGTAGGACATTGTTACAGCTGACGGTGTGTTTAGAGGACAGCGGGTATTTTCTGGGTACATTGTACACGCTTTTCGAGGTGGGTGGTTGCGCTTTCCTCTTTGTTGACTTGCTCACTAGGAGTAGAAGAGTTCTACAATTATAAATGTGACAGTTAACTTGTGGTACATGAACCTATTGCATTGGCCCCCCTAAATTAATTGATAGCTTCTATGTGATAAATCTGGGACAATAAATTTGGACAATTGCCATATCTGAACCGCATGCAACCAGTAGCTCAATAATATTTTAAAATGAGTCTTCACATGAAACCTTAGTCGCTTTTCAAATGCTTTTAAAAAGAACACTTGCATGCTTATTTGGACAGCTAGTTAGGCCACTATTCTACTGCAGCACTATATTATGGGATTTGACTTAGGAGAAAACATGTGTTATTGTTATTCTTCTCTATCGATGCATGATGCTCGAGTCTGATCGGGATTTTGAGATAGTGGTGTCTGGACCTTGAGTTTGGGACAGTTGGGATTGTCTTGGGGGATTTTGGGGTATAGTGGCAACCGCGGATGTTAGGCGGTTGACCAGATGTTTTACCTTATCAGATTGGGGCTTATGGGTTCAGCGGTGACCGCGGATTGTGGGCGGTTGACCGGATGTTGTTATCACATCAGATTGGGGATCAGGGTTGCATTAGTGGATGGAGTATTCCCACTTTGATCATGGTCATGATCCAGTCCTGCTATTGTGAGACATTGGTTACGGTGATGATTGATACAGAGATACTTTACTCGTGTGGGTCGCTCCCCTCGAGTGCCACTCCGGAGTAGGCTTTTAGACCGTGATGGGTGCCGGTCGGTTGGTGAGTTGTGAGTGATGACAGAGCAGGCAGTGCCAGTATTTCCTGGCCCTCTGATTGGGTTTTCTTTGGGCAGTCAGCTTTATAGTTGCATCTATACAGTCATCTTTTGGCACTGCATTTAGAGGCATAGTAGTGGTAGTTTCTTTTCAGCAGTCTTTATTGCATACCACTGTTCGTTCCTTTTTGCCTCTTTATTCCTAGTGGGTGCGTCAGCATCAGAGGTTTTTACCCACTAGGGGAGGCTACTGGTTTATCTAGTAGTTCTCACCCCCATTCTTGTTGTTCTTGTTCTTTTTCCCCCCTTTGTTTTGCAGAGTCGACTGTGGGAGCTGCTCGGCCTTCGGCAGCAGATCGAGGTAAGAGGATCGCCGACTAGCTAGATCGTCTACCCCGAGCGTGAGTTTAGTTAGACTATTACTGTACTCCCCTTTTGCATCTCAGACTATAGTAGTTTACTTTTGGGTCTGGCGCTGGCCAGCTGGTTGTATTACTTATGGTGAGCTGGGAGTATATTGTACTTTTATTTCAGTTTACAGTTTATTTCAGTCTGAGGTTACTATTAGTTCTATTAGTTCAGCTCTATTGTGCTCTTCTACTGTATATTATCTATCTGAGCAGGTTACCAACGCTTCGTGTACAAGGAAAATTCTGTGTGCACGGCGGATCTGTTGGCGGGCCCGGGTTCTGGTTACCCCCGGGGCGTGACATAATGTTTCCCTTCAAGAGTCCAATGAGCAACTCGAGAAGAATTATATGGATATGGTGAACAAAGCGAATTACTTCTTGAAGCTCAACGGCGAGGCTCGACAAGAAAAATTGGAGATGACGGAGACCATACGCCAACTGAAGGATGACTTAAAGAGATTTTCTTCTGGAAGGAGTAAGTTGGACAGACTTCTTGGTCTTGGTCAAAGAAATAAGTTCGGCCTCGGATACACTCAAACTGGAGACATTCCAAGTTCGAGTGGTACAGTATTTGTGCCCCAGTCGGTATCTCCTCCTCCGACACCGGAATTCACGACAATCAACGACAACAAGCCTACCACATCCTCCTCGGATCGTCAAGACCTAAGGTATGTTTTCGTTGTGGCATTTCAGGGCACATAAGGAGAAATTGCAAGACGGAAGCCAAACGCACACCTCAAGCACCTCTTGCAATGACTACCAAGAAGGCGATTCCTCGAAAAACGACTGCAAACTATTTGAAGGAAAAGAGCCTTGGTAGTACACCGCTCAAGACGACATCATCAAGGAGCAGCAATTCTTCAAGCAAGACGCTCTCACCCAGGAAATCAACTTCACGATCATTACCGACGCATTCCAAAAAGGTTTGGGTGCGCAAAGGTGAAATTTTCCTTGTCTTGCTACCAATGTTTCCTTGCATGCATATGATAGTTCGTCTTGGTACCTGGATAGCGGGTGTTCCCGTCATATGACCGGTGACAAAAACTGTTTTCAAACATTTGAGAAAAACTCCGGAGGACTTGTTGTTTTCGGAGATGGTCGGTCTTCCAAAATTGTTGGAAAGGGAACGGTAGCTATTCCAGATGGCCCGGTTCTAGATAATGTGTTATTTGTTCATGGCCTTAAGACTAACCTCATAAGCATAAGTCAACTTTGTGATAGTGGTTATTCAGTTAATTTTTCATCTGATAAATGCACTGTAACTGACATGAACCATGCTTTCTTTTTAAAGGGGGTTAGATCAGAAAACAATTGTTATGTAGTTCCTCATAAGATTTCTGAAAAATGTAACCTAGCATCTTTGAAAAATGAAACACTTTGGCATGAAAGGCTAGGTCACATAAACTTTAAGGAACTTGCTAGAATTTCGAATAAAGATGTGGTCAAGGGGGTTCCGAAACTTTCTTTTGAACAAAACCTTGTGTGTGGCGGTTGCCAAAAAGGAAAACAGTCTAGGACTGCACACAAGAACTTGAACCACATAGGTACAAAACGGCCTTTGGAACTTTTGCATATGGATTTAATGGGGCCAACTCGTCAACCATCTCTGGGAGGTAAATGGTATATTTTCTTATTGGTTGATGATTTTCTAGATATACTTGGGTAGCATTCTTAAAAGAAAAAGCTGATACCTTTGATTCTTTTCTCGAAATCTGCAATCGTATTATGACTGAAAAGAATGATAGGATTACTCGAGTTAGGAGTGATAGAGGTGGGGAATTCATAAATTCCAAATTCATTGATTTTTGCACTTCTAATGGCATTAAACATGAATTCTCTGCACCTTACACACCTCAACAAAATGGTGTAGTCGAGCGCAAAAACAGGGTCGTACAGGAAATGGCACGTGTTATGCTTCACAGCCGGAACTTACCTTTTTATTTTTGGGCTGAAGCGGTGAACACTGCTGTTTATGTTATTAATCGCGTGTATTTGCGCCCGGGGACATTGAATACACCATATGAACTTTGGTTTTGTAGAAAACCTAACATCAAATATTTTCGCATCTTTGGGAGTCGGTGTTTTATTTTACGTGATCGTGAGAATCTTGGAAAATTTGACTCTCGAAGTGACGAAGGGATTTTCTTAGGTTATTCTACAAACAGCAGAGCATATCGAGTTTTTAACTTAGAATCTAAGACGATCGTAGAATCGATAAATGTTAAGGTAGATGAAGCTTTTCACTTTGAATCTGAAAAATCTACCCTCGATATCTCTCTTGATGATGATACACCTGCTAATGCATCTTCTTCTAACAATTCTTTCGATAATAATGATGCATCTAACGGTTCTTCAAGCTTATCTGATGTGCAGGAATCATCTCGTGTACCTCCGTCTACTCCTCTACCTCAAACGTTACGCATCTCCAAGGATCACCCTGAATCGAACATCATTGGAGATCCACAAGAAGGAGTTAGAACACGGAGACAATTGGTTTGCGGATTTGCATGCTATGTATCTCAAATCGAACCAAGGAATGTTGATGAAGCTCTCCAAGATGACTACTGGATTAAAGCAATGCAGGAAGAGCTCCATCAATTTGAGCGAAACAAAGTCTGGGAATTAACGAAGCCTCCGAAGCAACACAATGTGATAGGTACCAAATGGATCTTCAAGAACAAGAAAAATGAAGAAGGTACTATCATCAGGAACAAAGCAAGGTTAGTTGCTCAAGGCTACTCTCAAGTAGAAGGTATAGACTTTGATGAAACTTTCGCCCCTGTAGCTAGACTCGAGTCCATTCGTATATTGTTTGCGATTGCTTGTCATTTTAAAATCAAATTATTTCAAATGGACGTTAAGAGCGCCTTTTTAAATGGGTTTTTAAATGAGGAAGTTTATGTGGCTCAACCGAAAGGTTTTGTGGATCATAAACTACCTAACCATGTTTTTCGTTGAAAAAGGCTCTTTACGGTCTGAAACAAGCACCGCGAGCATGGTACGAAAGGTTGACAAAGCACCTTTTGGAAAAGGGCTATACTCGAGGGGGAGCTGACAGGACTCTCTTTGTGAAGCATTATCAAAACAATTTCATAGTTGCTCAAATCTATGTCGATGACATTGTTTTTGGCGCAACAAGAGATAATGATGCTTCCAAATTCGCGGAGACCATGGAAAGCGAATTTGAGATGTCCATGATGGGCGAATTGACTTATTTTCTTGGATTACAAGTTAAACAAAACGATGAAGGAATTCACTTGTGTCAATCCAAGTATGCACTGGAGTTGGTCAAAAAGTTTGATCTTGAAAATTCTAAGGATTTTCCGACTCCAATGGGAACTAGCCATAAGGGACTTGGAAGTGAATCACAAAGTGAGAATGTAGACGAGAAACTGTACCGCAGTATGATTGGAAGTCTACTATATCTCACGGCTAGTCGCCCGGATATATCCTTCAGTGTTGGGATTTGTGCGAGATATCAATCAGCACCGAAGGAGGTTCACCTGAAAGCGGTGAAACGGATCATCCGATATATCAAAGGTACAATCAATTTCGGAATTTGGTATCCTATGGGAACGACTTTGGATATTGTTGGATACTCAGATGCCGATTGGGCTGGATCAGTGGATGACCGGAAAAGCACGAGTGGTGCATGCTTCTATCTTGGCCACTGCCTTGTTGCATGGCACAGTAAAAAGCAGAACTGCATAGCACTCTCGACTGCCGAAGCGGAGTACATTTCTGCAGGAAGTTGTTCAACCCAATTGATTTGGATGAAAAGCGTGTTGAGCGATTTCCGGATTTCAACTTCTTCGGTAACCATTTTATGTGACAACACTAGTGCTATTAACATTTCTAAAAACCCTGTGTTGCACTCTAGAACAAAACATATTGAACTTAGATATCATTTTCTTAGAGAGCTAGTTGAATCAAACATTCTTCAACTGTCATATATTTCAACTGAGGATCAATTAGCTGATATCTTAACAAAACCTTTGGATCAAAAACGTTTTATTCACTTGCGTAAAGCAATTGGCATGCTTTCCTTGAAATAAACTCCTTTGAAACCTTTGCTTAGGTTAGGTTTTGTTTTTGTTTTGTTTTGTTCTTTATCTATGTTTTGTACATAGGACATTAATTGAGCATAAATCATAATTGACTTTAATTGCATCCTTTTATGTATTTAGAAATTTATTATGCTTTTGATGTCATAATATTTCAATGTTGCAATGATCATTTACGTTAATTAAACCATCTTTTAAGTGATCAAAGTCAATTTCTCTCTCAATGATCTCTTGGTATAGTCATTATCATATTTGATTGCTTAGTCGAGTATGAATTCGAGATCAATGGTTTGGTTGAATACTTTATATATTAAATAATTGATAGCCAATTGAGGGGGAGTCAATGAAATGTAAAATGCTCAAAAGATGTGGAAAGAGTTACATCCCATGAGGAGTGTGAAAACTACCACCACATGGAGAAAAATAAAAAAAAATACTCCATGAATGAAAAGCAAATTTTTGTTTGAAAATTGTTGATGAAATTCATATTGAAATACTTGACTCAGTCGTATTTCATGGTTGGTATAAGGTGGGATTTTTAGTAAAAGATGCTCAAAGAGCCACTCCTTCAACAGATTGTCTAGATATATTATCTAACTTATCTGGGATTTCAAACATCTATTGATCTTGGTACTTCATTTTCTTTACTAAAATTGATGATTTGATAAAGGCATTACACATAGGATCAGGATAGATGTAATTGAAGTTGTTCAACTTTAAGTGTTTTAACTTTCGTAAATTTTCGTTTCATTTTTGGGTATTGTTGATAGATTTTGCATAATCTATTTCTTGTTGTATGAAACGATGTCTTTTGTTTAAAGTTGACATGGTAAAGTGCTTACATACTTTTTCTGGATTTTATGGAATTTTTCTGAATTTTTCTGGAGAAAAAGTTGAAGCCGATCCGGATCGGGGTAAGTGATCCGGATCCCGAACGCAGGATTCTTCCTGCGGGTAGCCGATCCGGATCACATTCTCGATCCGATCCGGATCACGGCTAGGTTTTTATAAGAACAAAGAGGATTTGATTTCTTTTACCCTAATCTTTTGTTCTAAAATCTCTAGAGCTTCTCTCTCTAGATTTCTTGCTTTTTGGAGCTTCCAAACTCAAAGTTCTTCGGATTCAAGTAAGTTTTATTGATCAAAACTCGGTTTTTACGGTTTTTCATCAAACGTGAGTTGAAATCTTGAAACTTTTTCGTTTGTGAATGGTTTTTGATCAAATTTCTTTTGAAATAAGGACTCTGGGTCAATTAGTTTTGCTTTTATGCTGGGTTTTCTCAAGATAAACGAGTTTTTAGGCTTCGATTTCTAAAAATTCTGTTTTAGGGCATAAAAGAGGAATTTTGGGAAATCATGGAATTGATCTATTTTTAAAATTCTTTTTGGAAAACTAATTTGATTCTTGGCTTCTCTACATGATTATGATTGTCTAGGTACAATTTTTCAAATTTTTCAAAATTGACGATTTTTCATATGTTCTTGAGTTGGTTTTGCACAGGACACTTTCTCAAAACTCAGAGCACTCACACCAATGGCACTCTCCTGGTTAATCCTGCTACTGGTCACGATGGTGCACACGAGCACATCCGTTAAAGAAGAACCAGGTGTTTCAACTCAAGACAAAACGAACGAAGCCAAGGAGGACAGCTCGGATTACGATGAGGAAGAATGGGACGAATTCTTCAAAGATGTTCAACGAAAAATTGATGAGGAGGACAGGAAATTTACCAAAGGAAAAAGATTAATGAGATCTGCCTCAACAACCAAACAGTATACGAGAAGGAAAAATGTCCAAAGAAGTGCGAGTCAGCATAGTGGGCCTCTCACCAGAGCACGCTCACTTTCTGGAATTCTGCAAACTGAATCTCCATGGGTTTCGGGACTGGATGCACCATCTGCATCTACACAGCATCCTTCACACTCAAAGACACGGACAACTGACACAGAGACTTTGGAATCGATTCGTCAGGAACAACAAAGACTCTCTGCTGCACAAGAGAGAATATCGAAAGAATTTCAGCAGATTTCCTCTGAACACAAGAAGATCAAGAAAAAGTACTCAAATATTAAGAATTTGCTTAAAGGGATTTTGAGCAAGCTGAGTTGTACTAGTTCAGATTCTTCAGACTGAGCAGCACCTTCTGTTCACTTTTTCTATGATCTTACTCTCTTGCAGTTCGCAGTTCTTGGTTCTTAGTTTTCAGGACTTAGTTTTTCTTCTTACTTTTAGTTTAGTTCTCAGTTTGTGCATATTAATAGAAATTTTTTTTTAACTCTCCTTACATATTGTAGCTCTTGCTACGTTTTGGCTTTGTTTTGTGACAAAAAGGGGGAGAGAGTTAGAGAGAACTTTGAACAATGAACAATGATTGTGAACATTAAGGATGAACATTAAGGTAAGTATGACTCCAACTTCAACTTTGGTTTTTCTTATGTGATTTGTGACATGCCTCTATACTAACTATTTGACTAACTATTTGGGCATGTAATATGACTAACAAGTTGATGTTGGACTAACATACTTTGACATTTGGTTTTCGATTGCTTAGAAGATATGTTGGTTTTAACTATGATTCTCTTACATATCTGAATTTTTCAAATGCCATGGTGAGAATAAACTCTATCTCTGTAGTTGGTTTTGAATGTTTCAATTCTTGAGGTATCTAACGATTTTGTTTGTCAAGAATGCCTTCTGTGTGCAGAGATTACAGATGTCTAAGTCTAGAGTCTGTTCTAGGAGTTTATCTCATGTTTTTAATTTCTGGATCTCTTTTGTAAATTTTTGTTGTATGGTGATAGCAACAAAAATATCTTTTTGAATTTTCTTTTGTGGATTTGTGTTTTGTCACGAAACCGCCAAAGGGGGAGATTGTTACGGAATTTGAGTTGGCGTATTTCGTGAATGTATTAAGTCTTGAAGATTGAAGATGAAGAAACTTTGGATCGTATACCTCAATCTCAAGAAAGAAGAATTCAAAAGGATCAGGTACGTTTAACTAAAGAATTTTGATGATCCGAATACTTCTTATAGTGTAGAAACACCTGGAAGAGGTTTTAATTGCTTAAACATCAAAAACTGGACATGGGACATGTTCAGGATCCGGATCGAGGCTTGCAATCCGGATCCCGAAGGGTGTTTGTTCATACACTGTTTCAATCCGGATCGCAGCATCTTTTGATCCGGATCCCGAACACTGGTTTTACCTTTTCACTTTTCCGATCCGGATCAGGATTTGCAATCCGGATCCCGAATGTGATGTTTGGTGAAACTGTATGAACGATCCGGATCGGGGACTACGATCCGGATCCCGAACAAGCAATTTTCTGGAAACCGTCTTTGTGCTTCTGCAATCCGGATCGCCAAATCCAATCCGGATCGCCGTCGGTAATTCTTTCCAGAAAAGGCTGTTTTTGATCCGTATATTCTTCCTAGGGTTTCTAACCTATAAATAGGCCCTGTATTCATTTCTAGGGCATCCGCTATTACAGAAAAAATAGCCGAAAAGAAAAAATCCACATATATAGAGAAGAAAGGAAATCAATAGATTTATTCTATGTTTCTTCATCTATATTGATTGATTTGATTCTAGGTTTTCCATACTCACATTTTGAGTAGAATCAAATCAATGAATACTTAGATGGTATTTCCGATCTATCTTTAATCTAAGTATTCGGCGGATCATCACCACCCAAACAAACAACGATTTACCCCAAAATCGGCGCGTGGACTCGCGTGGCCTTGTGGATTCAAGGTGCAACCGCTCTCGTGGATTCGGAGCGAGGTACGTTCGTGGATTCGAAGCGTGCCACTGGGTGAAGACCGTGGATTCGGTCGGACGTCGTGGACTCGACGTTGGACGCTGTGGATTCAGCGTTGGGCGCAGATCGTGGATTCGAGAAGCGTCGTGGAGCGAGCGGGAAGATCTACTAGGAGCGTATGAAAAAGGTTGAGTCGTCAGTGAGTACGTTATATCACCTTGTACGTGTGTTAATTCTAGTGGATTTCGCCGTGTTATCGGTCCCGTGGTTTTTTACTCCGGTTTGGAGTTTTTCCACGTAAAAATCTTGCGTGTTCTTTTATTTTTCCGCATTGGGTTTATTTGCGCAATGATTTTTTGAGTGTTTATTGTTTACACCTATTCACCCCCCTCTAGGTGTTTTTTTCCCTATTTAGATCCAATTACTTATAACCCAACAACATTAGGACCAAGAATCGCTCAACCCAATCAAACGAGAGTCTATACATGTTACCCGTTCCAAAGTGTAATGTCGTCTGCAGCCGACATGACCCTTTAGAGAAATAACATGCAAAGTTACTTACCCCAATCCCTCTGGGGAAGTTACAACTCAATCATGACTCTCGATAAACAGAAATCACGCCTCTCTCGATAGTCATCCTAATGTCCAACCAGAGTAGCCTAGGGTCTCTAAGTCCTCAATGACCTATTAACCTAGGCTCTGATACCACCTAAATCTGTCACGCCCCGGGGCCGAAACTGCGGCCCGGGCTCGCTAACAGATCCGCCGTCTGTACGAAAACTGCAGTACAGACGAAGCGTCTAACCTGCAAAGAAAGTCTATAGCTAGCAGATATCAGAGCATAAGTAACTAAAAACTAGAGAAAAGGAACTGAACAACTGTATACAAGTGAAATCCAAAATACAGTAGTAACTAAATATACAAACAACTCTCACGATCTCTCTATACAAGTGTTTAGTACAAAAGGAGACTCCAAAAGGGTACTACTATCTCTGTGCTATAGCGACTCGGGTAGGGACTAGCTGGCCACGCCCTTACCTCGATCAGAAGACTCCGCACGGGTAGGAGTCGGAACCGCCGCCTCAGGAGTACCTGCACCACAGCGGGTGTGAGAACTACTACCAAAGGTAGTCCTCAGTGGGTACCGTCCTCAAAGCACACGGTATGCCCACTAAGTCCACCAAAACACGGTAAGGTAAACAGATAGATAGGTAGATAGATAAGGAAAGCAGTAAATCTATCACTAAAATGCTCAAGAAATAAGTACTATGAATCATGCAATGCACCTCGCCCACATAAGTAACCCAATCTCCATGACTGTCCACTTTGGACCAGTCAAGCAAACCTGCGCTCTCCTACTGCCACTACGCCCAAATAGGACTTGGTCTTACGTAGGGGTGTCCCTCTAGGACCATCTCAGTAACCTCATCGCAGCCTCATCAGGCGCGGCAACATCATCGCATCCGGAGCGTAGCTCGCGGGGAGCGACCCCGCGAACTCAAGTATCTCAAGTATCACATAACTGGCATAAGATGCCAGGCTCAGCAGGCTGTAGTCCGCGATCAAAAAGATCGGAAAAGAGTATACCGATATCCCCACTCATGACGACAGTCGGAGTAATCTCCACGACTCAATCTGTAGTGCTCACAAGAACCCCCAAGGTCCTAAGTAACTCTAACCCTCAAGTAAAAGCTCTGGCACCCAAAGGATTTTTAAGACCATTTTTAACATTCATATTCTTTTTAAGAAAAAGGTTTTCTGACTAAATAAATATGTTTCAGGTGCCCTGAAGAAAGTCGCTAGACATGTGGCTGATAAAACAGAGTTAGAAGTCTACAGTGAACGAACCGGGTTCCAAATAAGATACATACCAACCTTGGAGAACATACAGATACAATAGAAGCTATAAATACCGGAGTTTTGCATGATCAAGGTGTTTCTTAAGCTTTAGAGGGCATCCCGCGATTTTTGGAAGCCAAATCCAACCCACCTGTGGTCTATCACCAGACCGGGCGCTCGACGAAAGCCTCGAAGTAAGCCCGCAGCCCCACGCGGCGAGGAAAACACTCACGCGGCCTCGACGGAAGCTCAACACTGCTCTAGAAGCTGCCTGGAAGGTAGCAATCGCAATAACAGTCAAGAAAAGTCAAAACCCAAGTATTCAGTGGTGAAAACGGCGAAAAACAGTCTCCGACGGCGAAATACAGTGAAAAACAGCCCCGTCGGCGAAAATCAGGCTCCGTCGGCGAAAAAACGGCGAAAAACAGCCTCCGACGGCGAAAATCAGCGAAAAAACAGCTCCGTCGGCGAAAAATGGCGAAAAACAGCCTCCGACGGCGAAAATCAGCGAAAAACAGCTCTGTCGGCGAAAATCAGGCTCCGTCGGCGAAAAAAACGGCGAAAAACAGCCTCCGACGGCGAAAATCAGCGAAAAACAGCTCTGTCGGCGAAAATCAGGCTCCGTCGGCGAAAAACGGCGAAAAAACAGCCTCCGACGGCGAAAATCAGCGAA
The DNA here is from genome assembly GCA_029168755.2 of Tillandsia fasciculata. Lineage (NCBI taxonomy): Eukaryota > Viridiplantae > Streptophyta > Magnoliopsida > Poales > Bromeliaceae > Tillandsia > Tillandsia fasciculata. The sequence goes on along the minus strand of JAQOTM010000236.1, from coordinate 30,810 downwards.
AAACAGCTCTGTCGGCGAAAATCAGGCTACGTCGGCGAAAAATGGCGAAAAACAGCCTCCGACGGCGAAAATCAGCGAAAAACAGCTCTGTCGGCGAAAATCAGGCTCCGTCGGCGAAAAACAGCCTCCGACGGCGAAAATCAGCAAAAAACAGCTCTGTCGGCGAAAATCAGGCTCCGTCGGCGAAAAACAGCCTCCGACGGCGAAAAACGGCGAAAAACAGCTCCGTCGGCGAAAATCAGGCTTCGCCGCAATCCCGGGGCACGCCGAACGGCGGAAAACGGAGCCGGCACGCAAAACGAGGCATCGTCGACGTCCCGGGGCACGCCGAGCGACAAAGACGGAAGCCGGGCGATCCCAGGAACCAACCGCGAGGAGCAGAGGCCCACGCGCGGCCCGGGGGTCCCGCGCGCGGCCATGCCGCGCGCGCGCCGCGCGCGGCTAGGCGGTGCCGCGCGCGGCGGCCTACGACGTCAAAAAAATTAAAAAAAATTTAAAAAAAATCAGAAAAATTCCAGAAAATTAAAAAAACCTTTTTCTAGCTCCAAAAATCCCATATATCTCAAATAATCACCTTTTTGCTCTAAAAAAAATAATTCCACCAAACCTAAGTTCCAAATGAAAATCCATTTACATACTTTAACATAATTTCATCAAAATCCCCAAGCTTCAGGTACAAAATCCAAAAATGAAATTCCAAAATTTCTAAAAACATTTTCAAGCTTTTACCCTAAAAATCCAACACTCAAAACCAAAAATCTCACTTGAAAAATAAAGCTCAAAACTCCAATTATTTGCTAAGTAAGCTATAGAAAAATTAAATAATGTACCTCAATCAAGAGAAAACCCAATCTCTTCCCTTCCTTCTCCTTCCCTCTCTCCTTCTTCTCTCCTTTCTTTCTTTCTTTTCTTGGTCTGCTTCGAAAAGCTCCAGAGGAAGATAATGGGTTGGTGGTGGAGGAGACTAACTCAAGGGTGAGGTTACCACCCTTGACCATCACACCTCTTAATTAAGCACTAATTAGGTGTTAACTAATTAAAAACCAAGTTTTAAAACTTTAAGAAAAAAAAACTTACATTTGACCAAATCCCCTCAACATGCCCACTGTCCCTAAGCAAGTGAGAGAGAAAATTAATTAACACACTACTCAAAATAATAATAAAATAATGCAAAAAGCCCAACTCCAACTCACTTTTTGCCTTCGGGCCTTCCGCCGCCGCCCGGAACCACCCGAACCCCGCTGTAAAACGAAAATACAGGCGCTCACGCCTTTTCCCAGTCGAAAAGCTCGTCGGTGGAGTCGGTAAGCTCAGTCGAAAAACCGGTATACTACAGAGATTGATCATTACGACTTGCCACGCATCGCTGTACTTCACGAACATGGCCGGGGTCGCTCCCCGTGGAGCTTGTTCTTTACCGGTAAAGTGGTCTAGAGGAAGGACCCGTGAGCCCCAGATAGCACTTATGGGTGCGGGGTTATGTCAGTATGATAGGTGCAAGATAGTGGTATGAGCCTGAGGTCCTCGTGACCAATAATGGCATTGATTGGGTACTTGATATTCTTGTGATTGACGCATAGATTCTATATTTCCATGTTCTAGCATACTTTTCAGTACCTGCTCCTGCTCCGTTATATTTGATTGATTCTGGTATTTTCCGTACCTGTATATGCACGGTAGTACGATCATGATAGATTCGCTTATTATCTCTTGTGGATTTCGTTTACAGGATTTTCGGATTTGTAAGTTATAGCTTGATTAGCATCATTTATAGTACTCATTATGTACAGTCACTTGATTATGCTTCATGCCAGTTTATTTCACATACCAGCTTTTGATTGATGCCTGCCTATACAGTTACTCAGCATCCTTATCTCAGTACCGGTTATTACTTGATTATTCATATTCAGCTTTACCCCTTGATCTATTACTATCCGCAGATTTTAGTACCCAGTAGGTACGATTAGCTATTTCTCGGCTCGTCGTGCCCACTGGGATACATGTACAGTGTATCTCACACCCCCTGGGTGACCATTTTTCAGGTCTGTCGGGTGGTGAGATGTCGGGACGATCCAGTGAGCCTGTCACGATAGAGCTGTCCCCCTGATGACATAGATCGATGATTGAGATCCCCTATTATCTGTAGTTGACTTTCATTTATGTTATTTCAGCTTCCAGTTTATTTAGATACTTCAGATTGATGATAGTATGTGTCACGCCCCGGGTGTAAACCAGAACCCGGGCTCGTCTACAGATCCGCCGTGCACACGGAATTTCCCGTGTACATGAAGCGCTGGTAACCTGCTCAGATAGATAGATATAATAAAAGAGCATAAACAGAGCTAAACTACTACTAGTACAACTCAGACAAAAGTTGAAAAGAAAATACAACATAGCTCTCATAAATATACAAATGTCTCTCCCAGCTCACCAAATAAAATACATCCAGCTGGCCGAAGCCAGACCCAAAATAAAAGGAAGTACAACAGTCTGAGTGTACCGGGGATACATCAAAATCTATCAAACTCAGGATCAGGAGAAACAGCTAGCTAGTCAACGATCCTCTTACCTCGGTCCTGAGAAGAGAGTCCCGCAACTCCCGCAGAGGACTCTGCAAAACAAAGGGGGGAAAAGAAGAGGGAAAAAGAGTGGGAGTGAGAACTACTATAAAGACAGTAGCCTCCCCTAGTGGGTAAACCTCAACTCGAACATGCCCACTAGGACTACCAGAGGCGAAAAGAATAATGTGGTGAACTATATGCATGGATACTGATAAAAATACCACTAATATGCCTCTACATGCCCAGCTAAAAAGATAGCTAAATGTATGCATCAGAATATCAAAGCCTGTCTGAATAACCCAAATCACTACTCCAGTAAACACTGGGACTGCCTGCGGTGCCTGCCAAATCGGGTATGCCAGCCTACGCATAACTCCGATAGGGGATAGGAGTCTCAAGGACTCAAGTCTGCATATCGCGCACTC
>JAQOTM010000236.1:0-27724 GCA_029168755.2 Tillandsia fasciculata | reverse complement strand
GCATTATTTTAAAGAGTTTTTAGAATTACAATTAAGCTATAATTAAAGAGTGTAATTTTATTAGAGTTTTTAGAAATTACAATTTAGCCATTAATTTAAAAAGTTTTAGAATTATAATTTATGCATTAATTTAAAGAGTATAAATTTAAAAAGTTTAGAGTTGCAATTTAGGAATAATTTTAAAGAGTTTTAGAATTACAATTTAGGTCATTAATTAAAAGAGTTAACTGTAAAAAAAAATAGAATTACAATTTACAGCATTAATTTAAAGAGTTTTAGAATTACAATTTAGGAATTAATTTAAAAAGTTTTAGAATTATAATTTATACATTAATTTAAAGAGTTTAAATTAAAAATTTAGAATTACAATTTAGGAATTAATTTAAAGAATTTTAGAATTATAATTTAAGCATTATTTTAAAAGAATTTTGAAATTACAATTTAGGCATTAATTTAAAGAGTTTTAATATTACAATTGTATTATTTAAAAAGCATTAATTTAAAGAGTTTAGAATTACAATTTAGTTATTAATTTAAAAAGTTTTAGAATTATAAATTATGCATTAATTTAAAGAGTTTAAATTAAAAAATTTTAGAATTACAATTTAGGCATTAATTTAAAGAGTTTAAATAAAAAATTTTTAGAATTACAATTTAGGCATTAATTTAAAGAGTTTTAGAATTACAATAGTCATTAATTTATGGAGTTTTAATTTTAAAAAAAAATTAGAATTACAATTTAGGCATTATTTTAAAGAGTTTTAGAATTACAATTTAGGTATTAATTTAAAGAGTTTAAATTAAAAAAAATATATAATTTAGGCATTAATTTAAAGAGTTTTAGAATTACAATTTAGTCATTAGTTTAAAGAGTTTAATTTAAAAAGAATTAGAATATCAATTTAGGTATTAATTTAAAGAGTTTTAGAATTACAATTTAGGCATTAATTTTAAGAGTTTAATTTAAAGAGTTTTTCGAATTACAATTTAGATATTAATTTAAAAAAATTAAATTAAAAAATTTTAAAATTACAATTTAGGCATTAATTAAAGAGTTTTTTTAGAATTACAATTTAATCATTAATTTAAGAGTTTAATTAAAAAAAAAAAAAATTAGAACTAGAATTTAGGCATTATTTTTAAAGAGTTTTAGAATTACAATTTAGGCATAATTTGAAGACTTTAAATAAAAAATTTTATAATTATAATTTAGGTATTAATTTAAATAGTTTTATTTAAAGAGTTTAATTTGTTTAAAGAATTTAAATTTTCTTTAATTTAAATATTAATTTGTATTACAATTTAAAAAAAATTCAATGTGCTTAAATATTTGATTTAATAGAAATATATGGTATAATTCAAATTATATTTAGAATAGAATTGTACAAGTTAAGTTAAATCAAATTTAAAATAGTAAAATTTGATCTTTTAAACTAATGAGATCATATATTATAATTTAAAATAAATTGATAATAAATTTATAGTTTCACAACCTAAACAGTGTATAAAAACCTTATGTAAGTTTAAACAGTACAAATGCAATTTAAATTGAATAATATTTTACTATACATTTAAAAATTTATGCTTATAATAAATCTCCAGCATAGATTTTTTAATAAAGTAACTAAATTAAAACGGTAGAGAAATTAGATAAATTGAAATATGAAACAAATTTATACTATTTGTATGTTTTATCAATTTGATCTTTCAAATTAATTTAATTTATTAAGTTGGTTTTAAATTTTTCCTTTAAAATTTTTTAGTATTTAGTCGATTTTTAAAATTTTACTTCCTTACCTTTTAGAATGTAATTAGCTTTCTAGTATGAATGATTTAGAAAATTAAATTGAATCGACTAGTTGGACCGGTTAGACAATAATCAAGTTTATCAAGAGATTTAGTTCAAAATTTTAAACTGAATAAGTTAAGAACAATTTTGAACTATTAATGATAATAAAAATTTTAAATATAATGATATTTAATTGTTAGAGATAATGAACATTTAAATATAAAAATTTAAAAATTGTAATAATATTATTAAAAGAATCTAAATTTTAATATAGTTTCTTAAAATTAAATTATTTAAAATATATTAAATAAAGACTATTAAAATATTTAAGACCATAACTGTGGTGACCCAGATCTCCACTGAGCTTTTGCGATATGGTTAGCGGCTTCTGGAGACCGATGCTGTGTGTTGGAGGTATTTGTGCGCGAATCGGACTCAAGAATTGGACTCAGCGCAGAAATTAGATTAAGATTACTTATTCGGATGCCTTCGACAAATTTAGAAGCGAAATTGGGCAAAACGGAGGCCGTATTTGGATTCAGTGCGGAAAGCGATGAAAAATGGCTATTTATTTGTATTTTTTTGAGTCCGGATACCCAAAAACGGATACTCGAAAGTTTCTGGTGCATTTTGGTACTTGGGGGGCCGTGGACCAGCCGAGGGACACGTGGCATGCGCGGATGGCGGGCGCAGTGCGCTCGGTTCACGGGAGAGCGCGTGTATGGTGGACCGGCAGGGACACGTGGCAGCTCCGCATTGGTTCGGTGCAGTGAGCGCGGCGCATGCGAGGGTGCACGGGCAGGCCGGGCAGGTACGCGGGCAGGCGCGGGTTGTGCGGGCTGGTGGTGTGCCACGTGAAGGCTTCCCATTGGCGGTGCTTGGGACACGTGGCGGATTCTGATTCGGCGGTGCACAGAGTGTGTGCACCGGGCGCAACGGACCCGAGGGCTGACGCGTGGCGCGCGAGGATTGGGCGCGCCACTATGCTCATGCAGGCGTGGCAGCGGCGGTTGGCAGCGCGGCAGGTGGCGGGGCAGTGCGGCAGGCGGCGTGGCAACGGGGTAGTCGCACGTGGCCACATGGCGCACGGTGGTTGGCTGGCGCCAACCACCCGCGCATGCGGGGAGGCCACGTCGCGGCACGATTGGCCGCGCCTTGCTGCAGTGTGGAACGGGACACGTGGCGCGCCCAGGTGAATCCGGGCGTTGCCATACCCGAAGTGTTTTTTTTGAGGAGACTATAAAAGGGCTTCTTCTTCCGTTTTCTCACTCTTTTTGAGGGATTTCTGAGCTAGGGTTTTCACAGAGGCTTCTTCCACTTGTGCTTCACCACTTTAAGGGATTTTGAGATTTTTGGAGACCGCAACATCGGCGATATCTGAGACTCGGCGCACTGCGACGTTCCTCTTTCGGTTGGTTTTTCCGTCGCTTTTCAGTCCGAGAGACCCGTGGACTACCCCGATGGACTTTTGAGCTGATTTTTTGTGGCAGCGCGTTCACGAGAGGTACGTCTTCGATTTTCGTGTTCATCCCTTCACCTCATTTTGGTTTTGGCATGGTTCCCGAGGCTTTTCTGTGACCCTTTGTACTGCTGCGAGGTACGGGACAGCGGTGGAGTATTATTGGATTTTCTCGGTTACGAGCATCGGAATGAGGCTTTAAGGACCCGATTGATATCTACGCTTCGAGAGGAACGCACCCGTATTTTTATTGAAATTTTTGGAGGATTCTTCGAAGGTGATAATTATGCTTCTTGCGGACTGTTTTCCTACTGATTTTGTTGGTGGATACTTGACATACCCGCGTTGTTATATTTATATATGGCCTACAGGTGTCGGAATGAGGTGTATGAACACCCGTTTTGGATCTACTCGTCGTGAGGATCGCAACCGTGATTTTTCTAGGATTTTTGGAGGACTGTACGCAGGTGAAATTCCCCCTCTTCTCTGCTGGTTTGTAAAAAACAGCATGTGCTGTTTGGGTGTTGTGGGGTATTTGATTGTTGTGTTATGGTGGCGTTGTTGGTTGGAGCAGAGGCTTGTGCGACTGAGTACCGAGGGTGCAGTTTTAGTGAATTTTGGATAGCGTGTGAATGCGCACTTCATCGACTTCGGCTTTGCCTGCGGAAAGTGTTTCAGGTGGGGTTGCTTCATCTCCAGAACCGGTGGACGGTTCTCTAACTCTATAAGTTAGAATGCATGCATGTTTAGGGTACATTGTATGTTATTGAGAGGTAAGCTAGTAAGGATGATTGTATAAGAAAATTGCAAGATTAATATTCATGTTAAATGTTATTGAGGACTTGCAATATTTGGATATCCATGATAATAAATAGTAAAAGCTTACCTAAGGGAATTTACCCTATGTGATTGTTAGCATGCATGTTTAATGGTACAATATTTGGCATCGAGATGGAAACTTGAGGAATGACCTAGATCATGTAGATTGACATACTATAGTAGTGATCTTATAGCATGCCATGTTGCACATAATCTTTTATGACATGATTACGCGATGGGGTAAATGCTATATCTATGTACAGTATCATTCTGATGATATATGATGGACCATGGATTATGGACGGTTTGTAGCGGATTAGTGGATTTGGCTTGTGGTGCTACTAATTGTTATTGTACCTTTTATCTTCATTGAGGACATATGCATGCTTGTATGGACATCTAGATAGGTCATCTTTTACTGCTATACTATCATATTAGGACTTGACTTAGGAGAAACCATCTTTGCTTCTTTTGTCCTTTTTAGTCAGTCATGAGGTTCATGTTGCTCGAGTTCGAGCAGGGGTTTAGGATAGTGTAGTCGAGACTTTGAGTCTGGGACAGGTTGGGTTTGATTGTGGATTGTGGGTGTGCGGCAACCGCGGATATTGGGCGGTTGGCCGAGTGTCAGGTGTACTTGATTGTGGATGGCAGGATAGTGCGGCAATCGCGGATATTGGGCGGTTGGCCGAGTGTCAGGTGTACTGATTGTGGATGGCGGGATAGTGCGGCAACCGCGGATATTGGGCGGTTGACCGGAGGTCGGTCATTGGTTTATGGATTGTGGGGCATTACGGCAACCGCGGATACTGGGCGGTTGACCGGATATTTACTTATGCATCAGATTGGGTATCAATTTTCTCTAGTGGACGGAGTTTCTACTTTTGAGTACTATTGCATCTGATTGAGGATCGGGGTTTTCTTTAGTGGATGGGCTTTTCCACTTTGATCAGAGTCGTGATCCAGTCCTGCTGTTTTATAATACTTATGTTACTGGTTACTGAGATACTTTACTCGTGTGGGTCGCTCCCCTCGAGTGCCACTCCGGAGTGTGCGATAGGCAGGCTTTGAGTCCTTGAGACTCCTTTTTCCCATCGCGTTATGCGTTGGCCAGCATACCCGATATTGCAGGCATAGTAGGCATTACCAGTTCTTACTGGTCCATTGATTGGGTTTATTGCATGCAGGTACTTTATTATTGCACTCGTGCTGGGGCTGAGTGGAGTCTGGTAGCTGCATTTAGACCAGTGCTAGTGTTGTTGGGAGCCGTTTGGTTTGACGGTGGTCCCGTGTCGTTGAGAGTACTTTGACCGTTGTGTGGGAGGTTGAGCATCTTGAGTCTATCCGTTCTGAGAGAGAGCGTGGATTTCGACTATAGCCTGCATGAGCCACTATTCGATAGCGAGTTAGTCCGTTTGGACACCTTACATAATTCCTACCCGGCAGTGGGAGGTGGTTGTAGGTGGGCGCAGGTTTGACTGGACCAGATGTGACAGTCAGCTCGATTGGGTCGATTGTGCACTTCATGTGCTAGTGGTTGTGACGCCCCCAATAGTCCCACATCGGATGTGGATGGAATTGTGATTGGGTTTATATGAGACATGGACACTAGTAATAATAACTGGGCTTAAGCATTTTGGGCTGTGGTTTGGCCCAACAAGTTATTATTGCTAGTGGGCCGGGTCGTTACATTTGGTATCAGAGTCAATAACCCCGGAAGTGTGCGGCGAGTCTTGGCTGAGCCTGGGTCTAGATGGCAGGGCTAGCGAGACGAGTCTCACATCGCCTGGTGATCTTGGGCTGCTGTGTGTGTGTTTGGGCTGACGAGGACGTCAGGCCTAAACAGGGGGAGTCTGTTACGCCCCCAATAGTCCCACATCGGATGTTGATGGAATTGTGATTGGGTTTATATGAGACATGGACACTAGTAAAATAACTGGGCATAAGCATTTTGGGCTGTGGTTTGGCCCAACAAGTTATTATTGCTAGTGGGCCGGGTCGTTACAGTGGTTGCATACCTTTCTTTGGTTCTCCCCTTTTGAGCATTTAGATAGAGGCATGGTAGCTGTTGAGTACCTCCAGCTTTCTTGTTTAGTTTTTACTGCATCGTTATCTTATGCCTCTAGTAGACTTAGTGGGCAGATCGTCGAGTACCTCCAGCTTTCTTGTTTAGTTTTTACTGCATTGTTATCTTATGCCTCCAGTAGACTTAGTGGGCAGATCGTCGGGTCTGGTGGTGGTACCCACTGAGAACTCCCTTTTTGGTATAATTCTCACACCCGTTGGGGGTTTTCCCCCTCCTCTTTTTTTTTTTTCTCTCCTTTGTTTTGTAGAGTAGTCCTAGCAGGTGTTGCTGATTCTGCGGTTGCTGTTCGAGGCGAGGGAGTTGCGAACTAAATCCCTACCCGTCTGTGAAAAGTAGCGGTACCCCTATATTGGAGATCCTGAGTATAGTCAGTAGATTATTTATTTTTTCGCTTTTGAGAGATTATTGTACCGTAAGGATCTGACTTGTACTGAGAGCCTGTACACTGATATATTATTTCAGGTTACCTCCCTGTTGAGTTCTGGTTTATTGTATTTGAGGATATTGTATAATTATCACTTATGGAAGATGAATATTGTATCATTATTTTCAGTTGTACAGATGGTTGGTTTTAGTTTTATAGCAGTTTTATTTTATAGCTCTGATATCTGTGTAGCTGTAGTCTCTTTTCTTGCAGGTAGGGCGCTTCGCCTATGCGGGGTTTTGTATAGGCGGCGGATCTGTTGGTGAGCCCGGTTCGCAGTTTCGACCCCGGAACGTGACAATAATTAAATTAGAATATTTAAAATTTATAATCTTTCCAAAAATAAAAACTCTTACTAAATTAAAATTTTTAAAATCTATAATATTTATAAAAATAAAAAATTTTAAATAAAAATAAAATTACTTAATTATCTTTGAATAAAAAGACCAAAATAATTCTATTTTGGGTACCTAATAACTAATACCTCCCTCAAAGTGACCTGCTATTATAGATTATAATTTAAAAATAATTAAATTTGAATTATTGAACAAGTATAAATTAACGATAATAAAAAAATAAAAATACAGGAATATGGATATTAATCAAATGATAATGCAGGAACTGCTATGAGTGATGTGGCCTTCCAGAATCCAGCAGAAAGCTTTTCTGATGTTTGGCCAATCAATAACATTTTATTTCACTCTTTGATGAAGCCCAAATTTGCAGTGAAAAAAACAGTTCTTGAGCTTATAGTAAAAATTATTTCACTTTTTGTTTGATCGTTAACGCTAATCATTAATACCAAATGTTCGAACAGTTAAAAATATATAATAAATTTATTTAAAATGTATAAATATAATATTCACGAGTCTCGATTATAATTCGGTTCTAAACAGTTTCATACCACTTCGAATATGATTCGATCCAATCCAGTCTCACATTATTTCGCACATGACTCGATTTAATCTGACCTTTCATCATAAAACATAGTAAGTATTGGTCCCTTTAAAAAAACTCTAACTGCGGCCAATGTTAAATAAAATGTGGAAGTTTATCTCTTCATTGTAATTTCTTTTACATGAATATTTTTTTCCTCTTTTGAAAAAGGTTTCTTTTATATGATCATATTTAGATAACAGATAAAAGGGGGGTCTATACTTGAATCATTTCCATTTAAAGGTTATTCCCTGCATAGATGTGATTGGCAAAAGTATATTGTGTCTCTTCATTTGTGTGCATATGAGAGGCTCTGCACACAAGGCAACATATAATTGAACCCACTCAGGGTACCAATGCCAATATCTGTGCATTCCTGTGGTCAGGCTTAATCTTCAATATAGGCATGATAGTCTACAGATGATGACACAAAGGGGCCATTTTAACTTAGGGTTCATTTGGTTGCATATTTTTGCAACTACAGTACTGCAGTTACAAATACGTATAATTTTATTTTTTCGTTTAGTTTAGTGTAGTTGAGCTCAACCGTTATAGTTATAATTATATAAAAATATCCAAATGTTGTAGTTGGAATTTTTGTTGAGGTCAAAAATATCGCCATGTGAGAGTACGACACGTGACGCTCGCCATCGACTAAAGGCATTAGCCGATAGAAGAATCAGGCAACAGAAAAGGACTCGCGTCTCAACTCGGACCGACCTGGGCCAAAAGCGAATATCATACCGCCTTAGTCGAATGACGAAAGAGGCGAGGTTATGGTCAACTCTCGGCTGCTCTAGCCGCAGAAGGAAAGACCCTGGTAGAAAAGAGTACGAGATATGGGCGCGAATCTCGTAACTGACCCCAGAATGGCAAGCGGCGCCCAGCATTGAAAAGCGACGAAAATCATGCTTCGACGCGTCGATTAGGGAATGAATATGGACGAAAAACAGCATCCCATTGAGTAGAAACGACTCAAAAGAAAATAGTTGAGAAATATGTAATGATTCTCCATAGATCACTCCGATTACCCAAATCGGCGAGTATACACGTGGTTTCGAATAAATATAAATAACCGAACCATCGAAGAACAAGGAATTCTGCAACCTCGTAAGCCATTGACCACCTATACTTTTCAATACCTTTTAATATCTTCATTTACCGCTTTCCTAAATAACTTTACTGTTTTTCTTTACCACTTTCCTAGATAGCTTTCATACCAGTATTTACAGCACTTCCTAAGAGTAGTCGTATAGGAGTAGTCGTAATTGTAATTGGTCCCTTGTAACCCCTCTTCAGGCAATACAATTTCTAATCGGCTATTTAGGGCATGCCAAATCTCGTCTCCAAATTCTAGTTCGGCAATTCTTCAGGCCGAACTCTATGAGAGTTTGAGTGAGAAGAATCCGACCGAACAGATTCCTTATCGGCCGATCGCTTAATTCCTTTGTCACGCGGCGCGTCACACTTAGAAGGTGAACCCGCGGGCCGATCGATGACCGCACCTGGTCAACGATTAGCGCGACATTTCGGCCCCACAAAAACTATATACAAATTAGCTACAGTTCTAACTACAATAGTTGATGACGAATAAAATCACCCACTATTTAATAATAAATAAATAATATATTTGTAAATAAATAAATTTAATAAAAGTGTTTAGACAATACAATCTTTGTGTAAATTGTAAGAATTTAAATTTTTGTAAATAAATAAATAAATGAAAATAAATCAAAGTCAAGTTGAATTTTGGATCATAAAAGCACGAATAGCCAAATGCCCCTTTTCTGCAGTGTAATTTGCACAGAAATAGGGTCAGAAATGTCGCTTTTCAATCCGAGCCTGATCTCGAAGATCTGAGACCACGAGTGCGACCGTCTCGTCGAACTGAGCGAAAACCATATTAAGCATGTTCAGATCTAACGGTCGGATCTTCCAGAAATCAGCGATGAAGCGGACGGGACCCGCGACTTAAGTTGCGCAGTGCGGAACAGTAAATGAACAGTAACCCTATATTTCGAATCCCCTACGCGCTAATGTTGGGCCAATTCGCCATCCAGAAGCCGATCATAGCACTTCAAATAGTCAATTTGAACGGTTTCGTCGTTCTGGACGCAATGGCGCTGACGGAATTTCCGTTTGATGACTCTAAGGTCTCGAAAAACGCGAAAACTGTATTTTTGATTAGTATTTTATGGACCGCAATTTCATCCGGGCATTTTCTCGAAAAACAAAAATCGCTACCTGATAGGATTCGTCGAGCCGGACGTCGTGGCGAAGTCCGTTTTTCGAATTGACGACCGGAATGCCTCGAAAAGCATGAAATACAGCGAAAATGCGATATTTTGCGCAATAAACCCTAAGTTTCTTGCCTCGTTTTGCATGCCACTGTTTGGAGAGGGACCTGAATGTAAGACTAAAGTGCTGTGAGGGACTGGGCCAAAAATACAGAAGTTAGAGGGACAAAAATGCATTTTTGCATATGCCATATACATGTATATATATGAAGCTTGGGTTAGGGTTTTGGAAACCCTAGACCCGTAGCCTTGCTCCCACAGCCGTCACCCTCCAACGACCCTCTTCCTCTGCCGCACCCAACGGAGGTCACGCACCGGCCGCCGCCTCCACAGTCGCCGGAGAAGGAAGGCATCAAGAATCCTTCTTGATCTCGGGTCTTGTGGAGGAAGAGGCTTGGGAGGACCCTGGGTGGACCGAGTCTGCACCTGAGGCATCCTCTGTGGAGCCGCAGCCGAGCCCGAGGGAGCCGGCACCCCAGCTCTGCCGTGCGCCGCCGCGGCCATCCTCCTCTCATTCCATCTTTCCGGCGAAGGTGAGTTGTTGGGAGTTTTCTTTTTAAGTTGGCCCGAGACCCTGTGCAGTCACCTCCTGACCTCCGGGGGATCACCTTAGTACAGGCTGAACAGCGGCCGCCGTCCCGATCGCCGGCGGGAGTCAACCCCGCCGGAATTATTGTTTTCTTCGCCGATCGGGTGCGCCGCCGCCATCTGACCGTCAAGATCGCGATCAGCGCCGTTGGATCGACGCCTCTCGACGACTGTAGCTTATCCACGAAGTTGGGAGGCGATCGGTTGGAGATCGAGACCGCGCGAGCGTGCCCTAGAATCGGGCTTTCATTCACTTAGCCCGATCGCCGCCGTCCGGCGCCGCCGCGGCCTCCCGACTCCGGCCACCACTGCACCAAGCTCCGTGACGTGGAGACGAAGCTGCTGGTCTATCTTGCACCGGCCCGGAGCCGCTCGGCCGAAAACCGCCATTAACGGCCAACGAAGCTTCACCGAGCTCCGCCGCCGCGCCTCGCCGTCGCCTCCAGACCCCGGCCAACGGTGCAGGTAGGCCTCTCTCATCTTTTCGTGACCAATGGTGGTGTTGCATGGGAATCTTAACGTCAGGTTTGGAGTCTTTTCAGTTGCACCCGAAACTGCCTCGGTCTTCCCCTCCGGCCATCCCCGGCGACTCGAGCTCCTGCCAACCGTACAGGTGAGGTCTAAATGCCCTATCCTTGCTCTCCAGTATTTTTGTTTGGCCCAGGAAACCTGTCACGCCCCGGAACCCGGGCTCGCCAACAGATCCGCCGTGCACACGGGATTTCCCGCGAACACGAAGCGCTGGTAACCTGCTCCGATATAATATGAACAGTAAAAGAGCATAACATCGAGCTGAATAGAAGAACCACATAGTATTTCAGACTGGAAATACAAATACAACTGTAATAAGTACAATAATCTCCCAGTTCACCAAAATAGTACATCCAGCTGGCGGAAGCCAGACCCAAAATAAAAGGAGAATATCACAGTCTGAGTGGTGGGTGCATTATCTGTTTAATAGCTCTCAGCCTCACAGGAGATCTATCTATTCAGCGATCCCCTTACCTTTATCAGCTGCCGACGGCCTAGCGGCTCCCGCAGACGACTCTGCAAAAGAAAGGGAGGAGAAAGGGACAGAAAAATAACAATGGGGGTGAGAACTACCAGATAAACCAGTAGCCTCCCCTAGTGGGTAAAACCTCAACTCTGACGCACCCACTAGGACTACTAGAGGCAACAGGAAAGAACAGTTGTAAGCTATAAAGATTACTGATAAAAAGGAAACTGCCACCACCATGCCTCTAAATGCCAAGAAAATGTATGAATCAGTGTATAAATGCCTGTCTAAATGAACTCAATCTAGTGTTATTAGCAAAACTGGTACTTCCTGTTGTGCCTTGCCAAATCGGGTATAACGCCGATGGGGAATAGTATTTGCCAAATCGGGTATGCCGATAGGGGATAATGTTGGCCAAATCGGGGGTGCCGATAGGGGATAATGTTGTAACACACTCCGGAGTGGCACTCGAGGGGAGCGACCCACACGAGTAAAGTATCTCAGTAATCAGTATCAGAGGTGCCATACATTAGCAGGACTGGATCATGACTACGATCAAAGTGGGAAAACCATCCTCTAGGAAAACCCGATCCCAACTGACGCTATAAACCAGACTCAACCCCAATCTGATGCAAGGATAATCCTCTGGTCGACCGCCTACTGTCCACGGTCACCGCAATACCCCACAAGTCCACAATCTAGCACAACCTTGGCTACACTATCCCGAACCCCTGCTCACACTTGAGCAACAACATCTGAATGCAAAAGACAACAATAAAACATGTTCAAATCCCAATATGATAGTGTAGCAATGAATAGGGGCCTTACCTGATGTCCGGGCATGCATGCAACTGTCTTTATTTTTAAAAGTGGTAAAATAGTGTCAAAGGTTTAAAACAATTGATTTACTGAATAAAATTCATTTGCATGCAAGATCATGGCCTTTGTCTCAATCATAGTGTCCCAATATAAGTCAGCATATCATTTGTGGGGTTATATTAATTTTTAGGGGAATTTGTCCCAGCGGTCCTTGTCATTTGTCATATTAATTTGTCCCAATGGTTCTCATTAATTGTCCTGTTAGTAGTCCTGTTAGTAGTCCTGTTAGTAGTCCTGTTAGTTTGTCCCAATGGTTCTCATTAATTGTCCTGTTAGTAGTCCTGTTAGTAGTCCTGTTAGTTTGTCCCAATGGTTCTCATTAATTGTCATATTTTAGGGGATTTCTAGTAATCCCAGTGAGCTTGTCAAAAATGAGGTAAGCAACAACCGCCCACCTCAAGTAGCTCAAACAACACCCCAGGTAGTCTCCTGGTTGTCCACAGTCCTCAAATCCTGCAAATCAACGCTCCCGGTATAAATACAAATCCCAAAAAGCACAATTTTTGCTGTTTTTCAGACAGCACGGAAAAAGAGGAATTTTTCACCTCTAAAATGAGCTCCTAAATTCTCAGAAAAATCACGGTTGCGTTCCTCGCGAAGAGTAGATCAAAATCGACTCTTAAAACGCCTCGATCTGACGCTCCTACGTCAAGATAAAAATCGGAGAAGTCGGTGCTGTCCAAAAACCATCACAGTAAAAAGGGGGGTCAAAGAGGACCTAAAAACTGTGCCAAAAGTACGAAACGGAGCAAAATAATCAACACGTAAATCGAAGCCCTACCTCTTACGGTCGCGCTGCCGCAAAAATCGTCCAAAAATTCCACCTGGTTAGCCCGCAGTGAATTTTCGACGGAACTGCGACGGGAAATGGGCCTAAAAGAAAAATCGTCGCAGTGCGCCGCGTCGCAGATATCTTGCAATCTGTAACTCCTAAAATCCTGAGATTGTAGAGAGAGAAAGAGGAGAGAGAGAGGAAAAACTTTCGTTAGAGGGAGTTTTCTCAGATTCCCTCTCTATGGCTCGGAATCCAAGGTGCAAAGAGAGGGGGGGTGGGGCTTCTTATATAGTGGGCCAAAGGGAATATTCCCACACGAAATCCTGATCCGAACACGAAACACCAAACGAGCCAACCAGGAAGCGCCACGTGTCAGCCAAACAGGAAACAGCCTGTGCAGGGCCAACCAGATTTCGCCACGTGGCCACGTGGTCCACGTGATCGGTCCGCGCTCCGGGTTCTCCGGAAAAATGTCGGCCTATAAAAGCGTGCCACGTGTCAACCATCTAGACGCTTCTAGAAGCCGGCCAGCCACTCAGGTGCCGCCACGTGGCAAGGGAAGGATTCGGTGCACCCGGTGCACGCCTGGCCCATGGACCGCGCACCGAGCCCCCTGCCCGCGCCTGCCCGCGCTGCCCGCGCTGCCCGCGCCGCTCTCCTCCGCGCTCCGCCGCTGCCCTGCCGCCGCGCCGCTGCCCGCCGCCGTGCGCCGCCGCCCGCCGCCGCTCGCCGGCGGCCGCCGCCGCCGGAACAGTAATTCCGGCCGTTACTGTTCCGGTGAACAGTACCAAGTGTCCAAAAATTAAAGTAAATATACCGTTTTGACCGTTTTCGCGCGCTGAGTCCGATTCCGCCGTCCGTTTCGCCAAATTCTCATCCGAAATTTTGAAAAAGGCTCCCGAAAAATCCCATTTGCTCCGATTTTCGCGCAGAGTCTCTTAAAAATATTCAATTTTGATTCTACAGGCTTCGTTGCACTGTACAAGCTTCCTGTAGTTCTGCGGGAGTCCGGATCATCACAAAACCCCCTGTGATTGATCTCTCAACCTTGCACCCGAGCTAAGCATTTCGGGCATGCCTCCGGCCGCCGCCGCCTCCGGCCACCGGGGCTCGACCCAGCTTGCTCCCGAGACCTTCTGGGACCTTCCTCTAACTGGTGCTCCCCTCTGTTTCAGGTCTGAGCCTGTGTTGCCCCAAGAACACCCAAACCGAGCTTTGGTTGGCTTGTGTTGGTGCACCACCTTGCTCCGGCCAATCTCAGGCAAGCCACAGGTGAGCACCACCCTTGTTAATCATCCCTCAGTGTCATGCTCTTGTTAGACTTCAAAAAAGATCAAGTATAATGCAAGTTTTAGCAATATGTCATTTAGGGCTAAAAGAAATTATGGGCCAACTTTGTAATCGGGCCCCGTGCCAGCCCAACCTTGTGAGCACGGGCTCCGTCTCGACGTAACGAACACGCTGAAACTTATGGCGTCATCGTTGGATTCCCGGATTACAAGAACGAGCCGAAACAAGCAGTTAATATAGCATTTTTATGCAATTTTAAGTACTTTATGGACCAACTTGCAAATGTAACACTCGGGCTGCCCTTAGACATTACTTACGCACCACCTAGCCATTTTGTTAGAGTTCTGTAGGCTCTCGTTGATCGGAAATCGGGTTTCGTTCAATAAATCAGCGATATTTTTCCGGTTAAGCTCTCCGTTACTGTCGTGTCGTCGGGAAGGGTTCGTGTGAGTCTATTACTGACCAGATCTTCTGATACAGGGCCCAGTTGTTCAGCACCAGCCTCCCAGTAGCTGTGCGGGAGTTCGAGGGTCTGCCTTCATCCAGGTGGGTTACTTTCGATCCGGGCTTTAGCTTTTTGGCCCTCTGGTTGCTTTAGTCCAGTCGGACACCTGTTTTTGACTAGCCCTGTCGATTTTATCCATATGACCTATCTTGACAGCTATTGATTCTTTAGACATATCATGTACACTGGTTCTTGACTATACCTGATGATTTGATCCATATATCACATGATCTCCTGATAGACATTGATTCTTTTAGACTCATCATATATACCTGCTGATTTTATCTAGATTAGCCCTGATGATTGTATTAACATGCCCTATGATTAGTCCTGATAGATCTTGATCTACGTGAGACATATCATATGTACCTGTTTACAAGTTTTTACATTTTAGTACATGGATTTGCATGATCTGGTTATACATGTTGATTCCTGTCAGCCGATATATTGTTGATATTCCGATATGCATGATTGATCCTGATCGATAGATGTTGACTGATGATTCCCTGTTGGGATCTCGGCACGTTGCCGACTACCCGGTCACTAGACCGTGAGATTGATCATTACGACTTGCCACGCATCGCTATACTTCACGAACATGGCCGGGGTCGCTCCCCGTGGAGCTTGTTCTTTATCGGTAAAGTGGTCTAGAGGAAGGACCCGTGAGCCCCATATAGCACTTATGGGTGCGGGGTTATGTAGTAATCCGAATTATTTATTTTTAATAAATAAATTAAAAGTGAAATTTGAGTTGGTTTTGAATTTAAAAGACCTTTATTGACCCACTTAGTCAATTGCCAGTGTGCAAGTTGCACGATTTACGAGGCAAAAAGGCTATTTTTCAATCCGGACATGATCTTGGAAATCCGAGTTGACCGTTGCGATCGTCTCGTCGAACTGAGTGAGATTCATATTCAGCACTTTTCGATCTGACGGTCGGATCTTCCAGAATCTAACAAAGAAACGATCAAATAGCCACGACCAATGCAACAGTGTCTGCGCACAGGTCACTTAAGTGAAGTTACTGTAGATGAACAGTAACCCCAATTTTCGGAGCCCCGACGAATGCGACGCTGACTAATTCACTGTTCGGATTCCGAATGTAGTGATCCAGGTAGTCATTTTGAACGGTTCGTCGTTCTGGACGTAATGGCGCTGACGGAATTTCCGTTTGACGACCCTAAAGCATCGTAAAGCGTGCTGAACTGTATATTTTACAATATAAGATGGAATTTAAAAAAATTTTGGAGCTAAATTTTAGCGAACCAAAATCGCTACCTGATAGGTTTCGTCGAGCCGGACGTCGTGGCGGTGTCAGATTATCAGTTTGACAGTCCGGTTGTCTCGAAAAGCGTGAAATAAGGCGAAAAACGCGGTATTTTGCGTGAAAACCCTAGATTTTGTGCTCCGAATTGCGTGCCGCTTTATGGTGGACTTAAGTGTGAGGCTTAAATTCTGTAGAGGACCCAGCCCTTAATATCATTAGTAGAGGGACTAAAGTGCAATTCTACCATATACCTACATATATTACACCTACTCGAGTTAGGGTATCAGGGAACCCTAAACCCCGAAGCCTATGCCCTAGCCGCCTCCTCCAACAACCTCTCCTCCTTCTCTGGGTTTTTCCCAAGTCGCACGCTGCCGGCCACGCCTCATCCTCTCGCCGAAAAAAGCAAGAAACCGATCTTGATTTCTTGTGGGTTGTGAAGGAAGCAACTTGGAGGTTTGGGATCCCTCCAATCCACATCTGAGATTACCCTCAGCCACCTGTGAGCCAAATCCAAGAACCCCGACGCCCAGAACCGCCGCGCGCCACCGGGCCAAATTCCTTTTCTTCTTCGGGTCCGGCAAGGTGAATCCCTTTTCTTTATGGATTTTTCGACAACCTGGACTCTTGCAGTCGGGATACTGACATCCAGAGATGCTCCAGGCGTAGGGGCCGCGGCCTCTCGACATCCGGTTGCCGTCGGGTGGAGAAGGGTCGCCGGAACCCTAGTTTCTTGGCCGGAAATTGCACGCGCTGCTCCGGGGCTCCGGCATTGGATCCAACTTGACCAAAAAGTTCTGCTCGTCCCCAGGAGATCCTCCAAGAAGTTTGGGAGGCTCTGGTGCAGTGTGAGTGAGGGGGAGCGAACCCTAACTCGAGGGTTCTTGGTATTGGCCGCCCATTGCCGCCGTCGCTTCCTCCGGCGCCGGCCAGCCTGGTAAGTCCTGGCACCTTAAGCTTGCCCCTAGACCATTTGCATGCAAGCCATGCTGAGTTATTTCCAAGTTGCCATTAATGAACCCTTGAAGCTTCATCTTCTTCTTCTCGGTTGGGATTGCACAGGAGCTTCCAAGCTTTCGCGGCTGAGGTCCCTTGCACTTCTGAAGGTTCAATAAGGTGGTGCTCACCTTTGTTGGAAGTTTGGCCGAGAGACTACTGGGCTCGGCCAACTCGAGCTCTACCAATGGAAGGTTGAGATCACCTTGCTCCCAAAGCTGAACCAACAGTACTTCTACCTCCCACAGGTGAGCCCCCAAGCCTTTGTGATGTCCTTTGAGTGATGCTCAACTTGGTTTCTGTCCAGAGTCCCTGGATTAGCAACTAACCAAAAACCAGTCCTATATAAAGTTTAGGTGGTCACTTGACTACAGCAGGTAATTGGGTAACTTGGCTGAGGCCCAGAAGTGAGCCCTCGACTCTCTTGACCCTATTTAGCATGGTGCTCACTCTAATTCCGATAAAGAAACAAGTTGTTGGTTTAATTTTGCAATGTAGCTTATGTGAACTTAGTTTTTATGGGCCAACTTTGCCCTCGAGCTGCGTGTCCACCCAAACTTGTGAGCACGGGGTCTGTTTCGTCAAACCAGACGCGCTGAAACTTACGGCGCTGATTTTGGATTCCCGGAGTGGGAGATCGAGTCGAAACAGTGCTTAGATTAACGTATTTATGCAATTTTAGAATGTTTTAGGTATTTTGATGCAAAAATAACATGCTGGCTGTCTTTAGACAGTAATTACCCGCCGACTAGGTATTTTGCTTAAGTTTCGTAGACTCCGGTTGAGCGGAAATCAGATACCGTTCCGTAAATTGGCAAAATTGCCGGTTTTACGGTTCCGGCATGAGTCACGTGATTCGATATGGATTTCTGATCGTTTATAGTTGCCTCTGATCATTCTCGACACTGTCCTGACTGGTCTAGTGTTTGGAGGTTGCTGTTTGAAAACCCCAAAGTCCAAATTGGACTTTAAGTGAATTGCGGGGGTATTTTGTAATGTATGGACACAGTTTTGTCGGGATGAGTATGTTTGAGTTGTTCCCTGATCATAATCTTGACTTAGGTTGGCAGAGTATGTTAGATTTTGCGCAAAAATAAACGCAGCGGAAAAAGAAATCAAATAGGCAAATATGAAAAAAATTGAGATCTGATCTCAATTACGCAAAACAGGATCCCTCATGTATCTAAGATTAAAAGGAAGAGGAAGATCTCATCTTCACCTTTGCGCGGGGAGATCTACACCGCAATTTGATGATCGTGGAATTTGGTTCTCTTGAAGCCGCACACGCGTCCGGCCTCTACGGGTATCCACACGAGGTTGTCGACTTGATCGAAATTCTCACCGGGGTGCTAGCTCCCTTGCAGAGAACGTCTTTCTTTTAATGTGGATATTTAGAAAAGAGGAAGACGAGGAAAGATGACGGCTAGGGTTTTCTTTTTCTTTTTTTTTCTCTTAAAGAAAACTCGTACGTATAAAGAGGATATAATCCTTTTTATAATTATTAAGATAAACATTAAGATAAACATTAAAATTAGATTTAAGTTTATCTTATCCCTAATTGTTCAATCGATTAAATCCTAATTTAATTCGATTTGAACTCAATCCTAATTTGATCAAATCAAATTATTAATGCAACATTAGCACTTAAGTCCTCTTACAACTTACTAACTATTAGTAAGCCCTCTCTTGCAACATTTGCACTTTAATATCCTTAATTTGTAACAATTACAAATTAGTCCAATTATCAACATATTGATAATTAAGTCCTCAGGCGATTCAAAAATCGCGATCCAACTATCCAATCAGTCATAACCTCTTATGTGTGTGACCCCATAGGTTCTATTCTATCTGGTAGTGAGATATATTGTGATTACCATCAACAATATCACTGAAACTCTTTTCAGTGGGTTAGAACTATTCAAACTCAGCCCAACAAGAATTATCGATCATCATCCAGATAATTCTCGTGAGTCCCACAATCCACCAGTGACGCCTAGCAGCATGTAGTGGCATTCCAGTAGAATGGAATACTGAACCTCTAGGTGCAGTTAACGTGTGATACAATCCTTCTATCCGGAGTCCCAACTAGACGAAGGTCATGGAATTGCTCGTCAAACCTTACCGTCTGTCATATGTCAAATTTATTCGACTCGAGTTTCTAATATCGGAAACCCTTTCCGTTATTTACTACGCCTTGGCCAAGGTCTTCTAAACTCGGTCTCATAAATCACATAGGACTAACTCCCTTCTCTACTAAGGGCGATAGATTCCGTATAGGTGTACACCCTATTCCTACAACGAACCTACTGTAGCCAACATGCACCCACTACAAGGACCCAAATGGCTAGGGACCAAGTGTATGTACAGTCAAACTACAGTAACCCCATTGTGAATAGCCGAGACACCGCAGGTCAAAGGACCAGTCACACTACTGCAACATCGAGTAAGTCACTGACGAGTGAGTAGACATCCAAGTGACTTCTCGTGATGATCACGCTCGGTACCCTTGTTCTCCAACAACCACCTGCACATTCGCTCCAGTGTCCCCACACTGTTGACTCGAGACTCGTCTACCCTAAAAGGGAAGCGACTGTGCACCAATCTCACCGGATCAATCACTGTCCCCGTGATGATCCATCGATCGGGAGCATTTAGGAATTAATCACTAATGATACATGTCTCAAATTCTCAACTCTTGAGAATACGTATCATCATCTTATTAACTCCTTGGACAATTCATGGACACATACACAACACGAATGGAAATAAAAACCCAATAACATTCATAATGTAAAATGTCAAATACAAATTTATATCCTAGAAAGAATATATATGTGTCGGCCAAGTTGGCTTCTAGGGCATACATCTAACAATCTCCCACTTGCACTAAAGCCAATTAGCCATATACCTAAGCCCCATCTTCTCAAGGTGGGCTTCAGTCTTCTGCTGGCTCAGCTGCTTAGTCAGTGGGTCTGCCACGTTATCCGTGGAGTCTACTCTCTGCACCTCGATAAATTTCTTTTCGAGATATTCGCGTATAATATGAAATCGTCGCTCTATATGCTTGGACCTTTGATGAGACCTTGGCTCCTTAGCTAGGGCTATGGCGCCATTGTTGTCGCAGTAAAGTGGAATGGCATCTGATGGCATCACACCTAGTTCCGTAACAAATTTCTTGAACCAAAAGGCCTCCTTTGCAGCCTCAGATGCGGCGATATACTCTGCTTCCATAGTAGAGTCAGCGATGATTGGTTGTTTGGAACTCTTCCAACACACCGAACCACCATTGCACAAGAACACGTATCCTGACGTAGACTTTCTATCGTCAACATCAGACATGAAGTCTGAATCAGTATATACTTGTACTTTCAGTTCTCCTCCTCCAAAGACCAAAAACATATCTTTAGTCCTTCTTAAGTACTTGAGTATGTTTTTCACAGCAGTCCAGTGCTCCTCACCTGGATTGGACTGATATCTGCTTGTGACACTCACAGCAAGTGCAATATCAGGTCGTGTACATAGCATGGCATACATGAGGCTCCCTATAGCTGAAGCATAAGGGATCTGGCTCATTCGTTGAATCTCTTCAGATGTATTGGGACACATTTTCTTGGAGAGATAAATTCCATGCCTAAGGGGTAGAAGTCCCCTCTTAGAGTTTTCCATGCTGAACTTCTTCAGCACCTGCTCTATGTACATTTTCTGTGAGAGGCCTAGCATCCTCTTAGGTCTATCTCTATAGACTTTAATCCCCAAAATATAGGATGCTTCCCCTAGGTCTTTCATAGAGAATTTCTTAGATAACCATATCTTAACCGAAGTCAGCATTGGAATATCATTTCCAATTAGGAGAATGTCGTCCACGTACAATACGAGGAATGTAATAGCACTCCCACTAACTTTCTTATAAACACATGGTTCCTCCTCATTCTTAACGAAATCAAACGATTTGATTACGTCATTAAAACGAGTATTCCAAGTCCGAGATGCTTGCTTAAGCCCATATATGGACCTTTGCAGCTTACATACTTTGTGACTTTCGTCACTAGAAGTGAAACCCAAAGGCTGCTCCATATAAATATCTTCCTCAAGAAATCCATTTAGGAAAGCAGTTTTCACATCCATCTGCCAGATCTCATAATCATGGTATGCTGCAATGGCAAGTAGTGTTCGAATGGACTTAAGCATGGCCACAGGCGAAAAGGTCTCTTGATAGTCAATGCCTTCGCGTTGACTATAGCCTTTCGCCACCAGCCTTGCTTTATAGGTCTCTACCTTTCCATCCGAACCTATCTTTTTTTTGTAAATCCACTTACACCCGATAGGTACTATACCTTTTGGTGGATCTACCAAGGTCCAGACTTGGTTGGAATACATTGAGTCAATTTCTGACTTCATGGCTTCCAGCCACTTCTCGGAGTCGATGTCAGACATCGCCTCGTTGTAGGTTTTAGGATCATCTCCATGTTCCTTATCTCCTATGAGGAACATTTCCTCTACTTCCTCTGTAAGAATACCTAAGTATCTTTTAGTAGGAAGGGAGATCCTACTCGATCTTCGAGGTGGATTAGGTACTACATGTACTGGCTCAGCATGAATAGGTTCCGTAGGTTTTGGGACTCGTTGCTCTTCAGAGACTCTCTCTTCGAGCTCAATTTTTCTCCCACTTACTACTTCTTGAATAAACTGTTTTTCCAAGAAAGTAGCGTGTCGACTCACAACTATATTGTGATCCTTTGGGATGTAAAAATAGTAACCTAAAGATTCTTTAGGATACCCTATAAAATGAGCCCTTTCTGACCTAGCCTCTAACTTGTCCGCCTGTAGTCGCTTGACATGGGCCGAACATCCCCAAATCTTAATATGACTAAGACTTGGTTTCTTACCATGCCACATCTCATAAGGCGTGGTAAGAACGGATTTAGAGGGAATCCTATTCAGTAGGTAGGCTGCGGTAAGCAAAGTATGTCCCCAAAGAAATAAAGGAAGATCAGTGAAACTCATCATGGATCGAACCATATCTAATAAAGTTCGATTTCTCCGTTCTGACACTCCGTTGAGTTGAGGTGTTCCAGGAGGAGTCCATTGTGAGACTATGCCGTTTTCTTTGAGATAGTTTAGGAACTCCCCACTAAGGTATTCTCCCCCTCGATCTGATCGAAGAGCCTTGATGGGTTTTCCAGTTTGCTTCTCTACTTCACATCTGAATTCTTTGAACTTTTCAAAAGCTTCAGATTTGTGTCTCATAAGATAGACATATCCATACCGTGAATAATCATCGGTAAAAGTTATGAAGTAGAGATAACCACCCCTGGCTTGCACATCAAATGGGCCACACACATCAGTGTGTACCAAGGCAAGTATCTCAGTGGCCCTTTCCCCTTGTCCTACAAAAGGTAATTTGGTCATTTTTCCATGAAGGCAGGATTCACAGACTGGATAAGACTCAGAAGTCAATGGGCCCAGAAGCCCATCTTTCTCCAATCTGTTAATCCTTTCCTCTCCAATATGACCAAGCCTTAGGTGCCACATATACTTTAGGTTTATCTCTTCTCTAGGTCTCTTAGACCCAACGGCACTCACTTCCTGCTCGGAAATATTTACAGATACATCCATATGTAAATGGTAAAGACTGTCTATCATAAAACCACGACCAACAATTTTATTTCTAAAATAAATTGTGCAGTAGTCTTTATCAAAATTAAAAATATAATCGTCCTGTGCTAAAGAAGAAACAGAAATCAAATTCCTGCTAGCAGCAGGCACATAATAACAGTCTTTAAGTAATAAAATATGTCCTAACGGTAATCGCAGAGGATAGGTGCCAGTAGCCACAGCAGCAACTCTTGCTCCGTTGCCAACCCGTAGGGTAACTTCACCTTCTCTCAGCCCTCTAACTTCTCTTAGACCCTGCATTGAAGTACACAAATGAGAACTTGAACCAGAGTCTATAACCCAACTGGAAGTAGAGGTAACCGTAAGGTTAGTTTCTATTACGAGCAGGTCTAACATACCTTCCGAAGGTGTGTCTTTCTTTTTGTTCTTTAGGCTCTCCAGATAGACGGGACAATTCCTCTTCCAGTGGCCATCAACATTGCATTGGAAACATTTTCCTTTGTCAGCGGCCTTCTTCTTAGGAGCTTCCCTTTTGGGCTTGTTTTCAGTCTTTTGTTTCTTCGCGGGTTTCTTCTTCCAATTAGACTTTCTTTTGGAAGAGGAAGCCCGCTCCACAGCTAAAACCGAGCCCCTTGAACTCTTCAAGGTTCCCTCAGTCGTTACCAACATGTTCAATAACTCAGCATTGGTGCAGTCCATTTTATTCATATGGTAGTTTACAATAAATTGTCCATATGAATCTGGAAGAGATTGCAGAATCATATCAACTTGCAATTCCTTATCCATTTTCATGCCGAGCTTCTCAAGCTCCTCGAGGTCTTTGATCATTGTCAAACAATGATCATGAACAGACTGCCCTTCATGCATCTTGGCTTTGAAGAGTCTTTTGGACACTTCAAAACGTGCTGATCGGCTTTGCTCACCATACAACTCCTTGAGGTGAGTTAGCATTTCATTAGCAGTCTTCATATCCTCATGCTGGCGTTGAAGTTCATTTGACATCGACGCTAGGACGTAGCACCTTACTTTATTATCGTCATCCATCCATTTTTCTTGATGGTTTGGTGACATGGGAGGGTTCTGGTCGAGAACATAACTAAGCTTTTCGGAACTCAAAACTATTTTTAAGTTCCTAAGCCAATCTTTATAATTTGTTCCGGTTAAGCGGTTAGTTTCGAGAATGCGAGAAAGAGGATTGGAAGCGGACATTTTGTTCTGCAGAGAGTAAAGATTCAAATTAGATATTTGTATTTGTTTCATAATTTTGTTTTAGGGATTTTTTTAAAAACAAACGTTAACCTCCCACTATTTCCTCGAGTCTCTTACACTCCTCAGGTAGAGAAACGGAAACCCAACGCGATAAGGGTTTCAAGTGGGTACTACGGTCCCACCAGTTTACCGCACCACCTCACCTGACAGATATTGGTGACACGAAAACCAATGAGTGGACAACTCTTGTCCAATGCTTCTTAAGCAAATTGCAGCGATATTCGATCTCTAAGTCCTGTAGGCCTCACCTGACAGATATTGGCCTCATTCTTTAGTTAAGTCAGACCCACCGTTCAAACGCGTAAGCAAAGCCGTCATTGGGTCCCTCACCTGACAGATATTGGGCCCAACCCCATCTTTACTTCGCAGCATCTTATGCTAATAGAGTGGTTGCGCCTTTCCAATGCAACTGACCACTGTAACCAGCCGTGCCAATCAACACCAGAAAAGACGCCCGCACTTCTACAACGGTGGAAGACCGCTCGACTTAATATTTATGAGGAGATTTGCATTTAGGTCTCATATTTAATTTTATTTATTTACATCTCATGCAAATAAAGATAAACTGCACATAAAAATATAATGCAACCGGTGATGATCATGGATCTAAAAAGAAGATTCGTGCTCGAGCCACTGAGCTGGAATCGGGGTCTAGGGGTCATAAATACAAGCACACGCACGTCATTGGTTTGATCGTCTTCAACTTCTTGATCCAATCCGGAGCTACAACTTGATTCGATCACCATCAACTCTTGATTCGACCGCCATCAAGTGCTCGTCTCGATCTGGGCTTGTTGTGTGCTAACGGCTTCCCACCAATCAACCAATGACGTACAACCATACATAATACAACCCAATTAAAGAATAAAATAACTTTTATCTCTAATCTATTGAGACACGCAGGTCTCTAAATAAAATTGGCTCGTGCTCGCAGGCACCCAAGCAGCCCTAACACAGAGTCCTTAATTTAAACAAATTTAAAATTACAGGATTCCGCATACATATCATACATCACATGTCCATACAAAATAAATCGGTTGCTATCCATGATCATCACCCATATGTATCTCATACATCACAATCATAATAATTAATTTTGGATATTTTAATTAACCGTTTACCAATTATCCAGAAAAATAGGTGATCAAATCACCATAACGATACGATCTCATCAATCGTTTGATTTAACTAAACAGTTAATTCATACAATTTTGATCAATATTTTAATCCGCAAAAATATCTATTGATCTCATCAATAATTCACATCTTATGTGAAAACAAAAACTATATAAAATTTGATCTCATCAATTTTTACGATAAAATAAATTGATCTAATCAATATAATAAAATTTTAAAATAAATTTTGATCTTATCAAAATTATATAAATATTAAAAACAAAATTTGATCTCATCAAATTTTACAAAAATAAATTTTATTTTATTTATTTTATTTTATTTTAATTCTGCGGATCAAAATAATTTCGAATTGATCAAAATTTAATAATTCTTTGAATATGGTAAAACGATTTAACAATCATTCAATAAAGAATGATTTAAAATATCCAAAACTATAATTTTAATCTTAAATAACATGAGGATGGCTCTGATACCACTGTTAGATTTTGCGCAAAAATAAACGCAGCGGAAAAAGAAATCAAATAGGCAAATATGAAAAAAATGAGATCTGATCTCAAAACGCAAAACAGGATCCCTCATGTATCTAAGATTAAAAGGAAGAGGAAGATCTAATCTTCACCTTTGCGCGGGGAGATCTACACCGCAATTTGATGATCGTGGAATTTGGTTCTCTTGAAGCCGCACACGCGTCCGGCCTCTACGGGTATCCACACGAGGTTGTCGACTTGATCGAAATTCTCACCGGGGTGCTAGCTCCCTTGCAGAGAACGTCTTTCTTTTAATGTGGATATTTAGAAAAGAGGAAGACGAGGAAAGATGACGGCTAGGGTTTTCTTTTCTTTTTTTCTCTTAAAGAAAACTCGTACGTATAAAGAGGATATAATCCTTTTTATAATTATTAAGATAAACATTAAGATAAACATTAAAATTAGATTTAAGTTTATCTTATCCCTAATTGGTTCAATCGATTAAATCCTAATTTAATTCGATTTGAACTCAATCCTAATTTGATCAAATCAAATCATTAATGCAACATTAGCACTTAAGTCCTCTCACAACTTACTAACTATTAGTAAGCCCTCTCTTGCAACATTTGCACTTTAATATCCTTAATTTGTAACAATTACAAATTAGTCCAATTATCAACATATTGATAATTAAGTCCTCAGGCGATTCAAAAATCGCGATCCAACTATCCGATCAGTCATAACCTCTTATGTGTGTGACCCCATAGGTTCTATTCTATCTGGTAGTGAGATATATTGTGATTACCATCAACAATATCACTGAAACTCTTTTCAGTGGGTTAGAACTATTCAAACTCAGCCCAATAAGAATTATCGATCATCATCCAGATAATTCTCGTGAGTCCCACAATCCACCAGTGACGCCTAGCAGCATGTAGTGGCATTCCAGTAGAATGGAATACTGAACCTCTAGGTGCAGTTAACGTGTGATACAATCCTTCTATCCGGAGTCCCAACTAGACGAAGGTCATGGAATTGCTCGTCAAACCTTACCGTCTGTCATATGTCAAATTTATTCGACTCGAGTTTCTAATATCGGAAACCCTTTCCGTTATTTACTACGCCTTGGCCAAGGTCTTCTAAACTCGGTCTCATAAATCACATAGGACTAACTCCCTTCTCTACTAAGGGCGATAGATTCCGTATAGGTGTACACCCTATTCCTACAACGAACCTACTGTAGCCAACATGCACCCACTACAAGGACCCAAATGGCTAGGGACCAAGTGTATGTACAGTCAAACTACAGTAACCCCATTGTGAATAGCCGAGACACCGCAGGTCAAAGGACCAGTCACACTACTGCAACATCGAGTAAGTCACTGACGAGTGAGTAGACATCCAAGTGACTTCTCGTGATGATCACGCTCGGTACCCTTGTTCTCCAACAACCACCTGCACATTCGCTCCAGTGTCCCCACACTGTTGACTCGAGACTCGTCTACCCTAAAAGGGAAGCGACTGTGCACCAATCTCACCGGATCAATCACTGTCCCCGTGATGATCCATCGATCGGGAGCATTTAGGAATTAATCACTAATGATACATGTCTCAAATTCTCAACTCTTGAGAATACGTATCATCATCTTATTAACTCCTTGGACAATTCATGGACACATACACAACACGAATGGAAATAAAAACCCAATAACATTCATAATGTAAAATGTCAAATACAAATTTATATCCTAGAAAGAATATATATGTGTCGGCCAAGTTGGCTTCTAGGGCATACATCTAACAGAGTATTCGAGCGTTCAGTTGGAGTCGAAGTTCGCCTGCAAACGACAGGTGGGTTACTTTCAATCCGGGCTCTAGCTTTATGGTCCTCTGGTTGCTTTAGTCCAGTCGGACACCTGTTATTGATTTGCTCTGCTGATTAGATCCTATGACTATTTTGCATATCCGATCCTCCTGATTGATATTGACTTCATTAGATCTGTTCATGATTAGCTTAGATTATTATGGTTTCATGCTCCATGATTATTCGGGATAAATCTGATTCCCTTGAACACACTATATTACATCTGCTTTTCAGTGTTCATGTCTTGATTATATCTGATGAGTTGAT
>JAQOTM010000627.1:98593-130725 GCA_029168755.2 Tillandsia fasciculata | reverse complement strand
CACCGCCGGGGAGATTGTTACGGAATTTGAGTTGGCGTATTTCGTGAAAGTGTTAAGTCTTGAAGATTGAAGATGAAAACTTTGGATCATATACCTCAATCTCAAGAAAGAAGAATTCAAAAGGATCAGGTATGTTTAACTAAAGATTTTTGGTGATCCGAATACTTCTTGTAGTGTAGAAACACCTGGAAGAATTTTAATTGCATAAAAATCAAAAACTGGACATGGGACATGTTCAGGATCCGGATCAGACCTTGCAATCCGGATCCCGAAGGGTGTTCGTTCATACACTGGTTCAATCCGGATCGCAGCATCCTTTGATCCGGATCCCGAACACTAGTTTTACCTTTGTGCTTGCACGATCCGGATCAGGATTTGCAATCCGGATCCCGAACATTGGTGTTTGGTGAAACTGTATGAACGATCCGGATCGGACTGCGATCCGGATCCCGAACCATGTTTTCTGGAATCGTCTTTCTTGCTACGACGATCCGGATCACAGCCAATCCGATCCGGATCGCCGTCCTGAAAAATTTCCAGAAACGCTGTTTTTGATCCTTATCTTCTTCCAATGGTTTCTAACCTATAAATAGACCCTTTATTCATTTTCTAGGGCATCCGAAAAAATACGACCGAAAAGAAAAAATCCACATATAGAGAAGAAAGGAAATCAATAGATTTAATTCTATGTTTCTTCATCTATATTGATTGATTTGATTCTAGGTTTTCCAAACTCAGATTTTGAGTAGAATCAAATCAATGAATACTTAGATGGTATTTCCGATCTATTTCTAATCTAAGTATTCGGCGGATCATCACCACCCAAAAACAACGATTTACCCTAAATCGGCGCGTGGACTCGCGTGGCCTTGTGGATTCAAGGTGCAACCGCTTTCGTGGATTCGAAGCGAGGTACGTTCGTGGATTCGAAGCGTGCTACTGGGTGAAGACCGTGGATTCGGTCGGATGTCGTGGACTTGATGTTGGACGCTGAGGATTCGGCGTTGGGCGCAGATCGTGGATTCGAGAAGCGTCGTGGAGCGAGCGGAGAAGATCTACTAGGAGCGTATGGTAAAAGGTTGAGTCGTCTGTGAGTACGTTATATCACCTTGTACGTGTGTTAATTCTAGTGGATTTCGCCGTGTTATCGGTCCCGTGGTTTTTTACTCCGGTTTGGAGTTTTTCCACGTAAAAATCTTGCGTGTTCATTTTATTTTTCCGCATTGGGTTTTATTGCGCAATGATTTTTTAAGTGTTTATTGTTTACACCTATTCACCCCCCTCTAGGTGTTTTTTCCCCTATTTAGATCCATATTAGTAAAACCCAACAAAAATGTAGGCTTTTGAAAAACACAGGGGTAAAGTGAAAAAGCGGTATATTATAGGGGGTTTTTCTATAATTTAGTCATTAATTTCACATGAATGGTTATGGCATAGCAACAAGTTCAAACAATAATGTACCAATCTCACTTAGATAACTAGGAGTTAATCGGTGTAATACAACATGCATGATTTTCATTGGGGGTGACAATTAACAATCAATCTCAGGAATTTCTCTAACAGTCTAGTGAGCATATCGAAATAAGAGGTACACAACAAACCACCCACCTGGAACGCGCAATCCACAACTGTAAAAAACTCTTCGCTACCCAACAACCAATATAACTCGCAAAATACACAAAATCTGTGAATCACTGCAAAACGAACCGCACTCGCATAAATAGGGAGCCTCAAAGAAAAGTAGCACTTGTGTTTTGCAAAACAGCACAGAGAGAAAACATGATATTTCACCTCTGCGCAGCCCTTAGGAAAATCCAGAAAAAATCATCGTTGCGTTCCTCGCGAAGTGTAGAACGAAACGATCGAGTACTTATACCCCTCATTCCGACACTTGTAGGCCGAGAAAAATCCATAATTATCCGTCGCTGTCCAAAATCTGTCGCAGAAAAATGGGTCCCAAAGATGATAAGAAAAAACCCAAAAAAATACTCGAAACGGAGGGAAGCGGTAAAGACAAGAAATGTAGCCTACCTGTCGTGAAGAAGCCACAAGAATCACCCAAAAACTCCTTCGGGGTAGCCCAGGGGACCTCGTGGGCCGAAATGCGATGAAAAAGTCCGCCGAAGAAAGAATGTTGCAGTGCGCCGAATCGCCGAAGACGTCAATGCCGCGGCCTCCAAAAATTACGAAACTCCTTTAGAGATGGAGCACAAGATGAGGAACAACTTTGCTTGAGGACTCATCACCAGAGGGGCTCGGGAAAAGGGCCAAAAGGTTGAGGAAAATGGCCTATTTATAGGATCACCCCAAAAACCAAAAAAATAAGCCAAGTGGGCTTTTGGGCCCATGATTCGGGCGCCCGAATCTTTCGGGCGCCGAATCTGCGCCTAGAGAGCCCGATCGACCAGCGCCCAAAACGCCTAGCACTCGACACGTGTCCCAAACAGTGAACAGCATATACGGGGCCGCTGGGAAGCTGCCACGTGGCCCGACCGGGTCGGTGGAGCGGGTGGCGCCCGCTAATCGCAGGGCGCCACGTGGAGCCCCACGTACGGGCAGCCACCTGCCCACGCGTTGCCCGCACGTCGCCCCACCTGCCCCACCTACTCCTCGTGTCGCGTGGACCGCGCGTGCGTGAGACGGCCACTCACAGGCCGCCACGTGGCCCGCCCAGGTCCACGCACCAGCCCGCGCGACGCCATAGAATGCGCTGCGTGAGCCCGCAAATCCGAGGCCGCCACCTGTCCCCCGCACCCGGTCCATGCACCACCGCCCTTTTCTATGGACCGCGCCACGTGCGCCGGCCAATCAGAGGCCGCCACGTGGCATCCGGCCGGTCCACAGCTCCCCCCATGCACCGAAATGCGCAGAAAACTTCCGGGTGTCCTTTTTGGGTATCCGGACTTAGAAAGATACAAGTAAATAGTCGATTTTCGACGTTTTTCTGTGCTGAATCCAAATCTGGCCTCAGATTAGCCTGAAACCCTTTCTAAAATTTGGCGAAAGTAGCTGAAAGACAGGCTTGATCCAGAAACCTCACAGAGTCCGTCCAACGCGTCCATTTGACGCGTTGCGGGTCCGACACACCAATAATAGGTGTTCCACAATAAGGGTCACGGGGAAAAGCTGCACAAGGATCAGGGCCACTACAAACTCTTTCGCATACTTGGATTGACACAAATGAATGCCATCATTACTTTGCTTAACCTGCAATCCAAGAAAATACGTAAGCTCACCCATCATGGACAACTCAAATTCGCTTTTCATTGTTTCAGCGAATTTTGAAGCATTGTTATTTCTTGTATCTCCAAACACGATGTCATCCACATAGATTTGAGCCACAATGAAGTTATCCTGAGAATGCTTTACAAAGAGTGGCCGATCGGCTCCCCCTCGAGTGTAGCCTTTTTCAAAAGATATTTCGTCAATCTTTCGTACATTACTCGCGGTGTTTGTTTTAGTCCGTAAAGAGCCTTTTTTCAATTGAAAAATATGGTTTGGAAATTTATGATTAATAAAACCTTTCGGTTGAGCCACATAAACTTTTTCGCTTAAAAAACCATTTAAAAATGCGCTCTTAACGTCCATTTAAAAAAGCTTAATTTTGAAATGGCAAGCAATAGCAAAAGGATACGAATGGACTTGTAGTGACCCAGATCCCCTTATAGCTTTCCCCCGTGATCCGTGGTGTGAAACACCTATTATTGGTGTGTCGGGCCCGTAACGCATCAAATGGATGTGTTAGACGGACTCAGTGAGATTTCTGGATCAAGCCTGTCTTCCGGCTACTTTTGTCGAATTTTAAAATAGGTTTCATGCTGATTGGAGGTCGAATTTGGATTCAGCGCGGAAAAATGCTTGAAAACGGCTATTTGCTTGTATTTTTCTGAGTCCGGATGCCCAAAAAGGAGCTCCCGGAAGTTTTTAGTGGATTTGGGTGCTTCGGGGAAGCCATGGACCGACTGGGTGCCACGTGGCGGCCTGGTATTGGCCGGCTCATGCAACGCGGTCCATGGAGAGTCGTAGCGGGGTGCATAGACCGGGGCGGGGGACACGTGGCGTCCCCGGAGTAGCCGGCGCATGCTGCGCGGTCCACGGAACCCACGCGGGTGCGTGGACCAGGCGCAGGGACGCGTGGCAGCCTCGGATAGGCGGGCTCACTTAGACGTGGTCCATGGGATGCACGTGGGTCACCTTGGGATGCGTGCATGGCAGGGGGGCTGGTGGCGCGGCAGGGCGCACGTGGGCCGCAGTCGAGTGCGGGCCACGTGGCGCCCTGCGATTCGCGGGCACGACCTACCCGTTTGACCGGGTGCAGGACACGCGGCGTCGCCTAGGCGTGCTTGCACCCGCTGTCCCGTGTTTGGGGACACGTGTCAAGCACTGGTGATTCTGGGCGCTCGTCATTTGGGCCGTCAGAGCGGGCTGTCGGCGCTCGAAACATTCGGGGGCCCGAATCTTTGGCCCAAAACCGTGACACCTCCATTTCTTGGGCTGGGCCTATAAATAGGTCCCATACTGCTTCCTTTTTCCCTTTTTTTGGACATTTTCACATAGGGCTTTTTACGGTGAACTTCTTCCTCACCCTGCTCTGCACCTTGTGAAGGAGTTCTAGGATTTTTGGAGGCCGCAACATCGACGTCTACGGCGACTCGGCACGCTTAGACGCTCCTTCTCTGGCGGCCTTTTCCGTCACGTTTCGGTCCGCGGACTCCCGTAGGCTGCCTCGACGGAGTTTTTGGGTCATTCTTGCGCTTGTGTTTCCACGACAGGTAGGGCTACGATTCTCGTATTTATAGTTTCCTTCCTTTCTGAACTTTTCTCGGGTTTTTCGAACCTTCTTGTGACCCCCTTTTCTGCAACAAGATTTTGGACAGCATTGGAGTATTAGTGGGATTTCTCGGCCTACAAGTATCGGAACGAGGAGGGCAAATACTCGATTTGCATTTACTCGTCGTGAGGAACGCCATCGTGATTTTTCTGGATTTTTTGGAGGTTGTTTCGAAGGTGATAAGTCAACTTCTTCTGGACTGAATGCAGCCAATTCGTGGTCGTGAGGAGTTTTGGGCTTACCGCGGTGTTCTAATTGTATCTTGGCCTACAGGTGTCGGAACGCGACGTGCGAGTACTCGATTTGCATCTACTCGTCGCGGCGATAGTAACGGTGATTTTTCTAAAATTTTTAGAGGTTATCTCGCAGGTGAAAATTGATCATCTTCTGGGTTGTTGCGCGGATAGCGGCACTGTGTTAATTGTGGGATTAATTTGTGCACCGTTTTGGTTGTTTTGCAGTTTTCGCGGTGAGCCGGGATTTTCTTTGTGAGAGGGTGAGTTTGGATCCATGCTTCGCTATCGAGGTAGGTGATTATTGTGGACCTCATATTTGACATACTCACTAGGGATATTAGAGTAATCCCCGAATTAGGATGTCGATTAGTACATTGTGGATAACTTGCATGCTTGTAGGATTTGATGTATGCCATGCTAGTATTTAACCTTCTTATGAGATCGATTATTATATTTGGGACATTATGCTCTAATATATGTAAGAACATTGTTAAATGTCTTTCTTTTATTCAACATGAGGACACTTGCATGCTTGTATGGACATCTAGATAGGCCATCTTTTACTGCTACACTATCATGCTGGGATTTGACTTAGGAGAAACCATGCTTGTTCTTTTCTCCTTTCTATTTAGATTCATGATATTTGTTGCTCGGGTTCGAGCAGGGGTTTGGGATAGTGTAGTCGGGACCTTGGGTCTGGGACAGGTTAGACATTGATTGTGGATAGTGGGGATTGTGGCAACCGCGGACATTGGGCGGTTGACCAGATGTCGGTTGTTGGACTTGATTGTGGATAGTGGGGATTGCAGCAATCGCGGATATTTGGCGGTTGACCGGATGTTAGTTGTTGTACCAAATTGGGGATTTGTGGGGTGTTGCAGCGACCGCGGATATTGGGCGGTTGACCAGATGTGTACTTTTGCATCAGATTGGGGATCGAGATTTCTGTGAGGATGGTTTTTCCCACTTTGATCATAGTCGTGATCCAGACCTGCTATACTGAGATACTGTGATATGGTTACTTTACTCGTGTGGATCGCTCCCCTCGAGTGACACTCCGGAGTAGGCTTTAGGGTCGTGCCGGGTGCCGGTTAGTTGGTTATTTGGAGATCGAGCCGTGTGTCGATCAGCTACTGGGTTCTTGAGTTCGACAGCAGAGCAGGCAGTACCGGTTTTTACTGGTCCATTGATTGGGTTTATTCAGGCAAACACATTTATGGATGCATACATTTAGCTACTCTTTCTGGCAATGCATTTAGAGGCATAGTAGTGGTAGTTTCTTTTTATTAGCAGTTTTTGTTCATAGCTTACCACCTTTCTTTCCCTTTTGCCTCTGATAGACCTAGTAGGTACGTCAGAGTTTGAGGCTTAACCCACTAGGGGAGGCTACTGGTTTTCTAGTAGCTCTCACCCCTATTATTGTTTTTCCTCTTTTTCTCCCTTTGTTTTGCAGAGTCTTCTGCGGGAGCTGCTGGGCCTTCAGCGGCAGATCGAGGTAAGAGGATAGCTGATTAGATAAATCGTCTGCCCCGACAGTGAGTCTAGCTGGACTTTTGTTGTATCCCCATTCTCTCAGACTATTCTACTTTTTTTTTTTTTTTGGGTCTGGCTTTAGCCAGCTAGTTGTATATTTTTGGTAAGTTGGGAGAGACATATGTATTATTATTACAGTGTACTTTATTTTACTTCCAGTTTCAATCTGAGATGTAGTAGTTTTTAGTTCAGCTCTATTTTTGTGCTCTTTTATTATATTTCTTATATCTGAGTAGGTTACCAGCGCTTCGTGTACGTAGAAAATTCCGTGTACACGGTGGATCTGTAGGCGAGCCCGGGTTCTGGTTTACACCCGGGGTGTGACAGATTAGGTTGGTACCAGAGCTTAGGGATAGGTCAGTTGGGACTTAGGAAACCCTAGGCTTTTAGCAAACCCTAGGATGATAGGGCGTGAGGGGCGTGATATTTTGCGAAAGTCGGTGTTTTAGTCATTTGACTCTTCCAGTGAGTGAAGAGAGATCGACATATCCTATTTCTACTGAACAATTATGTTGGCTGCAGATAACATAAAGTTAAAAAAATAGGAGGATGTCTTTGACTTTAGCTAGTGTAGGCGCCCGAATCGTCCGGGCGCCCGGAGATATGTGTTTGATCCGTCGCACATGATTGACTTCACTCCTTTGGAGATCAGCAAGGACCTGGTTTATGAGGAGCGCCCGTTGCGGATTCTTGCTCGTGAGGTGAGGGAATTGCGCAACCGGGCTATTCCGTATGTGAAGATTTTATGGAGCAATCACGAGGAGCGAGAGGCTACTTGGGAGTGGCGTGTGCGACCAGCTGGTCCGCCTGGGACGCAGCTTCTCTCATGGGTAGAGTTCCGTAGCATGCTTCTTGGGGCCTTCTTTCCAGAGAGTGTTCGGCAGAGACTAGAGGAGCAGCTGAAGAATCTCCGCCAGGGAGATAGGCCCGTGCACATGTATATAGCTGATTTCAATCAGCTGTTAGCTTGCTTGCCCCATGTGGCCAGAGATGAGACCCACCGAATTTTTGGGCCCATTTTCGGGCTTGCACCGGATTGGCCGGCTCACACGGCGCGGTCCACAGAAGTTGGCGCTGGTGCATGGGCCGAGTGCAGGGGACACGTGGCGGCTCCTGAATGGCGGGCTTGCGGTGCGCGGTCCACGGGGACTTGCGGCCTGGCGCATGGACCAGGGCGCGCCACGTGGCGGCTGAGGAGAAAGTCACAGTTGTTCGCCGACACCTTGAGACAGCCCAGAGTCGTCAGAGGAGCTACGCTGATACTCGGCGGCGAGATCTAGAGTTTCAGATTAGTGACCAAGGCCGGTCCACGGCCTCCCCCCATGCACCAAAATGCGCGTAAAACATCCGGGAGCCCGTTTTTGGGCATCCGGACTCAGAATCAAACAAGCAAATAACCGTTTTCAAGCATTTTTCCGTGCTGAATCCATTTCCAACCTTTGTTTGGCCTAGTTCCTTTCAAAAATTTCAGCAAACCTAGCCGAAGGCCAACACGTGTTGGGCCCGGCACAACACTGTGCGCGCCCGAATTAACCAGGGGCCGCCACGTGTCCCGTGGCTCTCCCCCGTGCCCGGCGCACGGGCGCCCGCGAATCGCGGAGTGTCGCGTGTCCCGACGGCGGGGCATGGGCAGGCTGCGCCCGGCCAATCGCGGGGCACCATGTGGCGCCCCCACGTCGCGGGCCACCTGCCCCAACTGCCCCGACCTGCTCCCCTGGCACGTGGACCGCGCGCGCGTGAGCCGGCCACTCGCAGGCAGCCACGTGGCGCGCCCTGGTCCATGCGCCAGGCTGCAAGTCCCCGTGGACCGCGCACTGCGAGCCCGCCATTCAGGAGCCGCCACGTGTCCCCCGGACTCGGCCCATGCACCAGCGCCAACTTCTGTGGACCACGCCGTGTGAGCCGGCCAATCCAGTGCTGCCACGTGGCACTAGGCCGATCCACGGCCTCCCCCATGCACCAAAATGCGCGTAAAACTTCCGGGAGCCCTTTTTGGGCATCCGGACTCAGAATCAAACAAGCATTAGGTCGAGTGTGGTTGTGTTGCTGACTTGTGGTTTCTTGTGGCATTCGCCTCCCCGACGTCGGATCCCTACTCGGGGTACCCCTACACCCCCTTTTGAGCCAGAGCAGTCCGGACCTTCCGAGATCAGTGAGCTGAGGGTCTTGGCGGCCCAGTTGGCTGGGAGTACCCGCCGACAGGAGCAGCGGATTGATCAGCTACTTGCCCAGAGAGAGGCACGGCCCTCGACTATTTTTGAGGCCCCTGCACCACCTGTTGTACCTCTCGTGCCGACGGCACCATCGTCGAGTAGTGGGGCTCTGGGGGCGGCTCAGCCTTTGACCCCGGCTGAGGAGCAGGATATTGCTGAGAAGCTCGCCAAGTTTTGCCAGCACGGACCGCCTAGATTCTCGGGCCGGAACACGCAGTCGTGGGAGGTTGGGACGTGGTTAGTTGCGATGGAGAAGCTATTAAGAGATTTCTTCATCGATTCGAGGTACAAAGTTCACATGGCGGTACACTGCCTAGACGGAGATGCAGATGCTTGGTGGCGTCGGGTGGAGCCAGTGTAGTTTCAGATCACCCGGCAGCTACCCTGGTCCGAGTTTCGACGCATGCTACTAGGAACCTACTTTTCGAGCAGCGTAAAGAAGAAATTGGAGGATGATTTGAAGAATCTTCAGCAGGGCAATCGATCAGTTCAGGTTTACTATCATGAGTTTATGCAGTTGCTTAACTGCGTGCCCTTTGTCGCCAACGATGGGCCACATCAGGTTGAGCTGTTTGAGACCGGCCTTCACAGCGAGATATATACCCTAGTACACGCTTAGAGGCTTCAAACTCTTGAGGAGGCTGCAGATCATGCCCAGTGGGTGGAGAGAGGCGACACCGTGGTTGCTAGGCAAGGCGGGATGGTCATGTAGAGTTCCAACAGGAAGCGACCAGCACCAACGATGGGGGACAGGCCAATTCGTGGAGACCGCCACGACCACCGCGGCCTCAGTTTCCTAGCCGTGGGTGTTCTAAGCGACGAGGGCCTGGTGGATCCCAGAGGCCACAGCAGCAGCAGCAGCAGTAGAGGTCGCAGTCGAGACGGCAGAGGTCTCAGCAGCAGTCGAGGCAGTCCCGGCTTTTTGACAGTTGTATCTTCTGTGGAGGTCAGCATTTTGCCAGCACTTGTGACCAGCGGTGGGGAC
Source organism: Tillandsia fasciculata (assembly GCA_029168755.2). Lineage (NCBI taxonomy): Eukaryota > Viridiplantae > Streptophyta > Magnoliopsida > Poales > Bromeliaceae > Tillandsia > Tillandsia fasciculata. Next base: position 120,927 of record JAQOTM010000627.1, on the reverse strand, counting down.
GTTGTTATGGTTGTGGGCAGGCCGGGCACATGCGAGCTTCATGCCCCCTATTGACTTCAGCAGCACCCTCTTCAGCCTCGGCTCCTATCGTATCTCAGCAGCGGTCGTCAGTTCAGCGGCCGTATGCTCTAGCGAGCAGATCACCTTCATCCCACCCTTCTGACCACCGGTCGCCGGCCCAGAGCGGTCGGGTTTATGCCGCCCAGGTGGAGGACTCCTCAGCAGCCGATCATGTGGTGGCAGGTATCACTTTATTTTCTAGCATTAGAGTTCGCACTTTATTTGATACTGGAGCATTGCATTTGTTAAGGATTTTTGTATTGGTGTATTTCGTGAAGTATTTTGAGTTTTGAAGATTGAAGTTGAAGAATTATGGAACACATATCAATCTAAAAAAGAATGGATTCAAAAGGATCAGGTACGTTTAACTAAATAATTTTGGTGATCCGAATATATTCGTATAGTTTAGAAACACTTGGAATATTTTTCATTGCATAAAAATTAAGAACTGGACATTTTACATGTTCAGGATCCGAACCAGCCACATCTAGTCCGGACCCCGAACAAGGTGTAATTCATGCGAAATGACAGTCCGGATCATCCCCTATTGAGTCCGGACCCCGAACTCTGGTTTTGTTCAATCGCATGAATAGTCCGGATCAGGCCAAATCTAGTCCGGACCCCGAACTATTTTTTTAGAAAAATCTCTAAAAAAAGACAATAGTCCGGATCAGCCAAAATCCAGTCCGGATCGCCGTGCGGGAAAAATTTGTTAAGTCAGTTTTTGATGCTTATCTCTTTCCAAAGGTTTCTAACCTATAAATAAACTCTAACATTCATCTTTTAGGGTAATCCCGGTAGAATCCAAGTAACCGAAAATAATCAAAATCCACATATAAAAAAGAAAGAAAAACACAATTAATTTCATGTTTCTTCGTCTATATTTATCAATTTGATTCTAGGGTTTCCAAACTCTTATTTCTTGTAGAATCATATTGATGAATACCTAGATGGTGATTTCTTGTCTATCTATGATCTAAGTATTCGGATTATCATCACCAATAAACAAACAATGATTTCTCAAAATCGGCGCATGGATTCGCATGGCCTTGTGGATTCAAGGTGCTACCGCTTTCGTGGATTCGGAGCGAGGTATGTTCGTGTGATCGATACGTGCTACATTGGTGAAGACCATGATTCGGTTGGACGTCGTGGATTTGGCGTTGGACGCAAATCGTGGATTTGAGAAGCGTTGTGGAGCGAGCGGAGAAGATCTACTTGGAGCGTATGGAAAAGGTTGAGTCGTAGTGTTACATTATATCACCTTATACGTGTTTAATCTTAGTGGATTTCACCGTGTTATCGGTCCCGTGGTTTTTTACTTCTGTGACGGAGTTTTCCACGTAAAATCTTGTGTACTTATTTATTTTTCCGCAACGATTTGGTGATTTTATTGTTTACACCTATTCACCCCCCCTCTATGTGGTTTTTCTCCTATTCAGATCCATTATTCACATAACCCACAAGTGGTATCAGAGAAAAAATAGGGTTGTAAATAATGGTTGAAGATGGAAGCATCAATAGACCACCATTCTTCAATTAAACGAACTATGCTTATTGGAAAGTACGCAGGAGAGCGTTTTTAATTTCCATCGCTGAACGAGTTTGGCAATCAATTGAGTTTGGATGGTCATATCCTACTGAGATTATTATTGATGATGTTCACACCATCAAACCTAGGTCGAAATGGACCAAGGAAAAAATTGATGCATCTTCTTACAACGGCAAGGGAATTAACGCTTTATTTAATGCCTAGTCTCAAACTGAGTTTTCTCGTGTCTCGGCATGTGAGACCATGAAAGAAATCTGGGATACTCTACAAGTTACACATGAAGGTACAAGTTTAGTGAAGATTCAAAAACTGCAAATGCTTACAAGCAAATTTGATTCAATTTATATGGCAGAAAATGAATCTTTCACAGATTATTATACATGATTGCAAGATATCGTAAATACATGTGCTAACTTGGGAGAGAAAATTTCATAATCGAAAGTTGTAAGAAAGATTTTGAGAACTCTTCCCGAAAGATTTCGCCCTAAGGTTGGAGCTATTGAAACAGTAAAACACCCGGACGAAATCAAAGTAGAAGAATTAGTTGGTGCACTTCAAACTTATGAAATGATTTTTCCTACTAACTATTCTTATAGAAAGCCTTCCTCTTCTTCTAAGTCTTCAGATTTTGCATTGAAATCACCAAAGGAAGAAAACGTGGGTTCATCCTTCTCAGACGCTGATAATAATCTATCAATGGAGGATTTCGAGAAACAACTTGTATTCTTGACAAAAAAATTTCGCCGAAGCTTTCGAAGGGAAAATTCAAGCAAATCATCATCTTTCGCTAAGTCCAAGAAAGGCAAAAGATTTTCAAGCTTTAAATCAAGAAAGCAACAGGGTTCTTCAAAGGAAGAACACCGAGGGACAAATCTAGTGCTTCAAATGCCGAGGTTTTGGTCATATCTCAACGGAGTGTCCCAACAAGAATCCGTCAAAAAAGAAAGCTATGCAAGCCGTCACATGGGATGACACTTCCACTTCTGATGAGTCATCTTCTAGTGATGAGGATAACAACGCCACAACATTCATTGTGTCCACAACTTCACCTTTCATGTGCTTTTCATCAATTACATCCAATTCATTGTTTGTTTCTTCCCAGGATAAACAAGTGACATCGGATAATGAACCAAACGATTCTGAAGGTGAAGACTTAGCTTTTGCCTACCATAAATTGTTAAAGGATTCTAAGAAATTGGTAAAGCAAAACAAAAATTTGAGAAGAAGATTGTGGTATCTTGAAGAACAATCTAAAAAGGCAACTTCTGTCACGCCCCACGGTCGAATTGCGACCCGGGCTCACCAACAGATCCGCCATCTGTACAGAAATCCCCACACAGACGAAGCGTCTACCCTGCAAGTCAGATCTATAGCTATACAAGTATTAGAGCTGAAATAAAATAAGTAGCTACAGAAATCATAACTGAACAATGGGTACCGTCACCAATATCCACGGTATGCCCACTAAGTCTACTTGAGGCAAAACAATAGGTATGCAGGTAGATAATATGAAAGCTGGAATGAAACTACAGCTAATATGCCTCAAGTATCATACTCAAAGAAAAACTCAACTAAGAACATGCTATGCATCCACTCGCTCACGAGGTGCTCATTTAACCCAATCTCAGTGACTGCCACATCGGGTCCAGTCAAGCCTGCGCCCCTAGTGTATCAACCAAGGCGTCCCATCGGACTATCTCAGTATCACGCAAAGCGACCTCTAGTGTATCAACTAGGCGCATCATCATCGCATCCGGAGCGTAACTCGAGGGGAGCACCCCATCGAGCTCAAGCGTGTCTCATCTGGCATAAAAAGCGGCATCTGCAGGCTACAATCCTCGATCAAACAGATCGAAAACTCGAATACCCAAATAACCATAACTCAGTTGGAGAACACTCCACGACTCAATCTAATAATGCCCAAATAACATAGCTAAGTCGGAGAACCCTCCACAACTCAATTTGACAAAGTCCAACCCATGATCTAGAGTAAACCAATCGACTTCCATGAAGGGCCGAATATTCCGAAAGACTGACACCTACAACCCAAATCAAACAAGAATAAGCTGCAGGCACAGCCGCCCGTAGCTTCCAACCCAACAATGGAATCAGTCCTCAATCTCTCACATAAAAGGCCCAAAAATTCTGAAAGACTGACGCCTACAACCCAAATCAAACAAGAACAGGCTGCAGGCACAGCCGCCCGTAGCTTCCGCCCCCGAAGTGATACAATGCTCAAACTCTCTCATGAAACTAGAAACTCATCCCACAGAGCTCTAAAAATCCACTCGGCCCCCTGGAACGAGGATACATGCATCCCGAGCTACCCGGACCATTCATAATGCTCTCGATATTTTAAAACACTTTAAAATCAGAGTTTAACTTAAAACCAGTTACAAAAATTTTATGAATGTCCGAATGCATCCCGAATGACAAAAAAATATGCAGTCTAGTGTCAAATCCTCTCTAGATCATGCTAAAAATATCTGGGGGCTCAATATTGTCTTTCTACAATTTTTTAGGCAACTATCAGATTTACCAGCTATAATAATAATTAAGCTTGACATGCTAAACATGCATACAATAGCATTAGAAGGCATTCCATACATCTTGAAGAATTTCCAACCCACCTGGATCGCTTTCCATAGGCAACGCTGAAATCGGCGAAGCGCAGACCCGCTGACGGTCAAAATCTGCCGAAAATAGCACTTCGGCTCCTCGCGCGCGCCCCTCTGCCAAGCATCCAGAAAATCCTCAAGGAGCTCTCAGCTCACTCCACAGCCTCTAACAAGGCTCCAACTGTGCTCCGACCAAGCCACGGCCAACTCCGCCAAGTCCCTACATCCACAGCCCAAGCCCCTCGCGGCTCCGCACAGTGCACAGGGCACTCCCTCACGCACGCTTCTCGCGGCACGGGCAGCACTCCGCTGCACCCCTCATCACAGGGAAGAAGGAATGATGGAAAGAATCCATTTCCAAGATCAAAACCTATTCCTCTGTCCCAAAATCCAAAAAGCCGAGAAAATCCGAAAACTCGAAAAAAACCATCGTACTCACCTCTACTGTGTCCGCGTGCGCGCGAGCTCCCACCGAGCTCTCCTCAAACCAGACAAGCTCTCCGACGCGCTCATGATCAAAACCTGAAGCTCCGGCGCGAAGAAAAACCCACCAAGAACTCACAGCCACTCCCTCTCTCACACTCTCAATCTCCTTCTTTCTCTCCTTCTCCCTCTCGTTCTTTCTCTCTTTCTTTTCTTTTCCCTGGTTCCAGCTGAGAAGAGAGGTGGAGAAGGGTCACTATATAAAGAGAAGAGAGGAGTTAATGCGGTGCTGGGTGGTTGGAAAGTGAATTTACTCTTTTACCCTCACTGCCCCCAAGATCTGGAGGCTGAGTACCGATACACGGGTCCCCGTACCGGTACCCAACCACAAAAATCCCAACCCGAGAGCCAACTCTGCTCAATCCAACATTGGGTATCGGTACCTATCACGACGTTCCGGTACCTGGCCCCACATTCCGGTACTCCTCTCCGCGTACCGGTACGCAATGCCCCTCCAGGCTGCATCAATCTGGGGCTTCCAAATCCGACGCCATCAACTCACTTTTTACTCCAAAGGTTCCCGCGTCAATCTGAAACATCCCGAACTTATCTGTAATCATATTCTGAACCTACTGCGGGCGATTTCACCGCACCACGCTATCTTGCGAAGTCGGTACGCTACACGAAGCCCCGCTACTCTACAACTTCTCTCTCAAACGCTCTTGAAGAGAAAAGGGATAATTTGATTAAGATAAACATTTCCCTTCAAGAGAAGAACGAGCATTTCGCGAAGGAACATATCAAATTAGTGGATAAAGCAAATAACTTCTTGAAGCTCTTCTCCGAGGCTCGACAAGAAAAAATGGAGATGACTGTAGTGTCCCAGGTTTTCCTGTGGCTGTTCCCCTGTTCCGGGGTGTAGAACACCTGTTAGTGGTGTGTGGGGCCCCAACATGTCAAAGTGATGTGTTGTTTGGACTTAGAGAGGATTTGGGGGTGAGCCTGACCTTCGGCTGACTTTGCCGAATTTTTGGAGTGGAATCAGGCTAAACGGAGGCCGTAGTTGGATTCAGCGCGGAAAAACGCTTGAAAACGGCTATTTACTTATTTATTTGGAGTCCGGATGCCCAAAAACGGACCCCCGGAAGTTTTCTGCGCAAAATGGTGCACGGGGGGAGCTGTGGACCGGCCGGGGACACGTGGCAGGCTCTTATTGGGCCGGCGCACGGCTCTCGGTCCACGGAGCGGGCCGCCGGTGCACGGTGGACCGGCGGGCCACGTGGCAGGCGCCGGTTGGGCCGGTGCAGCGCGCGCGGCGCAGGGATCGCGCGCGGGCAGCGCGGGCAGGCCGGGCAGGCGGGGGCAGCGGCGCGGTGCACGGTGGACCGGGGCGCGCCACGTGGCGGCCCCGGATTGGCCGGCTCATGTGTGCGCGGCGCACGCAACACCGCGCGTGGGCGGCCGTACGCGCACGCGGGCGGCGCGTTGACGGACCGGCGCCCGTGTCGGGCGGGCGGCGCCGCCCCACGTGGCGCCACGCCATTGGCGGGCGCCGCACGCGGGCTGACCCGGGGAGGGGGGCACGTGGCACTCCCCCACTGGGCCCGCACGGCTGCCGCCTGTTTGGCGGACACGTGTCGGGCCCAGGAGCGGGTCGGACGGGCGGTGGCGTGCGGCCGGATCCGGTGCGCGTGCTGGGCCGGGCCGGGCCGCACTGTGCGCGCCCGGAATTTGGCGGGCCGGGCTGCACTGTGCGCGCCCGAATTGGGCCGGGCCGCACTGTTTGCGCCCGGAAGTCGGGACATATTGGGAATTTTCCCATTTGTTTGGCTGGGCCTATATAAAGGCCCCCTCCCCTCCTTGTTGGGCTTTTTCCGAGAGAAAGAGAGAGATCCAGGGAGAGGTGTGAGAAGTGAAGTTTTTCCTCTCACATTTTTCTACCTCGTGGTGCGTTCCCAGATTTTTGGGAAGATCGACAGCGGCGTTCCGGATTTTACAGTGTGCCTCGGTTTTCCCCCATTTCGGCCCGTTATCGTCGCATTTCAGTCCGAGGAGTCCCCTGCGCAGTACAGGAGTCCGATTTCGACGATTTCTTCGCCAGTGTGTTCCTAAGAGGTAGGGCTTCGTTTTTCGTGTTGATGGTTTCCCCAGATTCCGATTCTTTGGCACGATTCCCGAGGTGACTTGACACCCCATTTTGCTGGTTGGATTTTTGGACAGCGGCGACTTCGACGAATTATTTCTCGCGTAGGAATATCGGATCGAGGCGATTCAAGAGTCGATTTTGGGTGATTTTTCGCGAGGAACGCAACCGTGATTTTTCTGGGATTTTAGGAGCTCGAGACAGAGGTGAAAATTCCTCGTTTTGCGTGCTGATTTTAAAACAGCAAATGTGTGTTTGGAAATTGTTATATTTACACCTTGTACACTTGTGTGATACTGTAGGACATTGTGACAGCTGACGGTGTGTTTAGAAGACAGCGGGTATTTTCTGGGTACATTGTACACGCTTTTCGAGGTGGGTGGTTGCGCTTTCCTCTTTGTTGACTTGCTCACTAGGAGTAGAAGAGTTCTACAATTATAAATGTGACAGTTAACTTGTGGTACATGAACCTATTGCATAGCCCCCCTAAATTAATTGATAGCTTCTATGTGATAAATCTGGGACAATAAATTTGGACAACTGCCATATCTTGAACCGCATGCAACTAAGTAGCTCAATAATATTTTAAAATGAGTCTTCACACGAAACCTTAGTCGCTTTTCAAATGCTTTTAAAAAGAACACTTGCATGCTTATTTGGACAGCTAGTTAGGCCACTATTTTACTGCAACACTATATTATGGGATTTGACTTAGGAGAAAACATGTGTTTATTGTTATTCTTCTCTATCGATGCATGATGATCGAGTCGGATCGGGATCTTGAGATAGTGTAGTCGGATCTTGAGTCTGGGACAGTTTAGACTCGTCTTGGGGATTGTAGGGCATAGTGGCAACCGCGGATGTTAGGCGGTTGACCAGATATTTTTACCTTATCAGATTGGGGTCTATGGGTTCAGCGGTGACCGCGGATTTTGGGCGGTTGACCGGATGTTATTATCATATCAGATTGGGGATTGGGGTTGCATTAGTGGATGGAGTATTCCCACTTTGATCATAGTCATGATCCAGTCCTGCTATTGTGAGACATTGGTTATAGAGATGCTTGATACAGAGATACGTGATACAGGGATACTTTACATACTTTACTCGTGTGGGTCGCTCCCCTCGAGTGCCACTCCGGAGTAGGCTTTACACCGTGCCGAGCGCCGGGCACCTTGATGAGTTGCGATTGATGACAGAGCAGGCAGTGCCAGTATTTCCTGGCCCTCTGATTGGGTTTCCTTGGGCAGTCAGCCTTATAGATGCATACATACAGTTATCTTTTGGCACTGCATTTAGAGGCATAGTAGTGGTAGTTCCTTCCTGCAGTCTTTATTGCATACCACTGTTCTTTCCTTTCTGCCTCTTATAGTCCTAGTGGGTTTGTCAGCATTCGAGGTTTTACCCACTAGGGGAGGCTACTGGTTTATCTAGTAGTTCTCACCCCCATTATTGTTGTTTCTTGTCCTCTTTCCCCTTTGTTTTGCAGAGTCGACCGTGGGAGCTGCTGGGCCTTCAGCGGCAGATCGAGGTAAGAGGATTGCCGACTAGCTAGATCGTTTACCCCGAGCGAGAGATTAGCTAGACTTTTACTGTACTCCCCTTTTGTATCTCAGACTTTAGTAGTTTACTTTTGGGTCTGGCTGTGGCCAGCTGGTTGTATTATTTTGGTGAGCTGGGAGTATATTGTACTTTTATTTCAGTTTACAGTTTAATTCAGTCGGAGATTACTGTTAGTTCTATTAGTTCAGCTCTGTTTATGCTCTTTTATTGTATATTATCTATCTGAGCAGGTTACCAGCGCTTCGTGTACATGGGAAATTCTGTGTACACGGCGGATCTGTTGGCGGGCCCGGGTTCTGGTTATCCCCGGGGCGTGACAATGACGAAGACCATATTCCAACTTAAAGAAGACTTGAAGAGATTTTCATCAGGAAGGAGCAAGTTGGACAAGTTGCTTGGTCTTGGTCAAACGAATCGTTTGGGCTTTGGATACGTTCGAACTAGTGAGGATCTAAGTTTGAGCGGTACGAAGTTTGTGCCCTAGTCGGTCTCACCTCCTCCTCCGACGGAAATTACCGCAACCAATGTTGACAAGCCTACGTCATCCTTTTCGGGTATAACTTCAACCAAGGTATGTTATCGTTGTGGTTTTGCAGGGCACATAAGATCAAATTGCAAGTATGGAGCCAAACGAACAAAACTAGCACAACCTGCAACGACTACCATCAAGAACAAAGACGGAAATTCAAGAAGAAATCAACCAAAGGTCAAGAACAATGGTAGCACATTCCAGAAGACAAAATTGTCATGGAAATCGAAGAAAAATGATCAATCAAACAAGACGCGTTCACCAAGGAGATCAACTTCACGCTCATTGCCGACGTATTCCAAAACTCGTAAGGTTTGGGTGCGCAAAGGTGAACTCTTCCCTTGTCTTGTCATTCACACATCACTACATGCATATGACAATTCGTCTTGGTACTTGGATAGTAGTTGTTCTCGACACATGACTGGTGATAAGAACTATTTTCAAACGTTTGAGAAAACCTCCGGAGGACTTGTTGTTTTCGGAGATGGACGATCTTCAAAAATAGTTGGCAAATGAACAATTACTATTCCAGAAGGCCCGATTTTGAACAATATTCTATTTGTTAAAGGCCTTAAGACTAACCTCATAAGCATTAGCCAATTGTGTGATGATGGTTTTTCAGTTAATTTTTCTTCTGCTGAATGTATTGTAACTGACTCAAACCATTCATTCTTTTTGAAAGGGGTTAGATCTCAAAATAACTGCTATGTAGTTCCTAATAATTCTCTAGATTATTGTAACCTAGTGTCACTTGATAATGGAACTCTTTAGCATGAAAGACTAGGTCACATGAACTTTAAGGAACTATCTAGAATATCTAACAAAGACGTGGTTAGAAGTGTTCCTAAATTGAGTTTTAAAGAAAACATTGTGTGTGGAGGTTGTCAAAAGGGAAAACAATCTAGATCCACGCATCAGAAGTTGAACCATGTAGGAACAAAACTCCCATTAGAATTATTGCATATGGATTTAATGGGGCCAACTCGTCAACCTAGTTTGGGAGGAAAATGGTACATATTTCTCATGGTTGATGATTTCTATAGATATTCATGGGTAGCATTTTTAAAAGAGAAAGCGGATCCTTTCGATTCTTTTCATGAGATTTGCCATCGTATTATGATTGAGAAGAATGAAAAGATCGTTCGTGTTCGGAGTGATAGAGGTGGAGAATTTATAAATTCAAAATTCATTAATTTTTCCTCTTCAAATGGCATAAAATATGAATTCTCCGCACCTTATACACCGCAACAAAACGGTGTAGTCGAGAGCAAAAATAGAGTTGTACAAGAGATGGCGCGTGTTATGTTTCATAGCCGAAAATTCCCTTTATATTTTTGGGCTGAAGCAGTTAACACCGCGGTCTATGTCACGCCCCGGGGGTTTTTAGGTAAAGATAAGCGGAAATGCGTATGTATTTTTTTTTTTTGTTTTTCTTAACAAATAAGTATCAGCCTCGCCCCCGGTGCGTGTCAGACCACCACATATACAAATTCACTCTTCAAGCGGACAGAGTCTCCTTTGTATATGCACGGCGTCATACTTACAACATTCAACATACAATCTTTAACCACACAGTCACAGTCAACAAGTACGAGAGTGTAAAGACATTTAATCACATTAAGAGGAACCTACAAGTTTGCAAACGGTGTCCACTCGACACCCATTCCTTTAAAAACGTCTACACATTCACAGTAAGGCGGCTACATCGTTTCGGAAAGGATAAATCCACAGGTTTTCAAAGCAGTGCCCACACGACACTTAGTTTTGGAAAACATTTTCGAAACCCCTTTCTGTTCGGTATAAAACATGCCGCATATAAGTCATTAAGGAACATTATAAAGATCACATCACAAAACCGTCTCTCAATCCAACATCCACAACATTCCACAGCCAAGCAATTGAGAATTTAAACTTAGATAACAAGGGGAAGAGATAACCCAAGCAAGAATAATGGAATAAACCTCATCCAGCTAATGTTATTTAATCGCTGCCTCACCGTCGTCCCGACTACTACACCTAGTCAAACCTGTCACTGAGTGGGTAAAGTCAGTGACAAACAAAGTAGATGTCTTAAGAATAACATGGATTTAAGAACAAACCGATTCCACCGGAACCTTTCGCCAAAACCCTGTGCAAAAATAAGCTGGGCACCAACCCCAGAGTACCTGTCGGAGGGACGGAAGTCCCCCCTCGTGCACAACCCCATTGATGCTTTTAACCCCATTCACGGTGCTAGTGCGTCACCTTTAGCTGGCGTGAAGAGGCCCTCACGGCACCCACCCCTTTGTGAGGCACACGGGTCAAAAAGACCACTTCTCCGGAAAAGTACACCCATGCGGAGGCCAATCCGCCTGTGTACGTGCAGCATCCCACCCCAAAATTTGCCGGTGTCGGCATGTATTGAGCCCCGCGACCGCAGTCGCCATAATTATCATGTTAGAATAAACAGAAACATTTATGCGAAAGGTTTAACAGTCCATCTCCTTTGTTAGACAAATTAACGAGCCTTTTACGATGATAGATGCACTTACTGCACTTGTTGCACTTATAGCAAGGGTACCCACCTGGAAATGAAGACAACCGACCGCGCCCGCGACCCTCCTAAGCAAAACAGAGCTCCTCGCGGCCTACTACAATATCCAAGAGCACCATTTAGCACCTCACCCTAATCAGGTAAAATCAGTGGTCCCCACCCACCGTAACATTAAACCCGCAAAACCGAAATCATCGTGCCTAGGGGACCGCAACGTCGGTCAAAAACCTAACAAGTCAAAACCATCGAGTAAAACTGAAAACTCAGATCAAACCGGTAACGCCAAAGACTAACAACAATCGGACCGCGACTATTTCGTCGTGAACTCCGTCGGAACCCAAAACCGCTAACGGAAGTCCAGCAAAACTCAACCCTCAACCGGTAGCCAACTCGGGACATCAATGATTAAACCAGGAAGACCCCGACGGCGAAAATGATGAGAAAAGAGACCCGACGGCGCGCCCCCGACGATTTCGTCGAGGCGCGGAGCATCGGCAAAAATAGCACCCGACATGGCGATACGATGACCAAAAAGGTCCCAAGTGGCCATGCCAAGAAAATCACGGAGATGGTGATCCCAACGGTGAAAACGGCGCTCAAAACGGTGGAAAAAGGGGCAAAAACGGAGCTAGCGAACTTCGGGCTGTCGGATGGTGCACAGGAGCAACCGTGGACCGGGTTTACAGCTCGGTGGAGGCGGCGGCATGCGCCGGGTGCACGCAGGGAGCGTGCATCGCGCGCTACGGGCCGGGCCGTGCACGACGCTGGCGCGCACCGGGTGCACGCAGAAGGCGTGCACCATGCGATGCGGGCCGGGCCGGCGCACGAAACCGTGCGCCGGGTCTTGTGCTTCCGACGCTGCGGGCGTGCACCGGGTGCACGCCTGGACCCGTGGACCGCGCTGTACGAACAAGCACAGTAAACCGTAATTTCCGCGGTTTCTTTCCGTTTTCGCTCCCGTTTCGCGATTTCTTCTCCGTTTTCGCTCCCGTGCGACCCCGGCGAAAACCCCGCGAACATGGTAACGGCGGCGGCGGCCTCCCGTTTAGTAACGGTGGCGGCGGCCTCCCGTTAACCTACTAAGCTCCAATGAAACACCCCCAAAAATTCCCGAATAAATCCGCGGTAATTCTACCGACTAAACCGACGATCGACGAACAACCAAAACACCGATCGGAAAACTCGATCGAAAGACCGATTAAAAACCATCGATTAAACTCGATAAAAACCATCGATCACCCCCGATCAAGAACGAGAATAAAACATGGATCAAAACCCGACGAAAATCCGCGATCGATGTACCAATTAAAACGACCTTACAAGAACACGGAAAACCCCCGATTAATTTGACAAACGAGACGATGATCACTAACCTTAATTTATCGGAATTAATGAACCGATCTTGTTTCCTTGCGGCATTGGAGACCCGGATCCGCTCCCCGTAGATGATGGCGTCTCGTTCCCCGGTCTCCGGCACGTCAAACGGGGCGATCGGGTTCCTCCGCTTTCTCCTTCTTTTCTTCTTTTCTCCTCCGGTTGGGGTTTTCTTTTCTCTTCTCCGGACTAGGGTTTCATTTGGTTTTCGGTACGCACAAAAGAGGAGGGTTTGAGGAGGCGGTATTTTTAAAATTAGGGTTTTCCTTCCGGTAACGGGGTTTAATTATCCTCTTATTATTAATTTATTTTCTTTTATTTTATTATTTTATTTTCCTTTTATTATACGTACGTAAAAAGGAAAAACCCACGAATATTCGGATATTTATCTTCTAACAATAAATATCTAATCCCACGAGATAAACCCCACCTTTTTAAATCCTAGTCACCGATTATTTAATTTTCCTAATTAATTAATCATAGGAAATAAATTCCCAATTAATTTCTCGTCACCGATTAATTAATTCCTTAATTAATTAATCACACGGAATATCCAAACTTCCTCAAAAAGCGTGCCGGATATTTTACACGAATTTCGATGCGCGCCTTAAGTCACCGCGATCTTAGAAACCCCATTCCGGGAGATCCGTACATCGGATTCCCGATCCGATCGCACCGTCGGTCTTCATTTTCCGAGCCCTTCGACAGAAAAATACCCGCACCACCCACCGACCGACTTTCAAACATTAGACAATTTTATTCTACTTAAAGGGCGTAATTAATTAACATATGAGTCGCAAATACACGTAAAAGCCGATTCACTACAGTCTATGTGATCAATTGTATCTATTTGCGTCTGGGCACTTTAAATACACCATATGAGCTATGGTTTAGTAGAAAACCCAACATCAAATAATTTCGCATCTTTGGGAGTTGTTGTTACATTTTACGTGATCGAGAAAATCTTGAAAAATTCGACTCTTGAAGTGATGAAGGAATTTTTATGGGTTATTCTACAAATAGTAGAGCATATCGAGTATACAATCTTGAATCTAAAACGATGATAGAATCTATCAATGTTAAAGTAGATGAAGCTTTTCATTTTTCAACTGATAAATCTACTCCTGATATGTCTCTCGATGATGACTTACCTGCTAATGATATTGCATCGGTACTTGATAAATCTTCTGAAAATTTTGATGCATCTCATGGTTCTCCTAGTTCATCTAATGTTCATGATTCATCACATATTTTCCCGAGTACTCCGTTACCTCAAACGCTTCGAATCTTCAAGGACCATCCGGAATCAAACATCATTGGAGATCCTCAAGAATGAGTAAGAACTCGGAGACAATTGGTTTGTGGAGTTGCATGTTATATCTCCATGATTGAACCAAAGAATATTGATGAAGCTCTTCAAGATGACTATTGGATTGAAGCAATGCAAGAAGAGCTCAATCAATTTGAAATGAACAAAGTCTGGGAATTAACGAAGCCCCCGAAGCAACAAAATATAATCGGTACTAAATGGATTTTTAAGAACAAGAAAAATGAAGATGGTACCATTATAAGGAACAAAGCACGTTTAGTTGCTCAGGGCTATTCACAAGTTGAAGGTATAGATTTTGATGAGACCTTCGCCCCGGCTGCTCGTCTCGAGTCCATTCGTATACTTTTCGCAATTACTTGTCATTTTAAAATAAATTTTTTTCAAATGGACGTAAAGAGAGCATTTTTAAATAGTTTTCTAAATGAAAAAGTTTATGTGGCTTAACCGAAAGGCTTCATTGATCATAAACTTCCAAACCATATTTTTCGATTGAAAAAGTCTCTTTATGGTTTAAAACAAGCACTGCGAGCATGGTACGAAAGATTAACCAAATATCTTTTGGAAAATGGCTATACTCGAGGGGGAGCCGATCGGACACTCTTTGTGAAGCATTCTCAGGATAACTTCATTATGGCACAAATATATGTGGATGACATCGTGTTTGGTTCTACAAGAAACAATAATGCTTCGAAATTCGCCGAGACGATGGAAAGCGAATTTGAGATGTCCATGATGGGTGAGCTTACGTATTTTCTTGGATTGCAGGTTAAGCAAAGTGAAGATGGCATTCATTTGTGTCAATCCAAGTATACGAAGGAGTTAGTCAAGAAATTCGGATTGGAAAATGCTAAAGACTATCCGACTCCTATGGGAACTAGCAATAAGGGATTAGGAAGTGAATCTCACGGAGAAAGTGTAGACGAGAAACTTTACAGAAGTTTGATTGGAAGTCTACTCTACCTTACGGCTAGTTGCCCGGATATTTCTTTCAGTGTTGGGATTTGCGCGAAATATCAATCAGCACCGAAGGAAATTCATCTGAAAGCGGTGAATAGGATCATCCGGTACATCAAAGGTACAATAAATTTCAAAATTTGGTATCCTATGGGCACATCTCTCGATATTATAGGATATTCGGATGACAATTGGGCTGGATCAATGGATGATCGAAAGAGCACGAGTAGTGCATGTTTTTATCTTGGCCATTGTCTTGCTGCATGACATAGTAAAAAGCAAAACTGCATTATTCTCTCTACTGCCGAGGCGGAATACATTTCAACGCGAAGTTGCTCAATTCAATTGATTTGGATGAAAAGTGTATTGAGTGACTTCCGCATCCCTGGGACCTCGATAACTATTTTATGTGACAACACCAGTGCCATTAACATTTCTAAAAACCCTGTATTGCACTCTAGAACAAAACACATTGAACTTAGATATCATTTCTTAAGAGAGCTAGTTGAGTCAAGTACTTTGCAAATTGATTATGTTTCAACTGAAGATCAATTAGCCGATATTTCAACAAAACCTTTGGATCAAAAATGTTTTATTCATTTGCGAAAAGCAATTGGTATGCTTTCTTTGAAATAACCGATTTTTGAACCATTGCTTAGGTTAGGTTTTGTTTGTGTTTTTGTTCTTTTTGTTGGTAATGTAGAACATTAAATGAGCATTTGTTAAATTGACTTTAATTGCATCCTTTCATTTCTTGAAAAATTTATTATGATTTGGATATCATTATAACTCTTTTGATGCAATGATTATTTATATCAATTATTTCATCTTTAATTGATCAAAGTCAATCCCTCATTATATGATCTCTTGGTATTGTTTTTATCTTATTTAATGATTGAAATAAGTATGAACACGAGATCAATTTTTGGTTGAATACTGAATATCTTTTATAATTGATTATCAGTTGAGGGGGAGTTTTTAAAAGTTTCATGCTCAAAAGATGTGGAAAGAGTTACATCCTTAGTGGAGTGTGAAAACTACCACCACATGGAGGAAATAGCTACCACCTCGGTCGTCTGAGTACTGTGTGCAGCTACCACATGTTTTACCAAGCATGGTGTTCTTGTTTATTTGATAAAATATATTTTTTTGAAATACTTGACTCTGTCAAATTCTAATGTTGGTATAAGGTGGGATTTCAAATTGAAAGATACTCAAAGAGCCACTCCCTAAAATATATTAACTAGATATACTATTTGACATACTAGGGATTTCAAATATCTATCGATCTTGGTGCTTCGTTTTTTTTGCTCAATTGATGATTTGATAAATTCATTACTCATAAGATCGTGTTGATGTTTTTGAACTTGCACAACTTTAGAGGATATAACTTTTATAAATTTTCGTTTCTTTATTTGAGATATATTGATAGATTTATCATAATCTATTTCTTTTCATATGAAACAATACATTTTGTATAAAGTTGATATACGAGAATGCATACATACTTTTTCTGGATTTTCTGCAATTTTTCAAAATTTTTATGAAGAAAAAGTTGCAGGCAGTCCGGACTGGATTGTTCAGTCCGGATCCCGAACGATGGGATTTTCAGCACAAAGCCGATCCGGACTGAACTCATGATCCGATCCGAACCGCGGCTAGGTTTTAAAACAAAACGAACGGTTTTCGATTTCTTATTCACTCTAAGTTTTTGTTTTTGCTTCTCCAAGTTTCTCTCTTTAGAACCAAGAGCTTTTGGATCTTTCTCAACTCATTTTCTCTCGATCCAAGTAAGTTTTTTGATCAAAACTTAGCTTATACACTGTTCTTGCTTATTTTTGCCAAAACGTGATGGATTTCATGCCTAAATTTCATGTTTGCACGATTTTTGATCAAATTTCTTTTGAAATAAGAACTCTGGATATCTTAGATTTGTTTCTATACTTGTTATTCATAGTTAAAACAAATTATTGGGCTTCAATTTCAGAATTTTCGATTTTAGGGGAATTTTTTAGGAATTTTCGAAAATCATGGGATTGATCTATTTTTAAAATTCTTTTTGAAAAATTGTCTTGATTCTTAGTCTCTATACATGATAAGGATTGTTTGGGTATAAATTTTCAAAATTTTGAAATTAAACAATTTTTTTCATGTTTTTGAGTTCTTGCTCTTATGTTAATCTTTGAAAACTTTTCAAATGGCGTTTGCTTGGTTGATTGTCTTCATTACTGCTCTAGTAAGCATGAGAATAACAAACAAATTGAAAAGAGCAAAGACAACTCAAAAGGAGGGAGAGTATGTCTCTTTGGAAGAATCGGAAACTGAGTCCGAGGAATGGGAGCAGTTAACTGAAGCCACAGCCAAGGCATCTTCTGCGTCAAAGGGCAAAGCCCCAGCTTCAACAAAGGCAAAGACTCTACCTACTACAGCTGAGAAAGGGAAAGCCCCCATGCAACCAATGTCAATGAAGCGAAAGAGTGTTGCGAGGAAAAGAGGTCGAGCTCGCGAGATTGAGATTGAAGAGCCACTTGCGAGTGAGCCACCTCCACAGGATTTTGTTCATATCAGCACTGATAGAATGAAAGCATTTGACAACCGCTAATGCATTGGAGAACAACATGTGAATGTTGGGAATTTACGAGACCGATCTATAGTTTTTGGTGTTCTTTTCGATCGAGCCGGTCTCTCTCAAATCTGTAAGTTTCCAGAGACTACAGGGTATTGCATTCATTTGGTTAGAACTTTCTACCTTTGTGCGAATCAGCTTCAGGATGTTGAAGGTGGACCAATGGAGTTTAAGACAACGGTCCGCAATACCAAACTCACGATAACACCTCGGGTTATCGGAGAAGTTCTGGGTATGGATGCTAATCTTGAGGGAACTCATTATTGGAAGGGTTGCCCTATGACAAAGCTTAGATTGGCGAAAAGTTGTGGATGACATCTGCATGCCAGAAACTCCATCAGCAGGAAACTCGGTATTTTCCAAAGAACTTCGACCAGAATATCAATTTCTTAATTTTATCGTTTGCTACAATATATTGCCAAATATGCAAACGAAAGTACTTCTGTCACGCCCCGGGGTCGAAACTGCGACCCGGGCTCGCCAATAGATCCGCCACCTATACGAAAAACCCCGCATAGGCAAAGCGTCCAACCTGCAAAGATAAAACTACAGCTAAACAGATATCAGAGCTATAAAGAAAACTGTAGTAAAACTAAAATCCAACCACTGTACAACTTTTAATAATGATACAATCTTCATCTCCAAATATGATCATATACAAAATCCTCTGATACAATAATCCCGAACTCAACAGGGAGGTAACTAAAAATAATACATCAGTGTACATGCTCTCAGTACAAGTCAGATCCTCACAATACAATAGTCTCTCAAAAGTGAAAAAATAAAACTAATCTACTGACTGTACTACAAATCTCCAATGTGGGGGTACAGCTACTCTCCAAATACAGGTAGGGATCTAGCTCGCGACTCCCTCGCCTCGAACAGCAACAGCAGAATCAGCAACACCCGCAAGTGACTCTGCAAAACAAAGGACAGGAAAGAAAAAGAAGGGGGAGAACCCCCAACGGGTGTGAGAACTACACCAACAGGTAGTTCTCAGTGGGTACCGCCACCAGGCCCGACGGTCTGCCCACAAAGTCTACTAGAGGCATAAAGTAACCAATGCTGTACTATAAAGAAAGGCTGGAAGAAATAACTCTACAGCTACTATGCCTCTATCTAAAATGCTCAAGGGGTGATACAGATAAAGAGAGATGCAACCACTTGCACACAAGGTGCTCAATCGACCCAATCGAACTGACTGCCTCATAGGGTCCAGTCAAGCCTGCGCCTACCTACTGCCAGTACATCCACGGAGGACTGGACTTACGTAGGGCATCCGTGACTAACAAAACTGGCCCAGCTAGAAGGATTGCGTTCGTGACTGCCTAAAAAAGGCCCAGCCAGAGGGACAGCATCGACAAGTCGCGATACAAAGTAATAGGCCCACTCCAGATGTGATGTCCCAGAAAACCGCGTAGGGTTTGCGGGTTGTTGGGGCAGCTTTTAGTGGCTGATGGGAGTGTTTGTGCGTTTGTCAGGCCTGAGGTTGGGTTCTGTGATGCAATTTAGAATTTAGCTGCATCACTGAAGGCCTGCGTGGTGTGTCGGTGGCGTTGCGCGCAATTTGAGCACAAGTGATGGACTTCGGATTTAAAAAGAGGTCGCGTGGGTAATTGGAAGACCCGAAATCCTTGTGAGTTGGGTTACTAGTGGATTGGTAGCTCGTCGGCATATTTTGGGGGTGTTAGAGTTGCCGGTGCGCGAAGAGGACGCGAAAATCGAATCCAGTGCGAAAAACCGCATAACGGGGGTGTGCGGAAGTGCGGTGGTTGTACAGTTATGTTTTGGAGAGTTTTGAGTGTGCTGCGTCGGTGTGTCGGAAGCCTCGGTTCGTCAAATGGACAAGAAAAATGGACTCAGGATGAAAAACTGTGCAAATTAGGCTTTTCTGGACATTTTGGGGCCTTAAATAGGAGTTTGGTGTTGCTGGGAGTGGTGGACCGGGTTCACGGCGGCCGGCTCACGGCCCATGCACCGGTGGGTGTACGCGCGGTGCATGGGAGGAAGCGTGCACCCGGTGCAGGGGCGACGCGGACGGATGGTGCACGGGGGTAGACCGGCCGGTGCAGCGCGGTCCACGGCCGCGCTGCACCCGGTCCACGATCTCGGGCGGGCGCCCGGTGCACGCGCGGTGCACCGGGCACCGCACCGCGCATGGACGCGCGCGCGTGGCGCGCGCGCGCGCGCGCGCGTGGCCCGGCTGTGCGGCGTGTCGTCAGCCCGGTCGGTCGGACGGATGCGGTCCGACCCGCCTCGCACAGGATCGGGTGCGAGGATCTGGTGTGAAGAGGAGTTGTTTTGGGTTATTTTGATGGTTTTGGCCTGGTTCTTGATCAAATGGAGGGCTTTTTGAGAGCTGTAAAATGGGAATTTTTGCATCAAAAATTCTCCTAAGGGGTTATCTTCTTCTCCAGCAATTATCAAGGGAAAGTACCATCTTTTAGCATATTTGAAGGGAGATTGAAGTTGCTGGTTTTGGATCCAACTTCGTCGCATTTTCTTCCAGGAGGTCCCCAGAAGTGTAGAAATGGAATTTTGGTATGATTCTTGCGTGGTTCTCTTCACAACTTCAAGATCTACAACTTGGTATTGAAGAGGAGACCTAATTGAAGCCCTAAACCAGGTAATTATAGCAATCTTTGAGACACTTAATTTCTGTTTGAGGTTTCGAGCAGAGGTTAGTGTTTTTACTCCCCTGGGATGTATAAATGGAATTTTAAGTTGATTTTTGTTGGTAAATTCCCAGGACTTACAGAGCTTCAACTTTCGTATTTTGGGGAATTTCCAATTTGGACTCTATGTTAGGTTAATTGAGCCATCTTTGGGATTGTTGTGTACAGCTGAGATTTTGGATGTGGTTTTGAGCAATGCTCAGTGTTTTTGCTCCCTAGGATTGAAGAAGTAGAATTTTGAGCCGATTTTTGCGAGGAATTCACCAGGACTCGGAGACCTACATTTTTCATATTAAAGGGAAAGGCTAATTCTTGCTACAATCAGGTGAAATTCATCATCTTTGGAGCCCTTGGTTCAGTTGCATGTTTGGATAGCGCCGCGGTGTTTCGGCCATAACTTCGCGTACCGATATCGGATCGGGGTGATTCAAGAGCCTAAATTCATCTACTCTTCACGAGGAATCTGCTGGATTTTTCTCGGGACTTTAGGAGATTATCTCGAAGGTGAGAACCTTCCCTCTTCCCGAATGTTTATCTGGGGAAATTTCTACAGTCGGGTTGGAGGTTATTTTCTTGCCGGATTTATTTCTCAGCGTAGAAAACTCGGATTTGGACGTGCAGGTAGTCGTTTCGAAGCTATCGATGCGTAGATCGCGGGAATATTTTATTCGGATTTTTCTGAGAACTGTCGGCAGGTGATTTTTGCCCATCTTCGCAGCTGAACTAATGTAATTTAAATCCGACAATTTTGGGAGGAATATTGTGTAATGACAGTTCGGTTTTTGTACCCAGGAGCAGTGTGGACTGTGCTGGACCCAGTGGATTCGGTGTAGCTGCTATTTCTGGTATCATCAGCTGTAGGGCTTTTGACAGTTCGACTTTCCAGGTGGGTGGTCTTGCTTTCAGAATTTACGATCTGCACACTAATTCTAGCTGATTAGGGATGTGTTTGGATTATTGTTACCTCCAGTACAGCATGATAGCAAGCATGAGTTGGGATTGCTTATTTGTTCAGTTTAGCATGTGTTTCATATCAGCATTCTCCACATCCTTAGTTATTGCTATCTTTGGACTTGACCTAGCACCCCTATCATATACAGCATGTTCAACCAGACTAGTAGAAACCTTCAACTTGGGCTAGGTTACTTTATTGCTTTAGACACTCACACTATCATGATTATTTCATTCGAGATATATATATATTCTGCCTCGCCCAGATAGAGGGGCCGAGGGGTCGGGTTGTTGTGGGGTGCATATACACTCGTGTCGGGGACCGAGTGGTGTTTGATTGTCAGTTCATTGATCAGAGTGTCTTTGGGAGTTGTCTGAGTGACAGTGGGTCTCGGCTGTGTGGTGTTCCAGCCAGTGAGTGAGACAGGGTTTGTTGGTTACAGTCGATCTTGTTGATCGGATTTGGACTATAGCCTGCATGGGCCACATTGAGCTCGACATAGATGCGCAGATACTTTGCTCGGTGGGGTCGCGCCCTCGAGTGCCACTCCGGAGCTAGGCGGGTTACTTGCTATTGCGGCTTTGTCGATGCAGTCCTTCTGGCTGGGCCTGTTGGCAGCCACGGACACCCTACGTAAGGCCGCTCCTTCGGGACGTAACGGCAGTAGGTTGGCGCAGGTTTGACTGGACCCGATGTGGCAGTCATTGTAGATTGGGTGATTTGAGTTGAGAGTCAGTCGTGGTACCAGTCTTCTTCTGTTTCACCCTTGAGCATCTAGTTAGAGGCATAGTAGCTGTAGAGTTAGTTCCTCAGCATTTCTTTCCAGTATTGCATTTGTTACTTTATGCCTCTAGTGGACTTAGTGGGCAGACCGTCGGTCTTGTTGGCGGCACCCACTGAGAACTACTTGGGGATGTAGTTCTCACACCCGTCGTGGTGTATTTTTCCCCAGGGACCTCTACTTTTGTTCCGATTGCACAGGTTGCTGATCCAGCTGATCGA
>JAQOTM010000627.1:72489-98493 GCA_029168755.2 Tillandsia fasciculata | reverse complement strand
GATACCACTTGTTGGGTTTAAGTAATTGGATCTAAATAGGGGAAAAAACACCTAGAGGGGGGTGAATAGGTGTAAACAATAAACACTCAAAAATCATTGCGCAATAAAACCCAATGCGGAAAATAAAAATAACACGCAAGATTTTTACGTGGAAAACTCCAAACCGGAGTAAAAAACCACGGGACCGATAACACGGCGAAATCCACTAGAATTAACACACGTACAAGGTGATATAACGTACTCACAGACGACTCAACCTTTTACCATACGCTCCTAGTAGATCTTCTCCGCTCGCTCCACGACGCTTCTCGAATCCACGATCTGCGCCCAACGCCGAATCCTCAGCGTCCAACGTCGAGTCCACGACGTCCGACCGAATCCACGGTCTTCACCCAGTAGCACGCTTCGAATCCACGAACGTACCTCGCTTCGAATCCACGAAAGCGGTTGCACCTTGAATCCACAAGGCCACGCGAGTCCACGCGCCGATTTAGGGTAAATCGTTGTTTTTGGGTGGTGATGATCCGCCGAATACTTAGATCAGAAATAGATCGGAAATACCATCTAAGTATTCATTGATTTGATTCTACTCAAAATCTGAGTTTGGAAAACCTAGAATCAAATCAATCAATATAGATGAAGAAACATAGAATTAAATCTATTGATTTCCTTTCTTCTCTATATGTGGATTTTTCTTTTCGGTCGTATTTTTCGGATACCCTAGAAAATGAATAAAGGGTCTATTTATAGGTTAGAGACCATTGGAAGAAGATAAGGATCAAAAACCATCGTTTCTGGAAATTTTCAGGACGGCGATCCGGATCGGATTAGCTGTGATCCGGATCGTCGTAGCGTGATAGACAATTCCAGAAAACAGGGTTCGGGATCCGGATCGCAGGGTCCGATCCGGATCGTTCATACAGTTTCACCAAACACCCATGTTCGGGATCCGGATTGCAAAGCCTGATCCGGATCGTTCAACCCCAAAGGTAAAACTAGTGTTCGGGATCCGGATCAAAAGATGCTGCGATCCGGATTGAACCATTGTATGAACGAACACCCTTCGGGATCCGGATTGCAAGGTCTGATCCGGATCCTGAACATGTCCCATGTCCAGTTTTTGATTTTTATGCAATTAAAAATTCTTCCAAGTGTTTCTACACTACAAGAAGTATTCGGATCACCAAAAATCTTTAGTTAAACATACCTGATCCTTTTGAATTCTTCTTTCTTGAGATTGAGGTACATGATCCAAACTTCTTTCATCTTCAATCTTCAAGACATAACACTTTCACGAAATACGCCAACTCAAAATCCGTAACAATTTTCGCCCCTTGTAATTACGAAATTATCTTTAGGGGTCGACGGGGTTAATAGAACCGGCAAAATAACGTAAATGCCCTTCTCTCCTTTCCCGTCCACCACTCCCCGCACGCGCTCCCGCATGCCTGCAGTGCCCACACGCGCACGCTGCGCGGCACGCTCAGCCTGCTCTTCTGCATCGCCGCCACCAGCGCAATCTTCCCTCCGCCGCCGCCCTCCCGATCGTCGTCGAGCTCCACGATCCTCGGTGATCACAGGAACCGCCGCATCGGCGTCTCGGCGGCTGCAGCTTTGACCACGTCCCCACGGCAAACGCGTCCCGCAGCGCCATCGTCCTCGCGGCGAACGCACCTCGCAACGCCGCGTACGCCTCGGTCCGCAGCCGCGTTACAGTCGTGCCCGAGTCCACGATGAGCCCGCTGCTTCCCCACTCGTCCACCGCAAATGCGGACCCCGGGATCGAGAGCATCTGCCCGCCTACGCTGATCCCCCGCAGCCCCACGTAGTAGAAGGTCTCCATCTTACGGTTCCGCAGCAGCGGCGCCCTCACCGCCGAGGGCGAGTCGCGGTCCACGAGGCAATAGGAGAAGGACTTGGCGGAGATCTGGAAGGGGAATAAGAGCGCGCCGCCACCCAGGGCCAGCAGCCCTGCGACGCCGACGAAGAGGCCCTCGTTGTCGTGGCTGCACCCGAAGGCGACGTCGCGCACCGGCTCGGAGCTCCCGAGCTTGAGGAGGAGGAGGGGATAGAGTTTGAAGGGTATTTTTGGTATATCACCTAAGAAATTGATGGTTCACTTACGGAATGCTGATGGTGGGGGGGGTAAATGCACAATTTCCTAATTACGATAAGGCAAAATGTAGGCTTTTGAAAAAAAGGCGGTATATTATAATTGGATTTTTTGTAATTTAGCCTAAATTAATTAGTATATTGAGACGTTATGATTTATTTCATGCGAGAACACTGTTGGACACTTTTCTTTCTATTTTACATGAGCGCATGCTTGTATGGGCATCTAGATAGGCCACTTTTTACCGCTACACTATCATATTGGGAATTGACTTAGAAGAAACCATAATTATTTCTCTTTTGTATTTTATCCAGAGATATGACATATGTTGCTCATGTTCGAACAAGGGTTTGGAATAGTGTAGACGAGATCTTTGAATCTGTGACAAGTTGTACTTAATTATGGATTGATTGGGTGTTGTGGCAATCGCGAATAGTAGACGGTTGACTAGATATTAAGTATTTTATCAGATTGGAGATTTGTGAGGTATTGCGGCAACTCAAATTCGAATTTTGAATTTAGATTCGGATTTAGATTTTAATTCAAATTTAAAATTTTGACCAAATTCAAATTTGAATATTAATTTGTAAAATCTGTTGAATTCGAATTTCAAACTCAAATTCGGATTTTGAAAAGTCCGTCACAAACCCCACCCATCATCCAGCCAGACGACAGATGGTTAGCTGGCATGTCGAGACATCCACAATAGAAGGAAGAAAACAAAAATTACGTCAAAAGCACTTCCTTCTCAATGTAAAAAAGACTGACGCATACATGAAACACAAAAAATAAAAAAACAACAATAACTAAAAAGTTACATTAAATTTTTTCCTCATAGGTGCTGATCAATATAAAAATAATATTATCAAAGGACCAAGACATTTCCGTAACTTAGGTAACTAAGAAACGTGGCCCTCGAATGCACCAGTCTCTCGTAGGGAGGTCAAGTAACGCTGCCCACATAATTTTTAGTTGAGAGTTTTTGAGATGGTAATGCGGATTTTGATGGGTTGTTGGGAGATAGATCAATCTATGGACTGAGGTAACGCGTATGGTGCTTCAGCATCCATCGTGTCCTTTTTACGGAGGTCCCAACAATCACATTATTTAGAGTAAAAATGTACGAAAACTAATCATTCTGAAGGGTTGCTGAGAGATGGATCGATTGATGAATTTAGCAAAAGTTGTGTGGCGCTTCACCCTTCATCGTGGCAACAACACTTTGTCTCTTTGGAAGGAAGTATCAACTACATCTTTTCGAGCAAAAGTGTATGAAAAGAGCAAGGTTACTTATACACGCCCAATACATTCCAAAAGGAATGTACGATACATAATTTATTCATCCAAGATTAAGATGGTCTTCACTGGTCATTTCGAAGTGATCAATAAATTTTATTCTACTGCTGGATGGAAAGAATATAAGATATACATATCTTTTTAGGATGTACAAAAAATATTTTCCGTATGGAAACTAGTAAAATTATAAATTATTCTGAAAGGCTGATGTTACTAGTGTTGGGTAATCCGGTACTCGTCCCGATACCAGATTCTGTGAATCCGCAACTCGCTCTGATATACCGCAATCCACTCCGATACCGCCTAGTGTTGAAATTTCACAACGGAAGCGTCAAATCAATTTTTTTTTATCAAAAACATTGTCTTCTCAACATAACTCTCATCTTCTCAATATAAGTGGAACCAACACAACCACATAGAGAAAAAAAATCAAAACAGAAAATATGCTGGTGAAATAAGATTCATTAACTAAGAGAAGAATTACACCGAATTACACCGAATCCTCTTCTGCAATAGAGTAGTTTCAACCTGGGTCCTTATCCTGAATATCTCTAATCCTTCTCTCGTATTCTATAAACCTAGAAGACTAAGGGTATGAATACCAAAGTCAAATATAGCATCTATGCTATATTTATAGCTTACATCAAAAGCTATGTAAAATCTAATCTAAATAAAGTTTTACTCTAATTAATATTTAAATCTTAACAAATTTATCTATTTAAAATTTAAATATTAATCTTAATCTAATTAGGATTCAACAACAAATCTAATTAAATCCTGGCAACTAGTACATTGATTTGTTAGGTATAAATTTTACACAATAGTGATCCAAAAATTATTATTATCACACTATTTTTATCAATTTTTTTTATTAATATTAAAAATTAACAAAGAGTTTAATTATAAATTCCCGAATTAGTGGGTATAAAATTTATACTACTCATTCATGTACATTCATAATTTTTTTTTTTTTTTTTTTTTTTTTTGAGAAATAACACCAAAACTATTTTTTTATTTTATTGAGAATTTTTTAAATTTTTATTTTTTTTAGATTAAATGATTATAGCCACTAGATTAAGATTTTATTACGTTGATTAATAATTTTATTAAATTTAATGTTTAAGCAAAGAAAATATCAATTAAAAACAAAAAATTAAAGTTGAAGAATCTATTTTACAATGGCCTATAATTCTATTTGACGGGATCTTTATATATATATATATTATATTTTACCTTTATATTATTATTTTCTTTTTTGTTCGATGGGATCTTCATATATTCGAGTGTAGCCAGCAAGATGCGGTGAGCATTATTATCCAAATAATTTTTTTCATAACATCATTAATTGATGATAGTCTAAAAGAAAATATAGAATATATAGTTCATCAAATATATTAAAAGTAGTATTATAACTATCAAATGGAAAACATTATATGGGCATTTATTCATTTGATAAACATTCATTTAAATGCATAGGGGAACTGTCCACTTAATCAAGATATCGTTCATTCTCACGTACATGATTGCTAATATTTTACAACATATAATAATAAAACTTGTAATAGTTTTGTGTTTCACAATTCATCAATTTCTTATCTACTTAGAGTTTGTTTGGCAATTAATAAAAAATAAAATAAATTTTTTTATAATATATTTGATATTTTAAAAAAATTTAATATTCTATAAAACAATTACTCTATATTTTACTATTTGGATTGTAATTTTTTTAAAAATACTCTATTTTAAATTTAAACTTTCAACACAAATATTTAAATTTAAAAATATAAATTTTTAATTTTTAATTTTAAAATTTTAAAAATTTTAAATTGGAATTTAAATTTGAAATTTAAAAATTTTAAATTTAAATTTGAATTTTAAAATGTGAAATTTAAAATTTAAAATTTAATTTTTTAATTTTAAAATTTAAAATTTAAAATTTAAAAATTTTATAAAATTTAAAAATTTAAAAATTAAATTAAAATTTCAAAATTAAAATATTAAATTTCAAAATTTCAAATTTAAAATTTTATAATATTAATTAACTTTTAAACGTAAAATTTTATTATTTTAAAATAATAAATTTAATTTTAAAATTATAAATTTTAATTTTAAAATTTTTAATTTTTAATTTTAAATTTTAAAATTTAAATTTAGATTTTATTTTTTAAATTTTTAATTTTTAATTTTTAATTTTTAATTTTAAATTTGTAAAGAGTGACATGCAGAAGGACGAAAGTGTCACGACCCGGCGTCGAAACTGCGACCCGGGCTAGCCGACAGATCCGCCGCCCATACGGGAAGCCCCGTATAGACGAAGCGACTAACCTGCAAAAGATCAACTATACAATATAGATATCAGAGCTGAAAGTAAACTGCTGAAAAAATAAAAGCTAAGTGAACAACTACAACTCTCAAAATAAACAAACCAACCTCACCAAAATACATAATTCTCTCAAGCAGTAAAATAAAGTACAACTCTATACCTCACTACAAAGTCCCTCAACATAAACTCTCAAAAGTAAGGGGGTACATCTACTCTCTGGACGATGACTGGTAGGGATCTATCTCGCGACTCCCTTACCTCGATCTGAAAAAACAGCAACTGGAGCAGCAGGAACAGGAGTAGAAGTCCCTGTGGGAAAAGACACCACGACGGGTGTGAGAACTACGTCCCAAGTAGTTCTCAGTGGGTGCCGCCAACAAGCCCGACGGTCTGCCCACTAAGTCTACTAGAGGCATAAAGTAACAATAATAAAACTGAAATGAAAGGCTGGAAAAGTAACTCTACAGCTACTATGCCTCTATCTAGATGCTCAAAAAGTGGAACAAATGGAAACATGATGCATCTACTAACACACACAGTATACTCACCCAATCTATACTGACTGCCGCATAGGGTCCAGTCAAACCTGCGGCCACCTACTGCCGCACATCCTCAACAGGACGGGTCTACCGTAGGGTGTCCATGAAAACTGGCCCAGCCAGAGGGACGGCGTCGACAAGTCGCGATAGCAAGTAACAGGCCCAACTCCGGAGTGGCTCTCGAGGGGAGCGACCCCACCAAGAAAAGTATCCGCGTATCTCTGTCGAGCTCAATATGGCTCATGCAGGCTATAGTCCAAACCACGATCAACAAGATCGACCAACAACACCAATGCTCAAACACAGGCTGGAAAACCACACAGCCGAGGGCCACCGTCCACCAGACGGCTCCCACAACAGAACACTAAACTCACAGGAAAGACCGACACCATAAGGGTTCGGAAACCCGATAGGCCGGTGCTTAGAACCCTATCAAATAAGAACAGACTCTAGGCTCCGCCTATCGAAATTCCCGACCCCCTTATAGTTCGGGAACTCACAATCTCAGTACAACGCGTAGAAGACACCAACAGGGCCCGAAAGTTCCGGGAAACCTACACCTACAACCCTATCAAACAAGAACAGGTTCCAGGCTCGGCCCCCGTGGCTTTCGTCCCGACAAAGGAACGGCCCCTAGAACCCAGACCACTCGAATCCTTTCGAGTGGGGAGATTTACAAGAAAAAGGTGACATTTGTTATTGAAACCATTTTTGAGGATTAAAAGTAGTACCCTTTTGAAAAGCTATCTTATTTGAGAGAAATCCATTTTTCATGATTTTTAGTTCTTTTTAGGAAAATAGTTAGAAAACAAGTGTTTTACCCAAACCCCGAAGGGCTGATGCCTTTGTCCAATCAAACAAGAACAGACTCCAGCGGCCCTTCGATGCTTGGAAGAAAACATTGGTAGACTAAAATCATGTGTATGTCGAAAAGGGTTCTGGGTTCTAGGTCCGGCCAACACTAGTAATCTACTGCCACTAACACAGTGGCGACAACCCAAACAGGGGAAAACAAGACCTCCCGGGACCACCGTTTACCCCAAACGGTTCCCGGTACAGACAAGCGATCTACTACATCTACCAGACTCCACTCTGCTCCCAAGCACGAGTGCAAATGCATCCCACACTAAAAAGAAGTCCCGACCGCTCGGCCCACTACCCGGGCGAGGATAACACTAAGTCCAGGAATGAAACATAAGGTGTGGATGTCTAAACATAAATAACCCTAGCCCAAGTGAGGGTTTTCTACTGGTCTAGTTACACATGCAACATATGACGGGAGTGCTAGGTCAGGTTCCAAGATAACAAATATTTAACAGGTGATAGGAAGCAGAAGAGATCATACGATCAACAGATAGGTACAAGGAATATTAACATTCAAATTCTAGCATGCAATCGAGTCCCATCACTATCATGCATGATTCTATATCAATAGAATTAGAGCACAGTCCATAGATCCTGAAAGCAAAGCCACCCACCTGAAGGTGCTAACTGTCCGGGGTCGCACAGCTGAGAAAACCAGGAAAAATAATAACTCCAAGTCTAACAAGTCTAGCACTGTCCACAAACCCTCCTGGGTACAACACAAGGCCACAGTTACTCATTATTCCCAAAATTTAACCATTTAATACACTCTGTAATTTCAGCCGCAAAGATGATGATTTTTCACCTGCAGAAAGGGCTCCAGAAATTCTGAAATAAATACCACAGCGTTCCTCACGTCGATAGCTTCGAAACGGGTATCTGCACGCCCAAAACGGAGCCCCGTAGGCCAAGTTACAAATTCCACAACATCGGCGTGCAGAAATCCAAAACCAAATAACTGTAAACTCCCGTACAGATAAAAAGGAAAGTGTATACCTTCGGGGAAGGCTCCAAAAAAATCCAAGAAAAATACGGTGACGATCCTTGCGTCGAGTAGATGAAAAAAGTCTATAAGAGCGTCTCAATCCGATGCCCGGTTGCGGAGATAAAATTCCATCAATCCGCTGCCCTCAAAAATCCACACAGCAAACAATGTCCTCAGAGAGCAAGGAAGAACTCCTCGAAAAAAGCAAAACCAGGAAATGTGGAAAATACCAAAATCGTAGCCTTACCTGTTGCGAATCCAACGGCGAAGAAATCGCTAAAAAGGATGGTCGGAGTAGGCCGAGGGAGCTCGCGCACCGAAAAGCGACGAAAGAAACACCGAAGAAAGAGCGTCGCGACGCGCCAAGAAAATGGGAATCTCGAAAACCGTGCCACGTAAAATCTCCAAACTCTACAGAAAGGTGCAGCACTGCGAGGGGAACAACTTTGCTGAAGACCTCCCGTCGGTTTGAAGCTCGGAAGTGCCGGAAAAAGAGAGGAAGAGGCGGCTCGGACCCTTTAAATAGGCTGCTCGAAACAATTCGAAAATACCGAATAAGTCCTAGGTTCCGGGCGCCCGGAAGATTCGGGCTGCTACAGTGTTGGGCCGGGCCCAACACTGTGCAGGCCCGAATCTCCCACGGGCCTCCATGAAGCCCGCCGAACAGGCTACAGCGGGCGCACCCACTCCGGACTCGACACGTGGCTGCCCCCAGCGTCGACACGTGGCCCGTCAGACCGTCAACGCGCGCCTGGCGCGCGCACGTGCACGCGCCAGCGCCGCCTGAGCACAGTGTCAGGCACGCGCCCCGAGGCGAGCCGCACCAGCTCGGTGCACCGGGCGCGCAACACCGGACCAACAGCAGGCCGACACGTGTCCACCCACCGGTGCACGCCGGCGCCGTGGACCGCGCCCTTGCCCGTGCGCCCTGGGCGCCCGCCCGCGCGCGCGCGCCTGCCCGCGCCCGCGCGCCGCCGCCGCCCGCCGCCCGTCGCCGCCGGCCGGAACAGTACCAAGCTGCCTCGAAAACCGTGCGCGGCATCCGGGCTCCGAAAAATGCAAGTAAATAGTCCATTTTCATCGTTTTCGCGCGCTGAATCCAAATCCGATGTCCGTTTCTCCAAATTCTCATCCGAAATTTTGCCGAAGGCCCCCGGAAAGCCCACTTGATCCGATTTCCGCGCCGGGTCCATTTCAAAAATCCGGTTTGCCATATTCCATCTCTAAAAATTCCCGAAGGCATCCGGAGAGGTGAACTTTTATCCAAACTTCGCCCTGAGTCCAAATTTGACATCCGCGTCGCGCGAAATCACTTCTAAACACTCGACGGGTCCTCCAAACACTCCCGTGATCCATTTTTAAGCCCGAAGTCCACCACTTGTGTCCAAATTGCGCACAAACACCACCAACACACCACACAAGCCTTTGAAAGCTGCCAAACAACCAGAAAACTCCCCCGCGGGGAAACCAGGTCCTCACATCCTCCCCCACTAAAAAGAAGTTTCGTCCCCGAAACTAAGACAACCCACAACAACAAAACTAAAACAATCAAATCAACCAAAGACGCAAACACTAAACTAACAAGAAAGGTACGGCTCTACCAGCAGGAAAGTCATCAACTCCAACCCTCGATTGAGAAAACAGCTGAAATTAGCGAAAAGTCTGAAAATTTCGGAAGATCAGTGCCTTCGCCCCAATCAAACAAGAACAGGTTCGGGCACTGTCTCCATTTCTGGAGCAATCTTTCGAAGCTTTCATCCTGTTCGTAAATTTCAGCACAAAGGCGAGAAAAGAGAGAGAAGTGTTGATGTCGTTCCTGCTGTGGCCACAAAGATGCAGCTACGACCTTAACTAAGACCTCCAAGGACACAACCTTTAGTCCAAACAAACAAAACTCCCGAGGCAACGTCTGTCCAATGCCGCTGAAGCCAATGCTGCCGGAAGGATACGCCGGCCATCCGAGAAAATGAACTCCTCCTGTCCAACTCGCAGAAGGGTAACAGCTCTCATTCCATTATCAGTCGTAGCACGGCACCGCACCAACCAGTCCAACCTGTGTGCTCAATCCAAGTTCTGGAGCTGTCCTTGAATCATCACATCAGCAGGTAAAGTCCCAAGTCTCAACTGCACTGATCATACACCGCGATCCTCCTCTACACGTAGGATACTGGGAAGAATCCAATCGCTAAAACAGGTAGCAAAATTCCTAACCCATACCCATGCAAAGATGCTGATGCAGATGCTCTACTAATAATGCAGAAGGATGCAGCAGTGACGAAATACACAACTCAGCTAACAGAAATAAAATCATACCTGCCGCGACATGATCTGCTGCCGGGGTGTCCTCCACCAGGGCTGCATAAACCCGTCCACTGGGTGCTGCAGATCGTCGTCCCGTCTGTCCCGACGTCGTGGCCCACTCTGTCTGACGGTGTGCCGGAGGGGCTTCCGCTGCATGAATAGGCAAGGGAGGTGCTGTCGCAATCGGCCGCACTGACAAAATGGCCTGGGGGCAAGCTGCGCGGAAATGTCCCAACTCTCCACAGAGGAAACACCGCCCCTGTCTCTGATCACACTGCGACGGTGGATGAGGCCCGCCACAGATGACACACCGCTCCTGTCGCTGCTGCCGATACTGCTGCTGCTGCGGGGGCCCACCTGATCTCTGACGCCTACGAAACCCACGACCCTGAGGATGAGATCGTGGAGGTCTCGGAGGTCCCTGCCGGCTCGTCTGACCCTCATCATCCGGTGCTGGGCGCTTCGCCCCCGAAATCTCTGCGGGAGCTGGGGCCACCTCGACCATAACCGCCTCTCCGTGCTCCACATAGAGGGCCTGCTCCATAGAGGCATCCAGAGTCTGCAATCTCTGCGAGCGGACAAACTGGTAGATATCACGACGCAGTCCTCGCTCAAACATGTAGATCCGGTGCGCCTCATCCCTAGCCGCGTGCGGTACACAAGCCAACAACTGGTTGAACTCTGCGATGTACTCATGTACGGGCCGATCTCCCTGTTGGAGATTCCTCAGCTGCTCCTCCAACCTCTGCCTGACGCTCTCCGAGAAAAAGGCTCCAAGAAGTAGACCGCGGAACTCCGTCCAAGTAAGCAGCTGGGTCCCAGGTGGACCAACTGGTCGAACACGCTGCCACCAGGCCTCGGCGTTGCGCTCCAAAAAGTGAGTCGCCAAATGGACCTGAAACCGCTCCTCGATAAATAAGCTCTCGAAATGGCGCTCCATAGCCGTGATCCACGACTCTGCCTTCCACGGCTCCGAACTCTGCCCCGAAAAACGAGGTGGGTTAAACTGACGAAATCTCAACAACAAATCCACCACCTTTTGCTGCTCTGCCCGGGTCGACTGCCTTGCCGTCCCGAACGGCTGTCTACCGGTATCTGGTGCAATAGGGGCTACCTGCACTGCTGGTACAACTGGGGGTGCCACAGCTGGCGACGAAGGTGCGGGGAAACTACCAGGGGGTGCTACAACTGGCTGTACCCTCTGCTCCAACATAAGCATCAACCGACCCATGGCCTCCTCCTGGCGCCGAGAAGCCTCCTCCTGGCGCCGAACAGCCTCTGACATCTGGGCCATCTGAGCCCGAAGCTCCTGCACCTCACTCTGCTGACCCTGCGCTGGCTCCTCCTGCCTAGGCTCATCGGCGGGGGAAGGCTGAGAACGCGTTTGTACCCTGCGTCGGGGAGGCATCGTGCCCACCTGCAACACACATGCAAACATCAGGACAGTACCAAACAACACTCGACCCAATCCAGCGAAAGTCTAAGACATGTCATCCATTCCCTAGCATTATGTTGTCTGCAGCCAACATAATCACTTAGGAGAATAAACATGCCAATCACTCATCCCATCCCTTGGGAGAGGTATAACACTCAATCAGGACTCTCGCTAAAAGTCACGACTCTCACGTAGTCAACCTAATGTCCAACCACAAGCCTAGGATTTCTAAGTCCACAATGACCTACAACCTAGGCTCTGATACCACCAAATCTGTCACGCCCCAGCGTCGAAACTGCGACCCGGGCTCGCCAACAGATCCGCCGCCCATACGGGAAGCCCCGTATAGACGAAGCGACTAACCTACAAAAGATCAACTATACAATAAAGATATCAGAGCTGAAAGTAAACTGCTGGAAAAATAAAAGCTAAGTGAACAACTACAACTCTCAAAATAAACAAACCAACCTCACCAAAATACATAATTCTCTCAAGCAGTAAAATAAAGTACAACTCTATACCTCACTACAAAGTCCCTCAACATAAACTCTCAAAAGTAAGGAGGTACATCTACTCTCTGGACGATGACTGGTAGGGATCTATCTCGCGACTCCCTTACCTCGATCTGAAGAAGCAGCAACTGGAGCAGCAGGAACAGGAGTAGAAGTCCCTGTGGGAAAAGACACCACGACGGGTGTGAGAACTACGTCCCAAGTAGTTCTCAGTGGGTGCCGCCAACAAGCCCGACGGTCTGCCCACTAAGTCTACTAGAGGCATAAAGTAACGATATAAAACTGAAATGAAAGGGCTGGAAAAGTAACTCTACAGCTACTATGCCTCTATCTAGATGCTCAAAAAGTGGAACAAATGGAAACATGATGCATCTACTAACACACACAGTATACTCACCCAATCTATACTGACTGCCGCATAGGGTCCAGTCAAACCTGCGCCCACCTACTGCCGCACATCCTCAACAGGACGGGTCTATCGTAGGGTGTCCATGAAAACTGGCCCAGCCAGAGGGACGGCATCGACATGTAGTGATCCGACCCTTCGGGTATTTTTGAACTCACATGTAATCGCTTAGGCCTTAAGCGAAATAAAATTTATTTAATTTTCTTAAGTCGGCCGGGACTAGGTGTGTGTATTTTTCTGCAATAGAGCGCGAAAAACGATGACCGACGGTGCGATCGGATTCGAAATCCGATATCGGGATCTCCCGGAACGGGATCCTTAGCGTTGCGGTAATTAGTCACGCATCGGGGACCGTGCAAAATATCTTGCACCCGTTAGAGATAAGGTGGGTTATCTCGTAGGGGTAATTAATTAATTAATTAACTAATTATCCGGTGAGGGAAATTTAAATCCTCCTACGTACGAATTAATTTAGGATTTAAATTGTGGGATTTTATCTCGTGCATTAGATAAGAGATAAAATCGGGATATTTAAATCGGGGATTTGTTTCCCACAAGATTATTTAATAAAGGTGATTAAATAATCGGTGACTAAAATTTAAAAAAAAAAGGGGTTGATTTAAATATCCGGTAATTTGAATCCAATTGGGATTTGATTATTTAATAAGGGTGGTTAAATAATCGGGTGGTCAGAATTTAAGGTGATTAAATAACCGGTGGTCAGATTTTAAGATTTAATATCCCGTCAGCCGATATTTATGTGAGAGATAGAAACGGGGAGATTCGGGTTTTCCTACGTACGTAAAATTAAGGAAGTTAAAGATAGGGTTATCGGTAGGGATTAATTAATTAATAAATTAATTAATCGAACCGAAAATATCCGAAGGGATTTTTGGCGTGATTTTGGATAAGTAAATGGGAGAACTATTTATTCTCCTGTTTACCGAGCGCCGAGCGAAACCCTATTCTTATTTTACCGCCTCCTCAAACCCTCCTCTTTCGTGCTACCGAAACCCCCAACCGGTGAGGAAAAGTAAGAGAAAAGAGAGAACGTATCCATAACCGGAGAAAGGAGAAGGAACCAATCGTCCCAAACGCCGACCCGAGGGCAAGAAACGTGACCGGACACTTTCCCGAAGATCTCCGGTTAGTTTTATATTTTTTAATAATTTTTCCGAATTTTCCTAGTCGCCCGTTTTAGGTTTCTTGAATTTCTCCCCCGTCCCCGTTACCGTCGTCGTCATCGTAGTTATGTTAGACGAACGGAACGGACAAAGGAGGCGCGCGGTGCCACTAGGGCATCGCGCGGGGTGAAGGGGGGAAACACACGGACGACCAGGCGCCACCGCAAGCGGCGGCGGCGCCGCGCGGGTCACACCCGCGCGGGCGCCGCGCGGACACCGCGCGGCCGCCGCGCGGGCGGCCCCGCGCGGGGTGCCGCGCGGGCGCCGCGCGGGCACCCGCGCGGGGCGCCGCGCGGGCGGCCCCGCGCGGGCGGCCCGCGCGGGCGGCCCCGCGCGGGGTGCCGCGCGGGCACCCCGCGGGGTGCCGCGCGGGCGGCCCCGCGCGGGCGGCCCTGCGCGGGCGGCCCCGCGCGGGGTGCCGCGCGGGCGGCCCCGCGCGGGGTGCCGCGCGGGCACCCGCGCGGGGTGCCGCGCGGGCGGCCCCGCGCGGGCGGCCCTGCGCGGGCGGCCCCGCGCGGGGTGCCGCGCGGGCACCCGCGCGGGGTGCCGCGCGGGCGGCCCCGCGCGGGGAGCCACGCGGGGTGCCGCCCGGGCACCCGCGCGGGGTGCCGCGCGGGCGTTCGCGCGGGCGCCGCGCGGACCCGTGTCCGCACGAGCACCGCGCGAACGCCGCGCTGGGTGCTGTGAGGACGCCGTCCGCGGAGCCCCGCCATGCGCGGCTCCGACGGACGGTGACGGCCGTTCAAGGCATGGGTGCCCCGCCGGACAGCGGGACGGTGCCGGACTTTTGTAAATAATAATGTGGGGTATTTTTCTATTGCGATATGTTAGTATATTTTCTGACCTTAGTGTCCGTGCGGACTTTATATAGGTCCGGGTGCGCAGCGGGAGAGTGCAAAGGGCTCGGGTGACCCGTCTTCTCTCCAACCAGGTGGGTAGAGTTGCCATAAGTGCAACAAGTGCAGTAAGTGCATTTATCGCCATTAAAGTATTCTTTAATTTACCTAACAAAGTAGATGGTAAGCTAACCTTTCGATTAAAGATATTTTATCTGACAATTTAAGCGGCTGCGGTCGCGGTGCTCACTACACGCCAATTTTGGCAATCCGGTGACGGATGCTGCACGTACACTGGCGGACCGGGCCACCGCATGGTGTACTTTTCCGGAAAAGTGGTCTTTTTGACCCGTGTGCCTCACAAAGGAGTGGGAGCCGTGAGGACCTCTTCACGGCTGCTATAGGGGCCGCACTAGCCCCGTGAAGTGGTTAAAGCATCAAAAGGTGTTTGTGCACGAGGGGGGACTTTAGTCACCCCGACAGGTACTCTGGGACTGGTGCCCAGCTTAAAATATGCACAGGGGGTTTAACGAAAGGTTACGGGGTACTCGGTGTATTCGGTTTGTTTTCCCTTCTTGTTACTATTAGACATCTACTTTGTTTGTCACTGACGTTACCCACTCCGTGACAGGTACTGCTATTAGGTGCGTCAGCCGGGGTGACGGTGGGACTGCGTAGTGAGGACCGTAGTCGGACACTTGGTTATCTTGATTCTTTTGACTCCAACTCATTTCCTTATGCATGAATCTTTATTTTGCTTGTGGATGGCTTAGTTGTGAACTTGTATTAGCTCTGTGGATGAGGTGTAGGTTATAGTATGATACTTTTAGTAGTGTTCTTATGTGCGGCATGTTTTCATGATGAGTTAAAGGATTGCGAAAATGTTTTCTCAAAATGAAGTGCCGTGTGGGCACGGGTTTTCAACTCTGGGCTTTATCCTTTCCAAACAGTGATGCCGCTTAATTAACTTGCTATAATTGATGGTGAACGTCTACGGTATGGTTGTTGGTTGGGAATTGATGCATAATATTTGTGATTGAATGACATGTTGTAAATAAGACGCCGTGCATATGCAAAGGAGACTCTGTCCGTGGACAGAGTGAATTTGCGTATGTGGCGGTCTGGCACGCACCGGGGTTGAAGATTATGTTTCCTTATTAAAAAAAAAAAAAAAAATAGACACGTTTTTCCGCTTCACATGACTCAAAAACCCCCGGGGGCGTGACAGATTAAATGGTATCAGAGAGATACAACCACAACCATAGTAGACGTGATTTACATCCACAGTGCTAGGTACCACAAGCAAATTGGAAATGAGATAACCAAGGTGTAGGTGTAGTACGAGAGAGTACGGGGAAACGGGAACGTAACATAGGTGAAACCGTGAGACGATGTGCTAGGGATATAGCCATAGGATTGACGTGGTTTCTTTGTCTACAGCAGCAGACGGCCAAGGTTTGGCCACCGAGTACTAATCGATTCGTAACGAACAGATGGATCCCGCAGCAGCAGCCAGCCGTTTACTCCTAAATCAGCTGCGCGATATAGCAGGACAAATGCTGACCCTTACGGAACGATTGGGCTTACTGATCCGAGAACTTGAAGGTGTTGACCACACCCAGCGGGGCGCTAGGAACGACGTCCAGCGGGGGATGCCACCAACCGGATTCCCCACCTTCAACGAGGCAGTTATGTTAGCCCTGCGAGCAGAGCAGGAACTAGCCGAGATGCGCGCGCGAGAGAGAGTTGCCTATCCGGGACCGACGGAGGGCCCGGTACACAAACGCCCGAGGACGGAAAGCGATTTCGCAAGGGTGGCGGGAGCAGGACCCAGACCGTTTGGGAGGCCTTGCCCCATATGTGTGGGAGCGCACCAGGTGACGGAGTGTCCGTGGAGATACGACCATTGTTATCGGTGTGGCAGGCCGGGCCATAACCGTTATCACTGCCCTTGGAAACCGGGGGTCACCAGGCCTCCGGCACCGCGAACAAGGGGGACAGAGAGGACTGCTACACCCGTTCCCCAAGGGGACCCCGCCCGAGGAGACCGAGGAAGGGGACCCCCGAAGGGGGCGCGGAAGGAAGGACAGGCTCCAGCAGAGGACGCGAGACCACCCCAGGGACCGTGCGTGATTTGCCAGGGTACTCACCCGGTAGTGGAGTGCACTTGGAGGTACCATTACTGCAACCAGTGCGGGTTGCCGGATCACACTCAGGATGTTTGCCCTCAGAGGCCCGCCGCCGCTGCCCCTATGCCGCCACCGCAAAAGGGTGCAGACGGTGCCGCGGCTCCCGTCCAGCCAAGGGATCCGCCCGACGACCAGGAGCCCTCGGACCCCACAGACTCCTCAGACTCCTCAGATGTTAGACCCCTTCCCCGGCACGCCGTGCGACGTTGGCCCAGGGGCTGTGGGCGGACTCCCCGGGATACTGCAGCGGGGGACGCGACGTCCCAGACCTAGGGACGGCAGGTGATTACTGTTCAGTTATTTTTTTTTTCTCTTTCGCTTGCTTAAAGAGCCGACTACACCTTAGCCAGTTACACTCGTTAGACTCTCTCTCTCCCTCTCTAAGAACCTTAGGTGCTAGGCGAAACCTCCCCCGGCCTATGCGCACGGGCGGGTTTCGAAGTTTTAAAAAAAAAAAAAAAATCCAGTGTTTTCGGGGCCCGCTAAGGGCCGCGCAAGGGACAAATGGGCTCCGCCCGAAGCCTTGCTACCGAAAACTTGGTGGGCTGTCATGCAGCTCAGGGCCGCTTCCCAACTCAGGCTTAGCGGTCCCGTGGTAAGAGATTTCCCGGATGTATTTCCGGCGGAGCCTCCTGGTATGCCGCCGGAATGGGAAGGTTGTCGTGCCCCTGGGATCTGGTGGTCCTACCGTTAAAAGAATACGACGTGGTTTTGGGCATGGACTGGCTTACCGAGTATCAGGCGGTCATCGACTGCGAGAAGCGACAGGTGCAACTGCGGAAGCCGGGATTCCCAGAAAACGTGTACTTGGCGTGCAAGAGCACGTCCTTTCTTGCCGTCATCTCCGCGTCACGAGCTAGGAAGTTGATAGAGGGCGGGTGCGTGGCCTACCTAGCCTCAGTAGATCTAGCCACCCGACCCGTCCCCCCGCATTCGGAAATTCCCGTGGTAGGAGAATTCCCGGATGTCTTTCCGGCGGAGCTTCCCGGAATGCCACCGGAGCGGGAAGTTGACTTCCCAATTGAACTGCTCCCCGGCACCAAGCCCATCACCAAGGCACCGTACAGGATGGCCTTCGCGGAGCTGAAGGAACTCAAGGCGCAGTTGGAGGACCTCCTGGACAAAGGATTCATCAGACCAAGCGCATCACCTTGGGGCGCACCCGTCCTGTTTGTAAGGAAAAAGGACGGGAGTCTCCGGTTGTGTATCGATTACCGAGAGATAAATAAAGTGACGGTCAAGAATAAGTACCCCCTACCAAGGATCGATGACCTCTTCGATCAGTTACGGGGGGCGACGGTGTTCTCAAAGATTGACCTACAGTCGGGCTATCATCAGGTCCGGGTCAAGGGGGAGGACGTTCCCAAAACGGCTTTCCGTACTCGCTATGGCCATTACGAGTTTACGGTAATGCCGTTCGGGCTCACAAATGCCCCGGCAGTGTTCATGGATATGATGAACAGGGTATTCAAACCCTTCTTGGACTTGTTCGTGGTGGTCTTCATCGACGATATCCTCATCTACTCCCGTACAGACGAGGAACATGAAGAACACCTGCGCACAGTCCTCCAGACCCTACGGGAACAGAAACTCTACGCCAAACTCAAAAAGTGTGAGTTTTGGCTCCGAGAGGTCGGGTTCTTGGGGCACGTGATCTCAGCGGCCGGAGTCGCGGTGGATCCGAAGAAGATAGATTCGGTAACGGACTGGCCCCGACCGACCACGGTGACGGAAATTCGAAGCTTCCTAGGATTAGCCGGGTATTACCGGCGCTTCGTGGAGGGCTTCTCCAAGATAGCCACCCCCCTAACCCGTTTAACGAAAAAGGGGGAGAAGTTTGTCTGGACGGACAAGTGTCAAAGAAGCTTCGAGGAGCTTAAGGATAGGTTGACGCGAGCCCCGATTCTCGCCCTGCCAGAGCCTGGGGAGGATTACGAAGTATACTGCGACGCGTCACGGAATGGAGGAATGGGCGTTCGGAATATTGGTGAGTGCTCAAGCTTTGGAGGCACTACCTGTACGGGGCACACTGCAATGTGTATTCGGATCATAAGAGCCTCAAGTACCTCTTCACCCAAAGAGAGCTAAATCTGCGACAAAGGCGGTGGCTGGAGCTATTAAAGGATTACGATCTGACGATCCACTATCACCCGGGAAAGGCCAACGTGGTGGCCGACGCCTTGAGCCGCAAAGGACAGGCCGTGGAGGTAGATGTAAGCTCCATCACACGGCAGGACAGCCTGATTGCGGAATTTTCGCGATTAAGACTAGAGGTAGTCCCGGCAGGGACAGT
The DNA here is from genome assembly GCA_029168755.2 of Tillandsia fasciculata. Classification (NCBI taxonomy): domain Eukaryota; kingdom Viridiplantae; phylum Streptophyta; class Magnoliopsida; order Poales; family Bromeliaceae; genus Tillandsia; species Tillandsia fasciculata. The sequence goes on along the minus strand of JAQOTM010000627.1, from coordinate 79,217 downwards.
CGCACGACTTTTGACGCTGGTGGTCAGACCTACTCTGCTGGACAGGATTCTCGAAGGCCAATCGACTGACCAACAGCTCCAGCTGGTGCGAAGTAGGATAAACACAGACGAGGAGAGCGACTTTATGGTGAGCTCCGACGGCACGATACGATTTCGGGGGCGAATTTGCGTGCCGGATCTACCGGAGCTCAAGGAGGAGATCCTGCGGGAAGCGCATAATGCCCCATATACAGCGCATCCCGGGGGAACGAAGATGTACAAAGACGTCAAGCAAACCTTCTGGTGGCCGAAAATGAAGGAAGACGTAACGCGATTGGTGGCGCACTGCCTAGTGTGCCAACGGGTGAAGGCCGAACATCAACGGCCGGCAGGAAAGTTGCAACCTTTACCGGTGCCCGAGTGGAAATGGGACATGATTACCATGGATTTTGTAACCGGATTTCCGAGGTCGCCACAGGGACACGATGCGATATGGGTGATCGTGGACCGTTTGACAAAATCGGCCCACTTTTTGCCCATACACACGACATGGACTCGGGAACGACTGGCGCAAACGTACATCGACGAGATAGTGAGGTTGCACGGTGTACCAACATCCATCACGTCGGACAGAGACACACGTTTTGTGTCGAACTTTTGGCGAAGTCTACAACGAGCAATGGGAACCAAGTTACACTTCAGCACAGCCTTTCATCCGCAAACCGATGGACAATCAGAGCGGGTGATACAGATCGTGGAGGACATGCTTCGAGCATGCGTTCTGGACTTGGGCGAAGGGTGGGCACGGTGTTTGCCCCTGGTGGAATTTGCCTACAATAACAGTTACCAGGCCAGCATTCAGATGGCGCCGTACGAGGCACTGTACGGGCGCCGCTGTCGGTCTCCGATATGCTGGGATGACTTAGGTGAGCGAAAGTTCCTGGGCCCAGATTTGGTGGAGGAGACCGAAGCAAAGGTGCGATTAATTAAACAAAGGCTGCTGACCGCCCAAAGCAGACAGAAAAGCTATGCAGATAACAGACGCCGAGACTTAGAATTCATGGTAGGCGAGCACGTGCTGCTCCGGGTTTCACCCTCCAAGGGAAACCGACGTTTCGGCATAAAGGGGAAATTGAGCCCAAGATACGTGGGACCGTTCGAAATCCTAGAGCGCGTGGGACCGGTGGCGTACCGGTTAGCCCTGCCCCCGAACCTCGAACGAGTCCACAACGTGTTCCATGTCTCGATGCTCCGGAAGTACCTCGCTGACCCCTCTCATGCCTTGGATGCCTCCACCATTGAGTTGCGAGAGGACTTGAGCGTCGAGGAGACGCCGGTGCGGATTTTGGCAAGAGAGGACAAGAAGCTGCGCAACCGAACGATCCCCTATGTGAAGATCCAGTGGAGCAACCACGAAGAGCGCGAGGCGACGTGGGAACTGGAATCGAAAATGAGGGAATGTTTTCCCGAACTGTTTAGTGAGGTTTGAGTTTAAGTTTCGGGACGAAACTTTTTATAAAGTGTGAGTGGTGTAGTGATCCGACCCTTCGGGTATTTTTGAACTCACATGTAATCGCTTAGGCCTTAAGCGAAATAAAATTTATTTAATTTTCTTAAGTCGGCCGGGACTAGGTGTGTGTATTTTTCTGCAATAGAGCGCGAAAAACGATGACCGACGGTGCGATCGGATTCGAAATCCGATATCGGGATCTCCCGGAACGGGATCCTTAGCGTTGCGGTAATTAGTCACGCATCGGGGACCGTGCAAAATATCTTGCACCCGTTAGAGATAAGGTGGGTTATCTCGTAGGGGTAATTAATTAATTAATTAACTAATTATCCGGTGAGGGAAATTTAAATCCTCCTACGTACGAATTAATTTAGGATTTAAATTGTGGGATTTTATCTCGTGCATTAGATAAGAGATAAAATCGGGATATTTAAATCGGGGATTTGTTTCCCACAAGATTATTTAATAAAGGTGATTAAATAATCGGTGACTAAAATTTAAAAAAAAGGTTGATTTAAATATCCGGTAATTTGAATCCAATTGGGATTTGATTATTTAATAAGGGTGGTTAAATAATCGGGTGGTCAGAATTTAAGGTGATTAAATAACCGGTGGTCAGATTTTAAGATTTAATATCCCGTCAGCCGATATTTATGTGAGAGATAGAAACGGGGAGATTCGGGTTTTCCTACGTACGTAAAATTAAGGAAGTTAAAGATAGGGTTATCGGTAGGGATTAATTAATTAATAAATTAATTAATCGAACCGAAAATATCCGAAGGGATTTTTGGCGTGATTTTGGATAAGTAAATGGGAGAACTATTTATTCTCCTGTTTACCGAGCGCCGAGCGAAACCCTATTCTTATTTTACCGCCTCCTCAAACCCTCCTCTTTCGTGCTACCGAAACCCCCAACCGGTGAGGAAAAGTAAGAGAAAAGAGAGAACGGATCCATAACCGGAGAAAGGAGAAGGAACCAATCGTCCCAAACGCCGACCCGAGGGCAAGAAACGTGACCGGACACTTTCCCGAAGATCTCCGGTTAGTTTTATATTTTTTAATAATTTTTCCGAATTTTCCTAGTCGCCCGTTTTAGGTTTCTTGAATTTCTCCCCCGTCCCCGTTACCGTCGTCGTCATCGTAGTTATGTTAGACGAACGGAACGGACAAAGGAGGCGCGCGGTGCCACTAGGGCATCGCGCGGGGTGAAGGGGAGAAACACACGGACGACCGGGCGCCACCGCAAGCGGCGGCGGCGCCGCGCGGGTCACACCCGCGCGGGCGCCGCGCGGACACCGCGCGGCCGCCGCGCGGGCGGCCCCGCGCGGGGTGCCGCGCGGGGTGCCGCGCGGGCGCCGCGCGGGCACCGCGCGGGGCGCCGCGCGGGCGGCCCGCGCGGGCGGCCCTGCGCGGGCGGCCCCGCGCGGGTGCCGCGCGGGCACCCGCGCGGGGTGCCGCGCGGGCGGCCCCGCGCGGGCGGCCCGCGCGGGCCGCGCGCCCCGCGCGCGGTGCCGCGCGGGCGGCCCCGCGCGGGCGGCCGCGCGGGCGGCCCCGCGCGGGGTGCCGCGCGGGCGGCCCCGCGCGGGGTGCCGCGCGGGCACCCGCGCGGGGTGCCGCGCGGGCGGCCCGCGCGGGCGGCCCGCGCGGGTGCCGCGCGGCACCCGCGCGGGGTGCCGCGCGGGGCCCCGCGCGGGGAGCCACGCGGGGTGCCGCCCGGGCACCGGCGCGGGCGCCGGGCGTTCGCGCGGGGCGCGCGCGGACCCGTGTCCGCACGAGCACCGCGCGAACGCCGCGCTGGGTGCTGTGAGGACGCCGTCCGCGGAGCCCCGCCATGCGCGGCTCCGACGGACGGTGACGGCCGTTCAAGGCATGGGTGCCCCGCCGGACAGCGGGACGGTGCCGGACTTTTGTAAATAATAATGTGGGGTATTTTTCTATTGCGATATGTTAGTATATTTTCTGACCTTAGTGTCCGTGCGGACTTTATATAGGTCCGGGTGCGCAGCGGGAGAGTGCAAAGGGCTCGGGTGACCCGTCTTCTCTCCAACCAGGTGGGTAGAGTTGCCATAAGTGCAACAAGTAAGTGCATTTATCGCCATTAAAGTATTCTTTAATTTACCTAACAAAGTAGATGGTAAGCTAACCTTTCGATTAAAGATATTTTATCTGACAATTTAAGCGGCTGCGGTCGCGGTGCTCACTACACGCCAATTTTGGCAATCCGGTGACGGATGCTGCACGTACACTGGCGGACCGGGCCACCGCATGGTGTACTTTTCCGGAAAAGTGGTCTTTTTGACCCGTGTGCCTCACAAAGGAGTGGGAGCCGTGAGGACCTCTTCACGGCTGCTATAGGGGCCGCACTAGCCCCGTGAAGTGGTTAAAGCATCAAAAGGTGTTTGTGCACGAGGGGGGACTTTAGTCACCCCGACAGGTACTCTGGGACTGGTGCCCAGCTTAAAATATGCACAGGGGGTTTAACGAAAGGTTACGGGGTACTCGGTGTATTCGGTTTGTTTTCCCTTCTTGTTACTATTAGACATCTACTTTGTTTGTCACTGACGTTACCCACTCCGTGACAGGTACTGCTATTAGGTGCGTCAGCCGGGGTGACGGTGGGACTGCGTAGTGAGGACCGTAGTCGGACACTTGGTTATCTTGATTCTTTTGACTCCAACTCATTTCCTTATGCATGAATCTTTATTTTGCTTGTGGATGGCTTAGTTGTGAACTTGTATTAGCTCTGTGGATGAGGTGTAGGTTATAGTATGATACTTTTAGTAGTGTTCTTATGTGCGGCATGTTTTCATGATGAGTTAAAGGATTGCGAAAATGTTTTCTCAAAATGAAGTGCCGTGTGGGCACGGGTTTTCAACTCTGGGCTTTATCCTTTCCAAACAGTGATGCCGCTTAATTAACTTGCTATAATTGATGGTGAACGTCTACGGTATGGTTGTTGGTTGGGAATTGATGCATAATATTTGTGATTGAATGACATGTTGTAAATAAGACGCCGTGCATATGCAAAGGAGACTCTGTCCGTGGACAGAGTGAATTTGCGTATGTGGCGGTCTGGCACGCACCGGGGTTGAAGATTATGTTTCCTTATTAAAAAAAAAAAAAAAAAAATAGACACGTTTTTCCGCTTCACATGACTCAAAAACCCCCGGGGGCGTGACACGACAATTCGCGATAGCAAGTAAAAGCCCACTCCCGGAGTGGCTCTCGAGGGTAGCGACCCCACCGAGGAAAGTATCCGCGTATCTCTGTCTGAGCTCAATATGGGCATGCAGGCTATAGTCCAAACCACGATCAACAAATCGCCAACAACACCAACGCTCAAACACAGGCTGAAAACCACAGCCGAGGGCCACCGTCCACCAGGACGGCTCCCACAACAGAACAGTAAACTCACAGGAAGACGACACCCATAAGGGTTCGGAAACCCGATAGGCCGGTGCTTAGAACCCTATCACAACAAGAACAGACTCTAGACTCCGCCTATCGAAGTTCCCGACCCCTTATGTTCGGGAACTCACAATCTCAGTACAACGCGCAAAAGACACCAACAGGGCCCAAAGTTCCGGGAAACCTACACTACAACCCTATCAAACAAGAACAGGTTCCAGGCTCGGCCCCCGTGGCTTTCGTCCCGACAAGGACGCCCCTAGAACCCAGACCACTCGAATCCTTTCGAGTGGGGAGATTTACACAAAAAAGGTGACATTTGTTATGGAAAAACCCATTTTCAACCCAACCCACACCGGGTGAGGATTAAAAGTAGTACCATTTTTGCAAAGCTATCTTATTTTGAGAAGAAATCTATTTTTCATGATTTTTAGTTTCTTTTTCGGAAAATAGTTAGAAAACAGGTGTTTACCTAACCCGAAGGGCTGATGCCGTTGTCCAATCAAACAAGAACAGCTCCAGCGGCCCTTCGATGCTTGGAAGAAACATTGGTAGACTAAAAATCTGTGTATGGCCGAAAAGGGTTCTGGGTCTAGGTCCGGCCAACACTAGTAACCTACTGCACTAGCACGTGGCACAACCAACGGGAAACAAGACCTCTCGGGACCACCGTTTACCTCAAACGTTTCCCGGTACAGACAACGATCACTACATCACAGACGTCCACTCTGCTCCCAAGCACGAGTGCAAATGCATTCCACACTAAAAGAAGTCCCGACCGCTCGGCCCACTACCCGGGCGAGGATAACCTAAGTCCAGGTATGAAACATAAGGTGTGGATGTCTAAACATAAATAACCCTAGCCCAAGTGAGGTTTTCTACTGGTCTAGTTACACATGCAACATATGACGGGAGTGCTAGGTCAGGTTCCACAATAACAAATATTTAACAGGTGATAGGAAGCAGAAGAGATCATACGATCTACAGATAGGTACAAGGAATATTAACATTCCAATTCTAGCATGCAATCGAGTCCCATCACTATCATGCATGATTCTATACAATAGAATTAGAGCACAGTCCCATAGATCCTGAAGGCAAAGCCACCCACCTGAAAGTGCTAACTGTCCGGGGGTCGTACAGCTGAGAAACCAGGAAGATAATAACTCCAAGTCTAACAGGTCCAGCACTGTCCAAACCCTCCTGGGTACAACACAAGGCCACAATTCACATTATTCCAAAATTTAACCAATTAATACACTCTGTAATTTCAGCCGCAAAGATGACGATTTTTCACCTACAGAAAGGGCTCCAGAAATTCTGAAATAATACCAAGCGATCCTCGCGGCGAATAGCTTCGAAACGGGCAACCTGCACGCCCAAAAACGAGCCCGTAGGCCAAGTTACAATTCCACAATATCGGGCCCGCAAAACCCAAACCATATAACTGTAAACTCCCGTACAGATAAAAAGGAAAGTTATACCTTCGGGAAGCCTCAAAAAAAATCCAAGAAAAATACGGTGACGTCCTTGCGTCGAGTAGATGAAAATAGTTTACAAGAGCGTCTCAATCCGATGCCCGGTTGAGGAGATAAAATTCCATCAATCCGCTGCCCTCAAAAATTCACACAGCAAACAGGTCCTCAGAGAGCAAGAAGAACTCTCCTCGAAAAGCACGAAACAGGAATGCGGAAAATACTAAAATCGTGCCTTACCGTGTTGCGAAATGCCACGGCGAAGAATCTCTAAAAAAGATGGTCGGGTAGCCGGGGAGCTCGCGCACTCGAAACGCGACGAAAAGAAACACCGAAGAAAGAGCATCGCGACGCGC
>JAQOTM010000627.1:45334-72389 GCA_029168755.2 Tillandsia fasciculata | reverse complement strand
GCATGAATCTTTATTTGCTTGTGGATGGCTTAGTTGGTGACAACTAGTATTAGCTCTCGTGGATGAGGTGTAGGTTATAGATGATTACGTTTAGTAGTGTTCTTAATGTGGCGATGTTTTCATGATGAGTTAAAGGATGGCGAAAATGTGTTCTCAAAATGAGTGCCGTGTGGGCACGGCCGTTTTCAAAACTCTGGGCTTTATACTGGTTCCAACCAGTGAGGCCGGTTACTTCAACTTGCTATAATTGATGGTGAAAGTGCTACGGGTATGGTTGTTGGTGGGAATGATGCATAATATTTGGGATTGACATGACATGGTCGAAATAAGACGCCGGGCATATGTCAAAGGAGAATCTGTCCGTGGCACAGAAGGGAATTTGTAATTGTGGCGGTCTGGCACGCACCGGGGTTGAAGATTATGTTCCTATTTAAAAAGAAAAAAAAAAAAAAATAGACACGTTTTTCCGCTTCACATGACTCAAAAACCCCCGGGGGCGTGACAGATTAAATGGTATCAGAGAGATACAACCACAACCATAGTAGACGTGATTTACATCCACATGCTAGGTACCACAAGCAAATGGAAATGAGATAACAAAGGTGTAGGTGTAGTACGAGAGAGTACGGGAAACGGGAACGTAACATAGGTGAAACCGTGAGACGATGTGCTAGGGATATAGCCATAGGATTGACGTGGTTTCTTTGTCTACAGCAGCAGACGGCCAAGGTTTGGCCACCGAGTACTAATCGATTCGTAACGAACGATGCATCCCGCAGCAGCAGCCAGCCGTTTACTCCTAAACAGCTGCGCCGATATAGCAGGACAAATGCTGACCCTTACGGAACGTTGGGCTTACTGATCCGAGAACTTGAAGGTGTTGACCACACCCAGCGGGGCGCTAGGACACGACGTCCAGCGGGGATGCCACCAACCGGATTCCCCACCTTCAACGAGGCAGTTATGTTAGCCCTGCGAGCAGAGCAGGAACTAGCCGAGATGCGCGAGCGAGAGAGAGTGGCCTATCCGGGGACCGACGGAGGGCCCGGTACACAAACGCCCGAGGACGGAAAGCGATTTCGCAGGGTGGCGGGAGCAGGACCCAGTACCGTTTGGGAGGCCTTGCCCCATATGTGTGGGAGCGCACCAGGTGACGGAGTGTAGTGGATGATACGGACCATTGTTATCGGTTGGCAGGCCGGGCCATAACCGTTATCACTGCCCTGGAAACCGGGGGTCACCAGGCCTCCGGCACCGCGAACAAGGGGGGACAGAGAGGACTGCTACACCGTTCCCCAAGGGGACCGGCACGAGGAGACCGAGGAAGGGGACCCCGAAGGGGCACGCGGAAGGAAGGACAGGCTCCAGCAGAGGACGCGAGATCCACCCCAGGGACGTGCGTGATTTGACAGGGTACTCACCCGGTAGTGGAGTGCACTTGGAGGTACCATTACTGCAACCAGTGCGGGTTGCCGGATCACACTAGGATGGTTGCCCTCAGAGGCCCGCCGCCGTGCCCCTATGCCGCCACCGCAAAAGGTGCAGACGGTGCCGCGGCTCCCGTCCAGCCAAGGGATGACCGCCCGACGTACAGGAGCCCCGGAACCCCACAGACTCCTCAGACTCCTCGATGGAGACCCCTTCCCCGGCACGCCGTGCGACGTTGGCCCAGGGGCTGTGGGCGGACTCCGGGATCCGACAGCGGGGGACGCGACGCCCAGACCTAGGGACGGCAGGTGATTACTGTTCTATTTATTTTTTTCTCTTTCGCTTGCTTAAAGAGACGACTACCCCTTAGCCAGTTACACTCGTTAGACTCTCTCTCTCCCTCTCTAAGAACCTTAGGTGCCTAGGCGAAACCTCCCGCGCCTATGCGCCGGGCGGGTTTCGAAGGTTTTAAAAAAATAACAAAAAAAAAATCCAGTGTTTTCGGGGCCCGCTAAGGGCCGCGCAAGGGACAAATGGGCTCCGCCCGAAGCCTTGCTACCGAAAACTTTGGTGGGCTGTCATGCAGCTCAGGGCCGCGTCCCAACTCAGCTTAGCGGTCCCGTGGTAAGAGATTTCCCGGAGGTATTTCCGGCGGAGCCTCCTGGTATGCCGCCGAATGGGAAGGTTGTCGTGCCCCTGGGATCTGGTGGTCCTACCGTTAAAAGAATTACGACGTGGTTTGGGCATGGACTGGCTTACCGAGTATCAGGCGGTCATCGACTGCGAGAAGCGACAGGTGCAACTGCGGAAGCCGGGATCCCAGAAAACGTGTACTTGGCGTGCAAGAGCACGTCCTTTCTTGCCGTCATCTCCGCGTCACGAGCTAGGAAGTTGATAGAGGGCGGGTGCGTGGCCTACCTAGCCTCAGTAGATCTAGCCACCCGACCCGTCCCCCCGCATTCGGAAATTCCCGTGGTAGGAGAATTCCCGGATGTCTTTCCGGCGGAGCTTCCCGGAATGCCACCGGAGCGGGAAGTTGACTTCCCAATTGAACTGCTCCCCGGCACCAAGCCCATCACCAAGGCACCGTACAGGATGGCCTTCGCGGAGCTGAAGGAACTCAAGGCGCAGTTGGAGGACCTCCTGGACAAAGGATTCATCAGACCAAGCGCATCACCTTGGGGCGCACCCGTCCTGTTTGTAAGGAAAAAGGACGGGAGTCTCCGGTTGTGTATCGATTACCGAGAGATAAATAAAGTGACGGTCAAGAATAAGTACCCCCTACCAAGGATCGATGACCTCTTCGATCAGTTACGGGGGGCGACGGTGTTCTCAAAGATTGACCTACAGTCGGGCTATCATCAGGTCCGGGTCAAGGGGGAGGACGTCCCAAAACGGCTTTCCGTACTCGCTATGGCCATTACGAGTTTACGGTAATGCCGTTCGGGCTCACAAATGCCCCGGCAGTGTTCATGGATATGATGAACAGGGTATTCAAACCCTTCTTGGACTTGTTCGTGGTGGTCTTCATCGACGATATCCTCATCTACTCCCGTACAGACGAGGAACATGAAGAACACCTGCGCACAGTCCTCCAGACCCTACGGGAACAGAAACTCTACGCCAAACTCAAAAAGTGTGAGTTTTGGCTCCGAGAGGTCGGGTTCTTGGGGCACGTGATCTCAGCGGCCGGAGTCGCGGTGGATCCAAAGAAGATAGATTCGGTAACGGACTGGCCCCGACCGACCACGGTGACGGAAATTCGAAGCTTCCTAGGATTAGCCGGGTATTACCGGCGCTTCGTGGAGGGCTTCTCCAAGATAGCCACCCCCCTAACCCGTTTAACGAAAAAGGGGGAGAAGTTTGTCTGGACGGACAAGTGTCAAAGAAGCTTCGAGGAGCTTATAGGATGAGCGTGGACGCGGAGCATTACGATTACTGCGCCGTGCCAGAATGGATTGGGTGGAGTGATGCAACGGGGAAAGGTCATAGCCTATGCGTGCGTATGAGCGGAATTACCCCGTGCACGACTTGGAACTCGCAGCGGTGGTGTTTGTGCTCAAGCTTTGGAGGCACTACCTGTACGGGGCACACTGCAATGTGTATTCGGATCATAAGAGCCTCAAGTACCTCTTCACCCAAAGAGAGCTAAATCTGCGACAAAGGCGGTGGCTGGAGCTATTAAAGGATTACGATCTGACGATCCACTATCACCCGGGAAAGGCCAACGTGGTGGCCGACGCCTTGAGCCGCAAAGGACAGGCCGTGGAGGTAGATGTAAGCTCCATCACACGGCAGGACAGCCTGATTGCGGAATTTTCGCGATTAAGACTAGAGGTAGTCCGGCAGGGACAGTCGCACGAATTTTGACGCTGGTGGTCAGACCTACTCTGCTGGACAGGATTCTCGAAGGCCAATCGACTGACCAACAGCTCCAGCTGGTGCGAAGTAGGATAAACACAGACGAGGAGAGCGACTTTATGGTGAGCTCCGACGGCACGATACGATTTCGGGGGCGAATTTGCGTGCCGGATCTACCGGAGCTCAAGGAGGAGATCCTGCGGGAAGCGCATAATGCCCCATATACAGCGCATCCGGGGGAACGAAGATGTACAAAGACGTCAAGCAAACCTTCTGGTGGCCGAAAATGAAGGAAGACGTAACGCGATTGGTGGCGCACTGCCTAGTGTGCCAACGGTGAAGGCCGAACATCAACGGCCGGCAGGAAATTGCAACCTTTACCGGTGCCCGAGTGGAAATGGGACATGATTACCATGGATTTTGTAACCGGATTTCCGAGGTCGCCACAGGGACACGATGCGATATGGGTGATCGTGGACCGTTTGACAAAATCGGCCCACTTTTTGCCCATACACACGACATGGACTCGGGAACGACTGGCGCAAACGTACATCGACGAGATAGTGAGGTTGCACGGTGTACCAACATCCATCACGTCGGACAGAGACACACGTTTTGTGTCGAACTTTTGGCGAAGTCTACAACGAGCAATGGGAACCAAGTTACACTTCAGCACAGCCTTTCATCCGCAAACCGATGGACAATCAGAGCGGGTGATACAGATCGTGGAGGACATGCTTCGAGCATGCGTTCTGGACTTGGGCGAAGGGTGGGCACGGTGTTTGCCCCTGGTGGAATTTGCCTACAATAACAGTTACCAGGCCAGCATTCAGATGGCGCCGTACGAGGCACTGTACGGGCGCCGCTGTCGGTCTCCGATATGCTGGGATGACTTAGGCGAGCGAAAGTTCCTGGGCCCAGATTTGGTGGAGGAGACCGAAGCAAAGGTGCGATTAATTAAACAAAGGCTGCTGACCGCCCAAAGCAGACAGAAAAGCTATGCAGATAACAGACGCCGAGACTTAGAATTCATGGTAGGCGAGCACGTGCTGCTCCGGGTCTCACCCTCCAAGGGAAACCGACGTTTCGGCATAAAGGGGAAATTGAGCCCAAGATACGTAGGACCGTTCGAAATCCTAGAGCGCGTGGGACCGGTGGCGTACCGGTTAGCCCTGCCCCCGAACCTCGAACGAGTCCACAACGTGTTCCATGTCTCGATGCTCCGGAAGTACCTCGCTGACCCCTCTCATGCCTTGGATGCCTCCACCATTGAGTTGCGAGAGGACTTGAGCGTCGAGGAGACGCCAGTGCGGATTTTGGCAAGAGAGGACAAGAAGCTGCGCAACCGAACGATCCCCTACGTGAAGATCCAGTGGAGCAACCACGAGGAGCGCGAGGCGACGTGGGAACTGGAGTCGAAAATGAGGGAATGTTTTCCCGAACTGTTTAGTGAGGTTTGAGTTTAAGTTTCGGGACGAAACTTTTTATAAAGTGTGAGTGGTGTAGTGATCCGACCCTTCGGGTATTTTTGAACTCACATGTAATCGCTTAGGCCTTAAGCGAAATAAAATTTATTTAATTTTCTTAAGTCGGCCGGGACTAGGTGTGTGTATTTTTCTGCAATAGAGCGCGAAAAACGATGACCGACGGTGCGATCGGATTCGAAATCCGATATCGGGATCTCCCGGAACGGGATCCTTAGCGTTGCGGTAATTAGTCACGCATCGGGGACCGTGCAAAATATCTTGCACCCGTTAGAGATAAGGTGGGTTATCTCGTAGGGGTAATTAATTAATTAATTAACTAATTATCCGGTGAGGGAAATTTAAATCCTCCTACGTACGAATTAATTTAGGATTTAAATTGTGGGATTTTATCTCGTGCATTAGATAAGAGATAAAATCGGGATATTTAAATCGGGGATTTGTTTCCCACAAGATTATTTAATAAAGGTGATTAAATAATCGGTGACTAAAATTTAAAAAAAGGGTTGATTTAAATATCCGGTAATTTGAATCCAATTGGGATTTGATTATTTAATAAGGGTGGTTAAATAATCGGGTGGTCAGAATTTAAGGTGATTAAATAACCGGTGGTCAGATTTTAAGATTTAATATCCCGTCAGCCGATATTTATGTGAGAGATAGAAACGGGGAGATTCGGGTTTTCCTACGTACGTAAAATTAAGGAAGTTAAAGATAGGGTTATCGGTAGGGATTAATTAATTAATAAATTAATTAATCGAACCGAAAATATCCGAAGGGATTTTTGGCGTGATTTTGGATAAGTAAATGGGAGAACTATTTATTCTCCTGTTTACCGAGCGCCGAGCGAAACCCTATTCTTATTTTACCGCCTCCTCAAACCCTCCTCTTTCGTGCTACCGAAACCCCCAACCGGTGAGGAAAAGTAAGAGAAAAGAGAGAACGGATCCATAACCGGAGAAAGGAGAAGGAACCAATCGTCCCAAACGCCGACCCGAGGGCAAGAAACGTGACCGGACACTTTCCCGAAGATCTCCGGTTAGTTTTATATTTTTTAATAATTTTTCCGAATTTTCCTAGTCGCCCGTTTTAGGTTTCTTGAATTTCTCCCCCGTCCCCGTTACCGTCGTCGTCATCGTAGTTATGTTAGACGAACGGAACGGACAAAGGAGGCGCGCGGTGCCACTAGGGCATCGCGCGGGGTGAAGGGGGAAACACACGGACGACCGGCGCCACCGCAAGCGGCGGCGGCGCCGCGCGGGTCACACCGCGCGGCGCCGCGCGGACACCGCGCGGCCGCCGCGCGGGCGGCCCCGCGCGGGGTGCCGCGCGGGGTGCCGCGCGGGCGCCGCGCGGGCACCCGCGGGGCGCCGCGCGGGCGGCCCGCGCGGGCGGCCCTGCGCGGGCGGCCCCGCGCGGGGTGCGCGCGGGCACCCGCGCGGGGTGCCGCGCGGGCGGCCCCGCGCGGGCGGCCCCGCGCGGGGTGGCCGCGCGGGCACCCGCGCGGGGTGCCGCGCGGGCGGCCCCGCGCGGGCGGCCCTGCGCGGGCGGCCCCGCGCGGGGTGCCGCGCGGGCGGCCCCGCGCGGGGTGCCGCGCGGGCACCCGCGCGGGGTGCCGCGCGGGCTGCCCCGCGCGGGCGGCCCGCGCGGGGTGCCGCGAGGGCACCCGCGCGGGGTGCCGCGCGGGCGGCCCCGCGCGGGGAGCCACGCGGTGCCGCCCGGGCACCCGCGCGGGGTGCCGCGCGGGCGTTCGCGCGGGCGCCGCGCGGACCCGTGTCCGCACGAGCACCGCGCGAACCCCGCGCTGGGTGCTGTGAGGACGCCGTCCGCGGAGCCCCGCCATGCGCGGCTCCGACGGACGGTGACGGCCGTTCAAGGCATGGGTGCCCCGCCGGACAGCGGGACGGTGCCGGACTTTTGTAAATAATAATGTGGGGTATTTTTCTATTGCGATATGTTAGTATATTTTCTGACCTTAGTGTCCGTGCGGACTTTATATAGGTCCGGGTGCGCAGCGGGAGAGTGCAAAGGGCTCGCGTGACCCGTCTTCTCTCCAACCAGGTGGGTAGAGTTGCCATAAGTGCAGTAAGTGCATTTATCGCCATTAAAGTATTCTTTAATTTACCTAACAAAGTAGATGGTAAGCTAACCTTTCGATTAAAGATATTTTATCTGACAATTTAAGCGGCTGCGGTCGCGGTGCTCACTACACGCCAATTTTGGCAATCCGGTGACGGATGCTGCACGTACACTGGCGGACCGGGCCACCGCATGGTGTACTTTTCCGGAAAAGTGGTCTTTTTGACCCGTGTGCCTCACAAAGGAGTGGGAGCCGTGAGGACCTCTTCACGGCTGCTATAGGGGCCGCACTAGCCCCGTGAAGTGGTTAAAGCATCAAAAGGTGTTTGTGCACGAGGGGGGACTTTAGTCACCCCGACAGGTACTCTGGGACTGGTGCCCAGCTTAAAATATGCACAGGGGGTTTAACGAAAGGTTACGGGGTACTCGGTGTATTCGGTTTGTTTTCCCTTCTTGTTACTATTAGACATCTACTTTGTTTGTCACTGACGTTACCCACTCCGTGACAGGTACTGCTATTAGGTGCGTCAGCCGGGGTGACGGTGGGACTGCGTAGTGAGGACCGTAGTCGGACACTTGGTTATCTTGATTCTTTTGACTCCAACTCATTTCCTTATGCATGAATCTTTATTTTGCTTGTGGATGGCTTAGTTGTGAACTTGTATTAGCTCTGTGGATGAGGTGTAGGTTATAGTATGATACTTTTAGTAGTGTTCTTATGTGCGGCATGTTTTCATGATGAGTTAAAGGATTGCGAAAATGTTTTCTCAAAATGAAGTGCCGTGTGGGCACGGGTTTTCAACTCTGGGCTTTATCCTTTCCAAACAGTGATGCCGCTTAATTAACTTGCTATAATTGATGGTGAACGTCTACGGTATGGTTGTTGGTTGGGAATTGATGCATAATATTTGTGATTGAATGACATGTTGTAAATAAGACGCCGTGCATATGCAAAGGAGACTCTGTCCGTGGACAGAGTGAATTTGCGTATGTGGCGGTCTGGCACGCACCGGGGTTGAAGATTATGTTTCCTTATTAAAAAGAAAAAAAAAAAAAATAGACACGTTTTTCCGCTTCACATGACTCAAAAACCCCCGGGGGCGTGACACGACAAGTCGCGATAGCAAGTAACAGGCCCAACTCCGGAGTGGCTCTCGAGGGGAGCGACCCCACCGAGGAAAGTATCCGCGTATCTCTGTCGAGCTCAATATGGCTCATGCAGGCTATAGTCCAAACCACGATCAACAAGATCGACCAACAACACCAACGCTCAAACACAGGCTGGAAAACCACACAGCCGAGGGCCACCGTCCACCAGACGGCTCCCACAACAGAACAGTAAACTCACAGGAAAGACCGACACCATAAGGGTTCGGAAACCCGATAGGCCGGTGCTTAGAACCCTATCAAACAAGAACAGACTCTAGACTCCGCCTATCGAAGTTCCCGACCCCCTTATAGTTCGGGAACTCACAATCTCAGTACAACGCGCAAAAGACACCAACAGGGCCCGAAAGTTCCGGGAAACCTACACCTACAACCCTATCAAACAAGAACAGGTTCCAGGCTCGGCCCCCGTGGCTTTCGTCCCGACAAAGGAACGGCCCCTAGAACCCAGACCACTCGAATCCTTTCGAGTGGGGAGATTTACAAGAAAAAGGTGACATTTGTTATGGAAAACCATTTTCACCCAACCCACACCGGGTGAGGATTAAAAGTAGTACCATTTTTGAAAGCTATCTTATTTTGAGAAGAAATCTATTTTTCATGATTTTTAGTTCTTTTTAGGAAAATAGTTAGAAAACAAGTGTTTTACCTAAACCCCGAAGGGCTGATGCCTTTGTCCAATCAAACAAGAACAGACTCCAGCGGCCCTTCGATGCTTGGAAGAAAACATTGGTAGACTAAAATCATGTGTATGCCGAAAAGGGTTCTGGGTTCTAGGTCCGGCCAACACTAGTAACCTACTGCCACTAGCACAGTGGCGACAACCCAAACAGGGGAAAACAAGACCTCTCGGGACCACCGTTTACCTCAAACGGTTCCCGGTACAGACAAGCGATCCACTACATCTACCAGACTCCACTCTGCTCCCAAGCACGAGTGCAAATGCATTCCACACTAAAAAGAAGTCCCGACCGCTCGGCCCACTACCCGGGCGAGGATAACACTAAGTCCAGGTATGAAACATAAGGTGTGGATGTCTAAACATAAATAACCCTAGCCCAAGTGAGGGTTTTCTACTGGTCTAGTTACACATGCAACATATGACGGGAGTGCTAGGTCAGGTTCCAAAATAACAAATATTTAACAGGTGATAGGAAGCAGAAGAGATCATACGATCTACAGATAGGTACAAGGAATATTAACATTCAAATTCTAGCATGCAATCGAGTCCCATCACTATCATGCATGATTCTATATCAATAGAATTAGAGCACAGTCCATAGATCCTGAAGGCAAAGCCACCCACCTGAAAGTGCTAACTGTCCGGGGTCGTACAGCTGAGAAAACCAGGAAGATAATAACTCCAAGTCTAACAGGTCCAGCACTGTCCACAAACCCTCCTGGGTACAACACAAGGCCACAATTTCACATTATTCCCAAAATTTAACCAATTAATACACTCTGTAATTTCAGCCGCAAAGATGACGATTTTTCACCTACAGAAAGGGCTCCAGAAATTCTGAAATAAATACCACAGCGATCCTCGCGTCGATAGCTTCGAAACGGGAACCTGCACGCCCAAAACGGAGCCCCGTAGGCCAAGTTACAAATTCCACAATATCGGCCCGCAGAAACCCAAAACCATATAACTGTAAACTCCCGTACAGATAAAAAGGAAAGTGTATACCTTCGGGGAAGCCTCCAAAAAAATCCAAGAAAAATACGGTGACGATCCTTGCGTCGAGTAGATGAAAATAGTTTACAAGAGCGTCTCAATCCGATGCCCGGTTGAGGAGATAAAATTCCATCAATCCGCTGCCCTCAAAAATTCACACAGCAAACAAGGTCCTCAGAGAGCAAGGAAGAACTCCTCGAAAAGCACGAAACCAGGAAATGCGGAAAATACTAAAATCGTAGCCTTACCTGTTGCGAATCCAACGGCGAAGAAATCGCTAAAAAAGATGGTCGGAGTAGGCCGGGGGAGCTCGCGCACCGAAACGCGACGAAAGAAACACCGAAGAAAGAGCATCGCGACGCGCCAAGAAAATGGGAACCTCGAAAACCGTGCCACGTAAAATCTCCAAACTCTGCAGAAAGGTGCAGCACTGCGAGGGGAACAACTTTGCTGAAGACCTCCCATCGGTTTGAAGCTCGGAAGTGCCGAAAAAAGAGAGGAAGAGGCGGCTCGGACCCTTTAAATAGGCTGCTCGAAACAATTCGGAAATACCGAATAAGTCCTAGGTTCCGGCGCCCGGAAGATTCGGGCTGCTACAGTGTTGGGCCCGGCCCAACACTGTGCAGGCCCGAATCTCCCACGGGCCTCCACGAAGCCCGCCGAACAGGCTACAGCGGGCGCACCCACTCCGGACTCGACACGTGGCCACCCCCAGCGTAGACACGTGGCCCGTCAGACCGTCAACGCGCGCCTGGCGCGCGCACGTGCGCGCGCTAGCGCCGCCTGAGCACAGTGTCAGGCACGCGTCCTGAGGCGAGCCGCACCAGCTCGGTGCACCGGGCGCGCAACACCGGACCAACAGTAGGCCGACACGTGTCCACCCACCGGTGCACGCCGGCGCCGTGGACCGCGCCCTTGCCCGTGCGCCCTGCGCGCCTTCCCACGTGCGCGCCTGCCCGCGCGCCGCCGCGCTCCGCCGCCCGCCTCCGGCCGGAACAGTACCAAGCTGCCTCGAAAACCGTGCGCGACATCTGGGCTCCGAAAAATGCAAGTAAATAGTCCATTTTCATCGTTTTCGCGCGCTGAATCCAAATCCGATGTCCGTTTCTCCAAATTCTCATCCGAAATTTTGCCGAAGGCCCCCGGAAAGCCCACTTAATCCGATTTCCGCGCCGGGTCCATTTCAAAAATCCGGTTTGCCAAATTCCATCTCTAAAAATTCCCGAAGGCATCCGGAGAGGTGAACTTTTATCCAAACTTCGCCCTGAGTCCAAATTTGACATCCGCGTCGCGCGAAATCGCTTGTAAACACTCGACGGGTCCTCCAAACACTCCCGTGATCCATTTTTATGCCCGAAGTCCACCACTTGTGTCCAAATTGCGCACAAACACCACCAACACACCACACAAGCCTTTGAAAGCTGCCAAACAACCAGAAAACTCCTCCGCGGGGAAACCAGGTCCTCACAGAAAGGGAACAACGAGGAAGGGGTGAGAAAGTGGCACGATGAATAGAATATTTTTTTAAAGAGATCTAACCAGTTTTTTTTTTTTTTTTTTTTTTTTTTTTTTTTTTTTATTCCAAAATTACTCTGTAATATCAATATTACAAAGTAAACTTTTTACTTAATTGGTTATTTCAAACAGACCAACTAAAAAAAAAAAAGAAAACAGAATTATTTGACCTATTACTCTGTATCAAGGGATTTGCCAAACAGATCCTTCGATTTTACATATTCAGCACACTACAAAATCTAACTCATATTTTATTATAGATATTAATTATAATTTTTTTTTTCCTTTGCACTAAATTTAATAATATATTAAACAAATCAAACTATATACAAAATGCGTCTGAACATGCATCATAAAATCTCAAAACAAAAAATGTGTAGAAGTCAAGAATTAAAACAACAACAAGAAGGGAACAAAATTCAAATTTTATTTTAAAACATATGTATAATTTGGCAAACAAACCAAACCAAACGTTCATAGAAGCACCCCAAATAGGATAAAGAAAAAATCAAATTTATAAAAAAGATATATGCACAAATTGTTAGTCAACCCAAATTAAATATATATAGAAGCATGACGAATACGAGAACTTACAAATTCAGAAACAACCGACTGTAAATCAACCACACATAGTTAATTATCAAATTTCTGAGTCAAAAAGATCAAAATTAATTTAAAATATATTATACGGTAGATAAATTATAGTAAACAAATAACGTAACAAATACAAATTAAGGAAGAATTCGCTGAAGAAGAGTAACCATTGCAGCCAACTACAGTCACTTCCTGAGAAAAAGAAAATATATTTCAGTATTTTAAAATTAATTATATAGTAAGTTCGCATTCTGAAATACCGAAAAAATGAAAGGCAATAATCAGAACCCAAAAGAACTCAAAGGTAGTTGGAGCAAATTAAGCGATGTCGGAGGTCTCTCTAGAGAAGTAGATGTTCTTGGTCGCACAAAAAATAAGTATTTAGTATTACATAGGCAATGGCACGTACTGGAAGTACCGTAGAACAATTCTTCGGATTAAATGAAGCGACGATAATGAATAATATCTATTTTTTCGTCAGGAGGGGAATCAGGGATGGAAACGAAGCATCAACAATGGACGGGAATGAAGCGGAGACAATGATTCCAATCTATTTTTCCATCGGGAGGGGGTCAGCGATAGAAACGAAGCGGTGATAATAGACTGGAATGAAGTGGCCACAATGAATCAAATACATTTTTCCGTGAGGAGGAGGATCAACGACGAAAACGAAGTAACGACAATGGACAAAAATGAAATGATGAAAATGAATCAATTCTACTTTTTCGTCAGGAGGAAGATCAATGACAGAAACAAAGCGGCAACAATGGACTGGGAATGAAGTAGCGATAATAAATCAGCAACGACAACGAAGGGGGATCAACATCGAGATCGAAGCGGCGATAGGGGGAAGCGTATCGGTTGATGATATTTAATCGATTCAAGTTTGAGGAGAAGAACCGATTAAATACGGAGAGACTGACAGGCAAACCTCTCAGACCAATAATTAAGCCAAACCGGTTAATCATGGAGAGACTGACATGTAGATCCCACAGGGTCGAAATTAAGCAAAACCTATTAATCGGTTCAAAGTTGAGGACAAAATCGGCTAAATATGAAGAGATTGACAGGCATGACTCATAGACTAGTAATTAAGTCAAACGGGTTAATTGTGGAAAGAATGACATGTATGCCCCATAGAGTCGAAATAAAGCAAAATTTGTCACGTGAACTAAAATTTAAGGAGTTTAATATAGGGTTTATATATATATATATATATATATATATATATATATATATATATATATATAGAGAGAGAGAGAGGAGAGAGAGAGAGAGAGAGAGAGAGAGTCCGGCTACTATGCTATGAATAGCACCAAGTACTTAGTGCTACCAAGTTTTCTACTGTTAGATCAACCCCTTTGATTATTTCCAATCCTTAGATCATACTATTCAACCAACCACTCATTAAATCCTAGGGACCACTATCATTCTAATCGTACATTTTAAAATTCAAGGGTCAAAAACTTAATAGCACCAATGACTTAATGCTATTAATAGTTGTTGGGTCGAAAAGTCGCGGTCTGCGATAGGCTCGTGGGGGTGACCCTCTGAGTGTGATGTGTCGCGTGCAAATGGATCAAGCGATCAGGCCGAGGAGGGATCCGCACGACCGGGCTCTTCTCAATCAACTCTCGAGAGAGTTCGACTTAGATTAGCAGAACTGACGTTGTGAGGAAAGCAGAGTTCGACCTAGAGTAGCCAAACTGAGATGAGGAGACAAGAATTTGACACGGCTGAGCTGATTAAGAAATTGTATTGCTTTGAAGGAGGTAACAGGGAACCAATAACAAATAAGACTACTCCTAATAAATGCAGTAAAGGTTATCTAGGAAAATAGTAAATGCAGATTTGAAATATATGAGAAAGCAGGAGTGGTCACTGGCTTACGAGGTTGCAGGACCCATTTTTCTTCGCTGGTTCGCTTATTTATACATTTTACGAACCCAGTGTATAACCGCTGATTTTAGTAATCGGCGTGATCTAAGGGCAGCCATCATAATTTTCTCAACTACTTTCTTTTAAGTCGATTCCTCTCAACGTGATAATAGTCATTTTCTGTCCAGGTTCATCCCCTAACCGACACACCGAATCGTGATTTTCGGCGCTTTCCAATGCTAGGCACCGCTTGCCGTTCCAGGGTTTGTTACGAGATTCGCGCCCAAATCTCGTACTATTTCCTTCCAAGGTCTTTCCTTCTGCAGCTCAAGTAGTCGAGAATTGACTCAGACTTCGCCTCTTTCGTCGCTCGAACGCGGTCTGATGTTTATCTTCGGCCGAGGACGGTCTTGGATAAAGTGATAGTTCTCTTGTTGACCGCTTCTCCTATCAGCTGATGCCTTTAGCCGATGGCGTATGTCGCGTGCCGCACTCTCACGTGATTGAGGTCGGTCTTAGTCAAGATGCGGGTCCCTATTTGCTGACTCATTCTTCTATCGGCTGATCTCTTTAGCCGCTGGTATACGCCACGTGTCATTTCCCAAGGTGGCAAAAATTTTGGTCTCAACAATGCCCCCTCGGCAATCAGCTGATGTGTCGTTTGGGTGATTGTCGAAGTTTGAGTCAAAAATCTGGCGTGCAACAACCAAGGACATCTAGCACTCACAACTAATCACCATAATTCCTCAAATTGCGTGATTAATGTCGAATCGCTGATAAACCAATGATTTTGACAATTTACGGTTCCTTTACCAAATTCCGCTCAACGAAAAGCATCGGATCTCGAACGAAAAGTTCAGAGATCATGTGCACAAGCAGCCCACGTGGTCACAATTGCAAATAGGTCCCTAGGGTTTCCTAAATTTGCATAAAACCCTCCAAATTTATGATGTTTTGGCTTGTTTACAAAATTTAAGGACTTTCAAGCTGATCCGATGGCACCAGTAGATGGCCCTCGACGCACTGAACGCTGTGCTCACTATTTGGGAGAAGCACAGAGCCCAAAAAACAAAGATGGCTCAACTTGCATTAACTATTGAGGCTAAGGTTGCTACAATAACTTAACCTCTCAACCAAACTCAGATCTAGGGTGAGCACCATGCTCAGGAGGTCGAGGAGACTCAGAGGCTCACCTAAAAAGTGTTGCTAAGCTGCTGGTGTCATGACCCGAATCCCCTTGGAGGTGTTTCGGCTTGGTCGGCAGCTTGTGGAAGCCCTTGTTGATTGTTAGAATTGGGTTGCGCGCAAATTGGACTCAAATATTGTCACGCCCCGAGTTCGAAAACAGCGTCTAAATTTTTTTTTTTTTTTTTTTTCAAATCAGAGTTTTAAAACCGCCAGGGCGCAACAGACCGCCACATATATAGAAGAGTCCCAATCCCCCTTGGGATTGAGCCTTTTCTATATATGCACGGCTAACTTGGCAACAACATCAGAGTAACTAACTACGTACAACTATAATCAAATATTACAAATTAACCCTTACAATTAACTTTACAAATATTACAAATTTCATTCACTAATACTATTACATAAACTTTTCGGCTGTCCAGGGTCAACATCTAACTTGGAACCTCACCAACTCGTCCCGACATCCCAGCACCCGCTCGACCTGAAAAATGGTCACCCAGGGGGTGTGAGATACACTGTACATGTATCCCAGTGGGCACGACGAGCCGAGAAATAGCAGATCGTACCTACTGGTATACAATACTAGAGGATAGTAGAGATCACAGTTAGGATAAACAGATAGACAATCATGAAGATCAACAGATATATAATCACAGTTAGGATAAGCAATGATCACAGTTAAGATAACAGATATGTAGTCATGGAGATCACAGTTAGGATAAGCAGATATATAATCATGGAGTTCACAGTTAGGATCAGCAGATATATAATCATAGAGTTCACAGTTAGGATCGGCAGATATATAATCATGGAACTGTATTTAATTAGAGGATAGCAAAAATCATGAGTTATGATAAAAGCAAGCTGAACAGGCAACATATGCATCAACAACTGAAATAACAAGTTACCCAATCAGAAGCCACCATATTGGTCTACAAGACCTCAGGGAAACTGCCCAACCTAGCACCAACCTGGCTGACATTCCCCCCTTGGGGGTCACGGGTCTTTCAACAAACCACTTTACCGGTAAAGAACAATCTCGACAGGGAGCGACCCCGGCAATGTTCGTGAAGTACAGCGGTGCGTGGCGATCAAGAATGCTATGCTCAAGCTTGCGGTCCAACGACCGGGTAATCGGCAACAAGCCGAAAAATCCCCACTGGGATGCAACAATAGTATACCAACAGATATCTCAACTCATATGCAAGGATAATCATCAACGAATCCAATCAAGGATGCAATATCAGAATCAACTGAATCTCAACTCATATAAAGAAGAAGCAGCAACTACATGACATGGATCGGAAATAATCAGAGAGTTCTGATAGTCAGATATAGCAAATATCCAGGAATAAAGTCATAATATCTAGAAGCAACTAAAGACCAATCATGCAAGACTAAACACATGTTGTTTTAAGAAAATTATTTTGAAAACAGGTTCTAAGTTCAAACCTCGCAGAGCAATGCCTTTGTCTTATCAAACAAGAATAGACTCAGGCGAGGCTGCGATGCTTGGTTAAAAATATTTGTTGACTAAAAATCATGTGTTTAGCAGTATAATACTTGATAGAAGGAAAACAGGCTCAAACGTCTAATGACCAAAAAGGCAATGGCAATGCAGTGGTCAAGTAAGCAGGATAACGAAAATCCAGCAGGAATATAAATGTCTGTATATAGCAATCAATCATGGGTCTATCATGCATAACTGAAATGTAAGAGCAAGTATCTCTGGATATACATGTAGTATAATAACTGATAGACATGTAGCATGATCAGACCATGAATATAAACAATGCTGAATATTGGAATGCAAATATCAGATAGACAGGAAGTGTCCAGTTATATGTCTATCAACTAAGGATCAAAGACATGTAGCAGAATCAGGGCTAAGTCAAATATGAGCAAAAGAATTATCATCTCTCTAATGGCCAATCATGCAGGTATATGTCCAGGTATAAGTAAAGGATACTAAACCAATGGAATGAAGCTCATAAAGCATAATCTGGGCTAAATAGAAGAACAGGTGTCCGACCGGACTAAAGTAAACAGAGGGCCGAAAAGATAAAGCCCGGACCGAAGATAACCCACCTGTCAATGCGCAGGAGACTAAATCGAATCAATTGTACGCTCGAAAAAACCCGATGCAACTGAATAAACCTGAATCAGAAATATGGTTCAGGAAAACAACTTAATTTTACTCTAACTTAACCCAAACTGTCCCAATCAACTTAAATCTTTTAGTTACTTAAACATCCTTGTCCGACGGTAACACTTAGATCAATTTAACCTTATTTCAAGTCTTTGGTAAAATTACCAAATTGCCCCTCCCGGGAATTCCCTTTTGGATTTCCGGGAGACTCGGGCTTAATCTTTGCCGCTGGCTCAACCAGATTCTACTGGGACTCAACAGTCGGCTTGGTGAAACCGTTGTAATTTCTCAAATCACACGATTGCCACCCGGATGCCGTAAAATCGACGATTTTGCCGATTTACGGATCGATATCCGATTTCCGCTCAACGAGAGCCGTTGGATTCCTAACGAAAAGCTTAGGAACCATTTAGACGCTGTCACAAACAGTATATACTGTTACTTTTGCATTTAGACCCTTAGGGTTTCCAAAAATCGCATTTTAAGTGTCATTTGAGCACTGTTTTCGCTCGTTCCTTCAACTGAAAATGAATTTTAACGAACCGTCACTTCTAGCAGGTGACTTTTATCTTGCTGAACACCGTGCTCACCAATTTGCGGCAGCACGGAACCCGAAGCAAGCTTCGGGCCATAAAATACTTAACTAACCTAGCCTATATGCAATTTTGTTTCCCCGGCTTATCAAAACCTAATTCCGACGCGAGCATCGCGTCCAGTGACCCCAAATTAGCCAGGAGCACACTGTCGCGGCTTCGCAAACAGCCCGAACAGTGTTTGGCCTAAACTATTCTTTTAAGGGTTGGTTAACCTATAACTTAACTTTTAATAATCCAATTCAAATTCTGCCTTAGATTTAAGTTCACAGCAACCTAAAAAACCTGGGGCTTGCTCTATTTGCAGCCCAGCAGTTGCTGGATCAACCAGATCCACACCTAGCTCACTAACAATGCATACAATGCTCCAAACTTCAGTCCACACAGATCCAACTTGATCTGAAGTGAGCATCAAGCTCAGGGGACATTCTGGAACAACTTTCATATTTACAGTGAAGCCTAATTCCAAAGTTTTCTTCTTTGTGGCATTTCATCAAGCACTTGGTGTGCACCTTATACCCACACACACATACAACATTCCCGAGCTCTTTCTCTGCAACCACTGCACCTGGGGTTTTCCAACTTGGAAGGAAATGCTCTATAGAGTTGCAGGAGCATCTCCATCATTTTATTTTCAAGCTAGCACCCCAGGTTTGGCCGCAAGCATGAGGAAGAAGATGACATTAACCTTGAAAATCGTGACCATCTAGCCAGAGCTTCTGGGTCCCAACCACTTAGCCAAATAGTTGATAAAACTCATCAATAACATACCTGAACCCGTGCCCGGCGACGGGGTGCGGCGGCGGCGGCGGGGAGCAAAGTTCCATTTCGAGCTCTTCCACCTCTAATGGCGGATTTCCACCGAGGCTGCATGGGCTTCATGCAAGGGCTTGGCTGGGATCAACTTGATCCCAGGAAGCTTCCCGACCATTCCCCGGCCGCCGAAGTTGGCCGGAGCGCCGGCGGCCGCGATTTGATCCCATTTCGAACCCATCTTGGCCGTGCTTCAACCATGCTGCATGGTTGCCATGCAAGGGCATGGATGCAACCCCCTCACTCCCAGATGCTAGCACTCACAGATGCTATCAAGGGCTCAGATTTTCTTCGTGAATACTCCACCATATTTTCCCAAACTTTTCAGAAATAATCCTTAGGTCCTACAGTCCTTGCATACCAATTTTTACCCGTTTTGGTCCATTGGTTGAAAAGAACGACCGCGGCGGAGCTTACTTACATTTCCGGTAAAAGCTTGCTCCCGCCGGCCATGCACCGCGCATAGGACTCTGGGGCTTGGCAGGGAGCAACCTAAGGACCTAACTAATCTACTGCTAGTGGTCTCGGCTCAAACAAACCGAGGTTAAGATGTTCTTACCTTCGCCGGAGTCGATGAAGGAGGAAGAAGCCGGTTTTGGTCCCTCTTCCACGCGCGGCCACGGCAAGCACCAAAGGAGTCCAAGGACACAGGAGATCACCACAAGAGCTTCAAAACCTCACTTGGTCCCTCTTGGTCCCAACCTTTTCCTTCACTCTCTCTCTCTCGGGTTGTTTCTTTGGGTTTGTGTTTCCTCAGCCACCACAGCACCCGAGCCTTTGCTGGAAGTTGCAAAGGAACTCCGTGATGTTTAGGAATCCAGCATGACCCCTCGTGCTCCAGCCAAAGGAGATCAAGAATCACAAATGCATAAATGCAAGATTCATGCAAAATTTCCTTGAGCTCGGTTCACACTTAACCCTCAGCCTCCGAGGTCTTCAAAATAGGTGAAAAATGCACCCAACACCCTCTTGTTTTAGTCCCTTAATTTTTGACACAAAAAATATTAGAGTTTTTGCAAAAATACCCCATTTTTCGATGCATTTCACGCATTTTGAGAAAATCGGCTCGCCAATTCGCGAAACGGACTTTGCCACGACGTCCGGCTCGTCGAGACCTGTCAAGTAGCGTATTTGTTTGTTTTGTTTGGCGCTCGGATAAAATCTTGGGCCATTTAACTCTGTATTTTGCGATACAGCGCACGCACTTCGATGCACACGGGTCGCCAAACGCGAAATTCGTCAGTGCCATTACGCTCAGAACGTCGAAATTAGTTAGGTTTGACTACTCATACCCCTATATCAGGGTTTCAGACGGCGAAACGGCCGTTAGTGGATCAAGAGGGAATTAAAAATAGGGTTACTATTCACAACTTAAGTTGTGGGGCCCACTTTTTCTTCGCTGATTTCTGAAAGATCCGACCGTCAGATCGTCGACATATGTATATCAATTTTTCATGTTTCGACGAGACGATCGCAATGGTGATCTCGGATTTTTGAGATCAGGCCCCGATCAAAAATCGATGTTTTAAGGGCCACTATTGACTATTAATTGCCTATTTTTGCCATTTAAATAATTCAGGAAATTATTTAAACTCAGATTTTTGGATTTTAAAAATCATGGTTATTACATCACTCCCACCTTACAAGAAGTTTCGTCCCCGAAACTTAATACAACTAAACCTCTAGTAAGTCTCTAATAGATTCACGATAGTGACAATTAGTCACAAGATATTAATAACTCCAAGGCTACTAATTTAGACCCAATCTGATATTCCCCATCACAGGGCAAAATATTTCCTCAGTTCTTTCGACAGTACGTTGTCTGCAGCCAACGTGCTTACCAAAAGAAAAGCGAAATACCACAGATCTGTCGCCAACAACTAGTTGGGGACACAACCCACATCTGAAGGTACATCACATACCTCCCTTACAATCTCTATGCCGATGATAACCTCTACCAAAGGTCACTACCATCTCGAGGTCATAAATGTCACCCTGACTATTCACGAGAAACTGGAATCATATTCCAATGTTCACTAACATCTCATTAGAATCGACACATAGGCCACTGAATTACGACACGAGGATACTGAAAGGTCAATAATTTGTTCAACCTCTGGCAAACGCTGGTCAATCCTTCAACCACATGCACTGTAACTGATCTGAGCCCTCTAGCTCCACTGAAACATCAAGCCCACGGTCGAAACCAAGACCGCGGCTAACCCTGCACTAACAACGATCCCCACAACATGAACACGAAACACACTTAAGCTTCAAACCGCTATGCCAAAACCCAGCGCTCTCTCGTGAACACAAGTCATCCTAGGGTTCGTTCCTAGCTAAACCTAGGCATCGTATTCCAATTGCTCTGATACCATCTAATCTGTCACGCCCCGAGTTCGAAAACAGCATCTAAATTTTTTTTTTTTTTTTTTTTTTTTTTCAAATCAGAGTTTTAAAACCGCCAGGGTGCAACAGACCGCCACATATATAGAAGAGTCCCAATCCCCCTTGGGATTGAGCCTTTTCTATATATGCACGGCTAACTTGGCAACAACATCAGACTAACTAACTACGTACAACTATAATCAAATATTACAAATTAACCCTTACAATTAACTTTACAAATATTACAAATTTCATTCACTAATACTATTACATAAACTTTTCGGCTGTCTAGGGTCAACATCTAACTTTGAACCTCACCAACTCGTCCCGACATCCCAGCACCCGCTCGACCTGAAAAATGGTCACCCAGGGGGTGTGAGATACACTGTACATGTATCCCAGTGGGCACGACGAGCAGAGAAATAGCAGATCGTACCTACTGGTATACAATACTAGAGGATAGTAGAGATCACAGTTAGGATAAACAGATAGGCAATCATGAAGATCAACAGATATATAATCACAGTTAGGATAAGCAATGATCACAGTTAAGATAACAGATATGTAGTCATGGAGATCACAGTTAGGATAAGCAGATATATAATCATGGAGTTCACAGTTAGGATCAGCAGATATATAATCATGGAGTTCACAGTTAGGATCGGCAGATATATAATCATGGAACTGTATTTAATTAGAGGATAGCAAAAATCATGAGTTATGATAAAAGCAAGCTGAACAGGCAACATATGCATCAACAACTGAAATAACAAGTTACCCAATCAGAAGCCACCATATTGGTCTACAAGACCTCAGGGAAACTGCCCAACCTAGCACCAACCTGGCTGACATTCCCCCCTTGGGGGTCACGGGTCTTTCAACAAACCACTTTACCGGTAAAGAACAATCTCCACGGGGAGCGACCCCGGCAATGTTCGTGAAGTACAGCGGTGCGTGGCGATCAAGAATGCTATGCTCAAGCTCGCGGTCCAACGACCGGGTAATCGGCAACAAGCCGGAAAATCCCCACTGGGATGCAACGATAGTATACCAACAGATATCTCAACTCATATGCAGGGATAATCATCAACGAATCCAATCAAGGATGCAATATCAGAATCAACTGAATCTCAACTCATATAAAGAATAAGCAGCAACTATATGACATGGATCGGAAATAATCAGAGAGTTCTGATAGTCAGATATAGCAAATATCCAGTAATAAAGTCATAATATCTAGAAGCAACTAAAGACCAATCATGCAAGACTAAACACATGTTGTTTTAAGAAAATCATTTTGAAAACAGGTTCTAAGTTCAAACCTCGCAAAGCAATGCCTTTGTCTTATCAAACAAGAACAGACTCAGGCGAGCCTGCGATGCTTGGTTAAAAATATTTGTTGACTAAAAATCATGTGTTTAGCAGTATAATACTTGATAGAAGGAAAACAGGCTCAAACGTCTAATGACCAAAAAGGCAATGGCAATGCAGTGGTCAAGTAAGCAGGATAACGGAAATCCAGCAGGAATATAAATGTCTGTATATAGCAATCAATCATGGGTCTATCATGCATAACTGAAATGTAAGAGCAAGTATCTCTGGATATACATGTAGTATAATAACGATAGACATGTAGCATGATCAGACCATGAATATAAACAATGCTGAATACTGGAATGCAAATATCAGATA
Source organism: Tillandsia fasciculata (assembly GCA_029168755.2). Classification (NCBI taxonomy): domain Eukaryota; kingdom Viridiplantae; phylum Streptophyta; class Magnoliopsida; order Poales; family Bromeliaceae; genus Tillandsia; species Tillandsia fasciculata. Next base: position 49,382 of record JAQOTM010000627.1, on the reverse strand, counting down.
GACAGGAAGTGTCCAGCTATATGTCTATCAACTAAGGATCAAAGACATGTAGCAGAATCAGGGCTAAGTCAAATATGAGCAAAAGAATTGTCATCTCTCTAATGGCCAATCATGCAGGTATATGTCCAGGTATAAGTAAAGGATACTAAACCAATGGAATAAAGCTCATAAAGCATAATCTGGGCTAAATAGAAGAACAGGTGTCCGACTGGACTAAAGTAAACAGAGGGCCGAAAAGATAAAGCCCGGACCGAAGATAACCCACCTGTCAATGCGCAGGCGACTAAATCGAATCAATTGTACGCTCGAAAAAACCCGATGTAACTGAATAAACCTGAATCAGAAATATGGTTCAGGAAAACAACTTAATTTTACTCTAACTTAACCCAAACTGTCCCAATCAACTTAAATCTTTTAGTTACTTAAACATCCTTGTCCGACGATAACACTTAGATCAATTTAACCTTATTTCAAGTCTTTGGTAAAATTACCAAATTGCCCCTCCCGGGAATTCCCTTTTGGATTTCCGGGAGACTTGGGCTTAATCTTTGCCGCTGGCTCAACCAGATTCTATTGGGACTCAACAGTCGGCTTGGTGAAACCGCTGTAATTTCTCAAATCACACGATTGCCACCCGGATGCCGTAAAATCGACGATTTTGCCGATTTACGGATCGATATCCGATTTCCGCTCAACGAGAGCCGTTGGATTCCTAACGAAAAGCTTAGGAACCATTTAGACACTGTCACAAACAGTATGTACTGTTACTTTTGCATTTAGACCCTTAGGGTTTCCAAAAATCGCATTTTAAGTGTCATTTGAGCACTGTTTTCGCTCATTCCTTCAACTGAAAATGAATTTTAACGAACCGTCACTTCTAGCAGGTGACTTTTATCTTGCTGAACACCGTGCTCACCAATTTGCAGCAGCATGGAACCCGAGGCAAACTTTGGGCCATAAAATACTTAACTAACCTAGCCTATATGCAATTTTGTTTCCCCGGCTTATCAAAACCCAATTCCGACGCGAGCATCGCGTCCAGTGACCCCAAATTAGCCAGGAGCACACTGTCGCGGCTTCGCAAACAGCCCGAACAGTGTTTGGCCTAAACTATTCTTTTAAGGGTTGGTTAACCTATAACTTAACTTTTAATAATCCAATTCAAATTCTGCCTTAGATTTAAGTTCACAGCAACCTAACAAACCTTGGGCTTGCTCTATTTGCAGCCCAGCAGTTGCTGGATCAACCAGATCCACACCTAGCTCACTAACAATGCATACAATGCTCCAAACTTCAGTCCACACAGATCCAACTTGATCTGAAGTGAGCATCAAGCTCAGGGGACATTCTGGAACAACTTTCATATTTACAGTGAAGCCTAATTCCAAAGTTTTCTTCTTTGTGGCATTTCATCAAGCACTTGGTGTGCACCTTATACCCACACACACATACAACATTCCCGAGCTCTTTCTCTGCAACCACAACACCTGGGGTTTTCCAACTTGGAAGGAAATGCTCCATAGAGTTGCAGGAGCATCTCCATCATTTTATTTTCAAGCTAGCACCCCAGGTTTGGCCGCAAGCATGAGGAAGAAGATGACATTAACCTTGAAAATCGTGACCATCTAGCCAGAGCTTCTGGGTCCCAACCACTTGGCCAAATAGTTGCTAAAACTCATCAATAACTTACTTGAACCCGTGCCCGGCGACGGGGTGCGGCGGCGGCAGCGGGGAGCAAAGTTCCATTTCGAGCTCTTCCACCTCTAATGGCGGATTTCCACCGAGGCTGCATGGGCTTCATGCAAGGGCTTGGCTGGGATCAACTTGATCCCAGGAAGCTTCCCGACCATTCCCCGGCCGCCGAAGTTGGCCGGAGCGCCGACGGCCGCGATTTGATCCCATTTCGAACCCATCTTGGCCGCGCTTCAACCGTGCTGCATGGTTGCCATGCAAGGGCATGGATGCAACCCCCTCACTCCTATATGCTAGCACTCACAGATGCTATCAAGGGCTCAGATTTTCTTCGTGAATACTCCACTATATTTTCCCAAACTTTTCAGAAATAATCCTTAGGTCCTACAGTCCTTGCATACCAATTTTTACCCGTTTTGGTCCATTGGTTGAAGAGAACGACCGCGACGGAGCTTACTTACATTTCTGGTAAAAGCTTGCTCCCGCCGGCCATGCACCGCGCATAGGACCCTGGGGCTTGGCAGGGAGCAACCTAAGGACCTAACTAATCTACTGCTAGTGGTCTCAGCTCAAACAAACCGAGGTTAAGATGTTCTTACCTTCGCCGGAGTCGATGAAGGAGGAAGAAGCCGGTTTTGGTCCCTCTTCCACGCGCGGCCACGGCAAGCACCAAAGGAGTCCAAGGACACAGGAGATCACCACAAGAGCTTCAAAACCTCACTTGGTCCCTCTTGGTCCCAACCTTTTCCTTCACTCTCTCTCTCTCGGGTTGTTTCTTTGGGTTTGTGTTTCCTCAGCCACCACAGCACCCGAGCCTTTGCTGGAAGTTGCAAAGGAACTCCGTGATGTTTAGTAATCCAGCATGACCCCTCGTGCTCCAGCCAAAGGAGATCAAGAGTCACAAATGCATAAATGCAAAATTCATGCAAAATTTCCTTGAGCTCGGTTCACACTTAACCCTTAGCCTCCGAGGTCTTCAAAATAGGTGAAAAATGCACCCAACACCCTCTTGTTTTAGTCCCTTAATTTTTGACACATAAAATATTAGAGTTTTTGCAAAAATACCCCCTTTTTCGATGCATTTCACGCATTTTGAGAAAATCCGCTCGCCAATTCGCGAAACGGACTTCGCCACGACGTCCGGCTCGTCGAGACCTGTCAAGTAGCGTGTCACGCCCCGGGTGTAAACCAGAACCCGGGCCCGTCTACAGATCCGCCGTGCATGCGGTATTTCCTACATACACGAAGCGTCGGTAACCTGCTCAGATATAAGAAATAATAATAAAAGAGCATAAAATCAGAGCTAAACTAAAACTACTGTATCTCAGACAAAGCTGGAAGTAAAAGAGTACAACAGTGGAAAATAAAATACAGATGTCTCTCCCAGCTCACCACCAAAATACAAACAGCTGGCCGAAGCCAGACCCAAAAAGAAATAAACAAAAGCTGTCTGAGAAGACCAGGTACCCAAAAGCTCCAGCTACAACCCTCGGGTGGCTCTCTATCTAGTCCGCAATCCGCTTACCTCGATCAGTTGCTGACGGCCCAGCCACTCCCACGGAGGACTCTGCAAAACAGGGGGAGAAGAGACAAGGAAAAGACAATGGGGGTAAGTACTACTATAAACAGTAGCCTCCCCTAGTGGGTAAAGCCTCAGCTCGGACATGCCCACCAGGTCTACCAGAGGCGAAAGAGAAGAAAGGGGGTGGAAGCTAAGTATAACATCTATTGAAAGAGCTACCACTAACAGGTCTACCAACAACAGTTTTAGCATCATCAAATCAGGGGTACTCTGACATTCCTAGTGGGCATACCAAAGGAGAGGAGTACAACAACCACCCACCTGAAGTGCGAACTGTCCGGATCCGTACAGATGAAAATACCAAAATTCCAAATCCCTTTGCTCCAATAAGTTCAGCACACCCGAAACACTCCTGGCACAATACAAAGTCCACTAAAACATTTAATTTCCCCAATAATGTCCATACAGTCCACATACGACAACAGTCCCAAAACTGCTAAATTATCACCTGCAGAAAGTGCCCAGAAAATTCCAAGAAAAATATCACGGCGATCCTCGCGTCGATAGCTTCGCAACGGTACCTTGCACGCCCAAATCTGAGTTCGGTAAGTCAAGATAAAATTCGGCCAAGGGGGTACATCATACAAAAATCTGTGCTAAAAAACTGTACACTGTTCACTGAGAAAACAGTGATTTTCACCTCGAAATAATCCTCTAAAAATCCAGAAAAATTCCGAGCGCGTTCCTTCGCTCCGTAGATGAAAAAGTGGTATAAGCTCGTTTCGTTTGACGCTTGTGCGCGAAGATACGGACCAAAATACCTCAGGGCTGTCA